>CM063508.1:42036325-42066325 GCA_032207245.1 Pardosa pseudoannulata
CAACGCAATCTCTTATAACTTTGAACAAATGAAAGAAATTAATACTTTCTAATATTCTCTCTGCATACTCTTTCTTATCTGGTCATATCATTCAAAAAGAAAAAAAAAGGCTGAATCTGAAGAAAAGTTCAGTCTTCTAAAGAAAACTATGATTTTTATTCATTCTATTCACATTGAGATTTTACTCAAATTCACGGCGAGTATTTCTTCTGTCTTGGAGTCTATGATTAGATCTGCCTCATAAGCTGTGTCTGTATCTCACTCTTTCGTAGTTGCACAATTCTATCTCTTTTGATTTCCCCGCATAGGCTATAATTACTCTTCGACGACTGTAATTACTTCTCTTAGGATAATTCACAAATGTATTTGTCCACGGTAACAATTACTCTTAATATTGCTTCGGCTGACGAAGAATTACTAATCAGTTCGAAATACATTGCAACACTCTCATTTTATCAGCGGTTTCTTGACTCTGATTGTTTTCTTAACATTATGAAATTTTTATGAGATATTTTTACTTTTGTATAAAGTTATCTTTATCAGATTGTTCAAATTTACCATTCATGATATCATATTTAACTTACGCTGAGATTTTAATTACATGTCAGGATTAAAAAATAAAAAGACGTGAAATGTTTAATAACAAGTTGGAACATTTTTTGTTATAACTTACGATTATAATGTCCAACTTATGGTCTACGTATTTCAATGAGTTATAGCCTCTTTTAACATATAAAAGTATACCTCCTTCTGAATAACCCTCGAGTAACAAAACTATGTTTTCAAGAAATCAAATTTGAACATAATGGTAATCAAAAAAGCAGTAGGAGTAGTTTTTGGTGCTAATTTAGCAAGTTCTAATCCAACTGTTGACATGAATGTGATCTTAAATGACTTAAACATCAATAAATAATTAATTATACGAGAGTTAATTAAACAATAAATCCTTAATAAATCATAAACTTTCGTTGTGCAAACAGTCCTTAGAATTTCATTGCTTCTTTCAGGATCCACTTTAAATCAAAGCAAGTTCGAACCTATCAATCATGAATTTTGAAGGATAGTTGATGATATGTTTTATAAGACCCCGTTCAGAAAAAATCTATCCCGTTCTAATCCCGTTCTAATCTAATCCCGTTCAGATTTGATCTGGTTTGGTTTTGAGAGCTATGGTCTACCGTTTTCCCCGAGGGTTAATAGTACCGGGATCTACTGCTTAAAGCCGATTTTAAAGCATCCATATCATCAGTGTGATTCGATCTTACGATTTCCGGTTTCAAAGAGAAAAGCCCTACCCATTGGCTGTCATTCAGCTGGACTAGTACAAAAAAAGTAAACAGAAAAATTTTGACTAATCTCTCATTCTAAATTGTTTAAGGTTTTAATAAAGATTGGGAAATAATGAATCAAAAAACCAAAAAGAAGATTAGATTTTAACCAATTTGTATTCTGCTGGTAATTGAAATCCTTGAATAAAGTCTGATACCCTTTATATTTTATGTTAATTTTAAAGAGTACCATGTAAGCTTCATTATAAAATCAGGTGCAACCAGAATATGGTAGGATAATACCTATTTCTCAAGTCTTTTTATGCTTTACTCTTTTTCCTTTATAGCTACAGAGATTAGTTATTTTACTTCAACAAAGCGATGTCAATCTTTCTTCGTTTTTTCAAAGAAATAAATTTTTAATGATGTAACATAAAGTAAAAAAAAGAATATTTTAATGATTTATATCCTTATAGTATAGGATGAGCTTGTCTAAAAATCTGATATCGTTTAAATTTGATCTTGATTTTAAATAGTATTTATGTAAGCTTCTAGTTCAAATTCAGTTTGCAGCCAAAAAATGGTAAGATGGCGCCTATTTCTCACGTTCTTTTTACGTGTCACTCTTTTTCTTTATTCTTATTACTATTAGTCATTTTACTTCAATAATGTCTTGTTTGTTGTTCTTTTGCTTTTGTAAAGAATCGAATTAATAATAATGTATAAAAATGCAAAAAAGAATATTTTAAAAATAAATATTTATTCTGACAGACGTCAATAATGTCTTATTTGTTGTTCTTTCGGTTTTTTGAAGAATCTAATGTAAGGATATTTTTAATAATGCAAAAATGGATATTTTAAAAATAAATTTATATCCTAACAGTATTTGATGAGCTTGTCTAAAAATTTGATATCGTTTGAATTTGATCTTTATTTTAATGAGTATTCATGTAAGTTTCAAGTTAAAATTCAGTTTGCAACCAGAAAATGTTAAGATGGTGCCTATTTCTCACGTCTTTTTTACGTGCCACTCTTTTTCTTTATCATATAACGATTAGTCATTTTACTTCAATAATATCATGTTTGCTGTTCTTTTGCTTTTGTAAAGAATCGAATTACTAAAAATGTATAAAAATGCAAAAATGAATATTTTAAAAATAAATTTATATCCTGACAGTATTTGAAGAGCTTGTCTGAAAAATTCAATATAACTTAAATTTGATGTTGATTTTAGAAAGAACTCATGGAAATATCGTTCAGTTTTTCAGCCAGAGTATGGTAAAATAAAAATTATTTCTCACTCTTAACTTGTCACTTTTTAATTTATAGATACAACGATTAGTCTTTTTACACCAGTCAAATGCTATGCCTATTGTTTTTAAAAGGTAGACTTAATAGAAAGTTCTTGAAAGAAATGAATTCTTAATAATATCACTCACTGAGGTAAATCAGCATAGAATTTTACAAATCTTTAGAGGGTGACGCAAATTATATTTGATATAATAGGATTTAACTCTTTAGAATACACAAAGGTGGTTTAAAGTATAAAAGATTTTTCATTTAATAAATGATAAATTTTTAAATAGATTCAAAAATACTCCTGTTATGAAAAAGATAATTTTAAATAAGTTAAAACAAAAGTTTCAATAATGCATCTATCATGAGATATTTCATTTTCTTGACTAATACAATAACATACTTTATAACTATGTATAATATCTAAAAATTATAAAAGTATTATTTAAGGAGACATGTTCATTAATTAGGGTTAATTTATGCTATTGCGAAAAACTTCAATAAAGTTTTGAGAGAATGATTATTAGGAGTTTTAGAACGTTAAGGTAATTTAGATACATAATTGTGAATAATTTTAGATCATAATGGTGATTCATAACCTTTAATTCTACTTGTCTCTGTTGAAACCATGTTTTGTTACATCAAATTAGTGCAAAGTTCTGTCTTACTTTTCAAAGAACATTTTGTATCCATTGTTTTTCAATTAAAGAGTTTGGAATGGAACTAATTTGTACAAATTAGTTCCTGCGATTTTTTTTTATTATTTTATAGTGCTTTCGTAAGGTAGCCACAATACTTATTAGGAGAAATTTTGATTACAGTATTTCCCTATATAATGCCGTACAGATGAATACAGATTGGTGTATATATAGATTTGTACTGCATAGTCTTTCCATGATGATGTGCTTGCAGACAACGACCAGTTGCCTTTCATCATTGCAGTCATTGGTTCAAATTCCACTGCTAATACAATGTTTGTTCAAAACTGACTTTAGGTTTTAGGCACATGTTTAACAAGCCCTCCTTATAAATAAACATGGCTGCAATGCACCAAACCCAAAGAAGTGTAATATAATTAAAGTATATACTTGATTACAGAAATGATTACTGTTAGATTAATGTTAGTCAAATTCTTTTTACAAAACTGTGTGCTGCTTTAAAAACTCATGTTGTAGACCTTATCTACTATAACATTCTCCTATACATCCTACAGATATTTGCCGAACTACGGCCGAATGATCAGGGCATTGATCTTCGGAACCGGAGTTCGTGGGTTGGAATCCCACAGTGGCATGGATGTTCGTAGCCGTTCGGAATCGGCTTTAAGCGGTAGGCCCTGTCTCAATAGCCTTTTTGTCGCATGTTATGAGGCGATTTAGATCTGATATATAAGTGTTTCATTCATTCAAGAAGTAAAATGTTCGGGATCTAAATTTGACCTCATCACATCTTTGTAAGGAGATAGAGGACCATAATTTAACGGATATTGTAGTCTTGTACGGTTGTCTCGGGCGGGGTTCTGATTCCAGTCCCAGACAAGAATCCCTTCTCCGTACTTGACATTAAATAAGAATGTACCTTTGTGGAGTATTTATGAGTCCCTAAGGGACAGTGCCCAAGTAGAAGGGATAAGGTTTGGCACGTTGGTGGTCTCAGGGTGGGGTTTGGCCAGACCAATGAAATTCTGGCAACTATCCCGATTTGAAGACAAGAAGGAGGAGGGGACAAAGTTTGAGATAATAAAATATGAAAAATCTAAAAAAAAAAAGACGAGATGGATTAGGAGGTCCCAGGGTAGTTTGGTTCGGAGGTCCCAGAAGAGATTGGTTCGGAGGTCCCAAAAAGAAGGTGCTCGATAGTCCAGCCAAGTCCGCCAGAAAGTTTCCTGCACAAATTAGTACGGCCGCACCCCAAAGACTCAGGAGAAAGCCCCTGACGATGTCTGTAACAGATCAAAGGATGATGTAAAGATTCCCTCTCCTGATCAGCTATTGATACCCTTCAACCAGAAGAGTTCCGGGCCCAACATTTTACACCCACAAAGGTACCCATTTTGCATTACATTTTGAAATCGAGATTAGGTCCTCTCTCTGCTTACAATATTTACCTAAGTGTATAAATATTGTCAGAAGTAATTTTGAATAGATTGACTAAGCTTACTTATTTACTTATTACTTATTACTTATTACTGGTTTTGTAAATAGATGTATAAATATTTTATAATAAATTTGCTTTTTTTTTATTAAGATAGTCTCAGTTGCTATCATTTTAGCGGTTAGTTTATTCTTCATATTTATGTCTATAGTTTCTCAGAACCTGTGGTTAAATTGTAGTAAAAAAAATATTTAACACAACGCAATTTAAAATAAATCCCACTATACATTTGATCACAGGTTGATACTTAAATATATAACGAGGACTACACGACATCGCAAAAGGTAGACCGTAGTGCTTCAAACCAAACCAAACCAAACCAAACCTACAGATATTTATTACTCTATTATATCTGAAGTAGTAAAAATATTCAGCATTAGTTTTTATTAGAGACTAAGAAGCACATATCCTAATCGATATTTCATCATCCTGCAAATGTTAAGTAAAATGCAGTTATGCTGTTATTCTTTATGACCATTTTCTCATTACTCATAAGAACTTCTCCAAATTTCATAAGATAGAAGCAAAGAATTTCTCTAGATATATCATACCTTATTATCAAACATTACCCATATTTCGTAATAACAACAATGCTCATATTTTCCATTTGTTGTCTTACTGACTTTATTTGATGGAAAATTGGTATACCATAAAATACCAATCTGGAATGAATGAAATTTTACGATTAAGAAAAAAAGGTAGAAGATATTATAAATTTCTTTCGTAATTGTAAAATTTCACTTATATTCAGTTAATTTTATAAGGAAGAGGTAATTTAGGTTCGGAGGTCCCAAAAAGAAGGTGCTCGATAGTCCAGCCAAGTCCGCCAGAAAGTTTCCTGCACAAAGTAGTACGGCCGCACCCCAAAGACTCAGGAGAAAGCCCCTGACGATGTCTGTAACAGATCAACGGATGATGTAAAGATTCCCTCTCCTGATCAGCTATTGATACCCTTCAACCAGAAGTGTTCCGGGCCCAACATTTTAGACCCACAAAGGTACCCATTTTGCATTACATTTTGAAATCGAGATTAGGTCCTCTCTCTGCTTACAATATTTACCTAAGTGTATAAAAAATTGTCAGAAGTAATTTTGAATAGATTGACTAAGCTTACTTATTTACTTATTACTTATTACTTATTACTGGTTTTGTAAATAGATGTATAAATATTTTATAATAAATTTACTTTTTTATATTAAGCTAGTCTCAGTTGCTATCATTTTAGCGGTTAGTTTATTCTTCATATTTATGTCTGTAGTTTCTCAGAACCTGTGGTTAAATTGTAGTAAAAAAAATATTTAACACAACGCAATTTAAAATAAATCCCACTATACATTTGATCACAGGTTGATACTTAAATATATAACGAGGACTACACGACATCGCAAAAGGTAGACCGTAGTGCTTCAAACCAAACCAAACCAAACCAAACCTACAGATATTTATTACTCTATTATATCTGAAGTAGTAAAAATATTCAGCATTAGTTTTTATTAGAGACTAAGAAGCACATATCCTAATCGATATTTCATCATCCTGCAAATGTTAAGTAAAATGCAGTTATGCTGTTATTCTTTATGACCATTTTCTCATTACTCATAAGAACTTCTCCAAATTTCATAAGATAGAAGCAAAGAATTTCTCTAGATATATCATACCTTATTATCAAACATTACCCATATTTTCGTAATAACAACAATGCTCATATTTTCCATTTGTTGTCTTACTGACTTTATTTGATGGAAAATTGGTATACCATAAAATACCAATCTGGAATGAATGAAATTTTACGATTAAGAAAAAAAGGTAGAAGATATTATAAATTTCTTTCGTAATTGTAAAATTTCACTTATATTCATTTAGTTTTATAAGAGATAATTTAATTTAAATAACAAATAAGGTATTATAATGTTTTATAACATTTCTTGTGTGTTCACTAGAAGTGCACAGTACAGATTTTAAGAAGGTAGGATAGCTCTACAGTGTGACTTCTTGTTATATAACATCTAATTTTCATTACTTACGTTTTCATAAAAGAGAAGAAGTGAATAAGTCTTATGTCATATTTTATCCTAAACCTAATGGAAAGTATTGTTTTAATCCTACTACAAAAAGTTGAGGCTCTTCCATTATTCTTTATGACTGGTTCTCAGTAAACTTTTAATCCGTAATAACTTATGAACTGCAATTTAAAGAAAGAAGTATAAAATTTCCTGTCAAAATATGCTTTCTTATTGCCTGTGAGATTTTAATACTTAGTGGACTGTATAATAAATTAGAATAATGTGAATGAGGGGGATACCAAAATATTTGAACTCAATGAAATAGAATTTTATGAATATGAATTGGATCAACGTTGGGAAAATGACAACCCAATAAGATTTATGATTAAAAAGAATAAAGCATTTACTTACAACGACTTTGACTATTCTCACTCCTAACGTCGTCCAAATATCACTTTTAAGAAAACCAGCACACAACAGAATATATGGTAAATTTTATCCCCTCTCTGTCAGCGAACACTTTTGTATTACATCTATTTACAGATGGCGCTATGCCTCACGGTTACAAAATAAACACAGTTTACAAAATAAATTAAGCAATTGTTGTCGCATTATGGATGCTGGACGGAACATTGCCAAACATTTTCAAAAATTTATAATAATTGTAATATCTATCATTTCTTTCAGTTGTCTGACATCCAGAGTGAGATTGTTTGCCGGAAAAGAGTGCCATAAAGTCCAAATATAAATGTGTGGAATTTTGCATAAAAGTTGCATAAAATGCCTTAACTATTTAGTTTCTACAATATAGAATGTGATTTAACACTAAATATACCAACAAATATTGAATACCTATTTCTACCATAGCTGGTCAAATGACCGACTTTATGTTTCTGGATTGAATGTAAGAAATATGGATGTTGGGAAAGAAATAAAAAAATAATTTTATTATAATAAAACAAAATTGTATGTTGTCAATATTCACGTACTACAAACACAAAGAATAAGATGTTTTAATACATTACCCATCGCATTTTTCTCGTATACATTACCGATCATTTGACCAGCATAGACATTTTATCCTAATAAAACAAAATTGTATGTTATCAATATTTATGTATTGCAAAAACAAAGAATAAGAAGTTTTAATTCATTACCCATCGAATTTTTTGTATATACATTGCCGGTCATTTGACCAGCATAGACCATTTTATTATAATAAAACAAAATTGTATGTTATCAATATTTATGTATTGCAAAAACAAAGAATAAGAAGTTTTAATTCATTACCCATCGAATTTTTTGTATATACATTGCCGGTCATTTGACTGGTTATAGTATGTTTAGTGTTACATATGTATGGCAAATTTTTTAAATATTTTTGGTCTCATCAGGAGTATGTGGCGCAGGTTTTGAGAGGATAACTTATGTGTATAGTATGGAAGTCATTTCATATTGTCGTGCGGGCTTAATAGAGACTTTATAGTTTATTTGGATGATTAAATTTTTTATAAAACAGAAAGAGGGGAATGATTCTTAATATATAGTTTGCAAGAATCCTCCTGTAAAGTATTGTGTTAAATCTACTATCAAAAGCTTTTCCCCTTTCATTTTTATGATTTGGAGACTTTTATATTCTGGCTTCCTAGTCTGGCTTTTATACATATTTGGTTTTTGAGCCACACTTCATATGTAAAAGCATAAAACTTCAACTCCTATATACCCTCCTATTGGCAAACATTTCTCAAACATCATAATAGTATCAATATCTATCTTTTCCTATTTTTTTTATCTCATTCTCAGACTGGGGCTTGTTTGAAGAAAGAGATGAAAAGAAACACTATAAAACACCAATCTCGAATGACTAAAATTTTACGATCACGCAAAAGTTGTGTAAGACATTTCCTTCATAATCCCGGCCCCCCTTTCCTTTCCTGAATCCTACACTCCCATTACGCTTCTCGATACCAGTACCTCCATTCTTTATTGAAGACACCTGCTGTCGATTGTGTGTTTTTGTGAGAACCGCCCCTGTGTACCACCGGCGTGAAAATAACAGGCCTCTAAAGGCTGTCGGCGCTTTTCATGTGGAACCACCGGCGAATAAGGAACCCCCCACGTTCCACCTCTGGCGGACATAATTAAAAGTAAATAACTCAATTTTGTTGAACCCTCTATTGCATCGATGAAAAAATGAGACACATAATGGACGATGGATATAATAAACTTGCAGGTAGGCGGCGAAAGGCACTTTTCTTGCAGGTATGTCTTCGGCCCTCGCCAGTGGTGCGTTACCATGACGACGTTTTGTTACGGGCAGCTGCTGAGGTGGACACTGGGAATGTTAGACGTGGTTACCAGATTTCTGATTGAGCCAATAGATGACATCTGGGAAATGACTTTTGAGTTTTTATTTGCGTATGAATGCGTGAATGAAAGCTTTTACATTAATCACTAAAAAATCATGAATTCTACCGTTGTAGTTAAACTTAACGACTTGAATCTTTTATTAATGTAAGAAATCCGATAACTCATACAATGAATCACTACTTTAATTAAAGGAATTGCTTTAGGAAGCCTTTAAATATTTCCTAAAATAAAAATTCTGGAGAAATTTAGTTTGTAAAACCTCAGTTTAAAACAATACTTATTTTTAATGTTTTATTTAGTCAGGAGAACTAAAATCTTTTCTGTAAGCAACTTAACAAGAAGTAGTATCTTCTTGTATGCAACAAGACACTACTTCTTCATCAGAAAGTCGTTGTTCAGTATTCCCTGGGCTGAGTCCTTTAGCATCCTCCTGGATAACAACAAGAAAAAACAATCAAACTAGATTGTAATGATTGAGCTAATATACAAAAAATTGAGTTTAACATAGCAGCAAGGAAGAATTAAACAAAACTGTCTTTTATTTTAATTATTAAAAATGGGAAAAAAAATCTCTAAGCAGGAAAAAATAACGATGTGGCCTCAACCAGAAATAGCAATTTTTCATTTAATTATTAGCTTTTTAACCCTTTAAAGTTCACCAGTGAAAATTCTTTGCGATTTAATGGAGATGGATTATAAATGTTATCTACGAACCTTATGTATGTGAAAAATATTAAAATGCTTTTCGGTAGTTTCGTGGGGGGATGGGCAGTGGGTTTTAACTGTGAAACTTTCAACTCCCTTGTACAGTTCGAAAATATTACATTCTTAAAATTTAACTAATATTGTCACGAAGATTCGAATGATCACACCGTTTAACTTAACAGACGAATTTATTGAAGCTAAGTAGCAACACGCAACTTTACAAGATCGAGAAGTTGCCTACAACTAGTGGGTATCAGCTTTTATACCCGAGCAGAATATTCGAGAAATAACTAATTTACATAACAAAGAAGGATCTAGAATGTTCGAGAACATAAAGCAACAATAAGTAATATTTTTAAATTAAAAATCCACACTTTGGAACAACCGCCATGGCGAGCATCGAACCCACAACTTTCGGAACTGGATCTCGGGCTTTGACCATTCGGCCACTAATCTCGTTGTCAAAGTTTCTTTATCCGGAATTATTGAAAGAATACTACATACTTACATGTAATAGATAAATAGTTAACTAAACAATTTATAAGTGATGTTTTGGGTAAGTATATTTATTTAGGGTCATGACAAAGTAATCAAATATCATTTATTTTTTCTCCAGGAAAAGAGGTTTGAACGTTTATATTTTAAAGAAAACAATATACTATGTGTTGTGCTACCATTTATTAATAGTTTAAAGAGTCATAAACACCCCAAAAAAGCATTAATATACCTTAAAAAAGAAGAGAAAAAATATTTCAGCAGGTGGTTTCGTTACGAAACCACTGTTCTTTAAAGGGTTAATACACTTAATTGATTAAAGAAAATAATTTTTAAAAATGTTTCTTTAATTAAAGAAAGAGATGAGAAAGCTTATGATATTATGATATTGACTAATCATAGCCAAAGTTGTGGAGAAATTGAATTTCGAAACCATTGTCCCAACTAATCTTGACATTCCTGGTATATTCTGGAAGAATGTATTTCGGGGTACCTAGGGCCGAAAGCCCTTTAACCCCAATGGGCATTTTAAATGGCTAGTGGACATTTTATCCTCTAGCTAACTGGATTACAAGTTTCTTGGGATACCTGGGCCGAAGGCCTTATCCCCTGTTATAAGACTATGCATTCATTATACATTGTCCAGCCATTACGATTAAATACAATAAATACACAAATGCAGGTCTTAAGGAAGAGATGGGATAAGTTTCTTGGCCCTTAACAAGTGAAATATTTTAGATTAAAGTAAACATTAGAAATTAAAAGAAAAAAATTTAATTTAAATTACTGTACAAGATAATAAGAAGTTGAAAAGTGATAACAAGTTACGTTAAAATTTAGTTTGAGTGACAAAGTAAAAAAAATACAGAAGAAGCCGTATTTAGTTGGAACAACTTGAACCTTTTGTTTATAAAAGATATCCAGTAACTCACACAACAAACTATTTGATTAATTGTAGGAAATAAAAGAAGTGGTTAATTTATTATAATCTAAAATGAAAATTGGGGAGAATGTTTCTAAAGTTGTTATTCAGACAAATCATGAATCTTCCTGTTATTTTAAATTTTTTATTCATGCAAGATATCCACCAATTCATACAACAAAATACTACTTTTTTACAAAAGAGCTGAATGGGGATGCTTTTAATATTTTTTGTGCTTTTAATATTATTAAAATTTTGTGGAGAAATTTAACTTCATCATTGTTTCATTCAAATCATTCAATTTAATTTAAATCATTCATCATTCAAATCACTTAAATTTAACTCATTCATCATTTAAATCATTTATATTTAATAAAATCATTTATCATTTAAGTTAAATTCAAATCATTGTTTCATTAAAACTTGAAGTTTTTTTGGTTGCATTTAGTTTGAACAACCCGAATCTTTCGTGTACACAAAATATCCGATAATTCATACAAGAAAATATTTCTTTAACTATAAAAACTAAAATAAAATTGTAATGAAATTTAATATCTAAGTCTTATTCAAACAAACACTAAATTTCCCTATTGTATTCAGTGTTAACAACTTGAATCTTTCATTTACGCAAGATATAACTCATACAACTAAATACTACTTTTTTCTTTAAAGGAACTGAATCAAGAGATTTTTAGTGTTTTCTTGATCAAATTTTCATTATAATTCATTATGAATCGTGATTATTAATGTTATTTGAAATTTTCTCTGTGATTCAGCTAAATCTTGAGGAGATTTAGGGCATGTCAGATTTTTTAGATTTAACGGTAAGATGGAAGTAAAACGTAATTTTTCTACAAGCAACTTTTCACCCATATATTGTGCAAAATTTCTGTGAATGATGTGCTACAATAATTTACATCCTTGGGGTAACTCAATTCCTGTCATATTGTATAAAATTGAATTTAAAATTACATAAACTTTAATGTTTTTTGACATAAATAGTTTAGTTATTTATTTATTTTTTCTACTACTATGTAACATACTTTTAAATTTCCTTTCGCCATTTTGTAAAAACATCAAATTTTGCAGCATAACAGGATACAAAAAATCAAGGCAAACTACAAAATAATAGGTGACTATCAAGTGTAGCAATGCATTTGTGATGCTAGAAAAAAAAGTTAATTTTTTTAACTTAAAAATGAGATAATTTCTTTCAAATTTCTTAATAAAACAAAACAATTTTGCCGACCTAAGATGATTGGTATTATTTCTTCTTGGTTGTATTTGCAACCACGGACTGTAAAATTCTTTTATTACCCTTGAATATTAGAATACTGGTATTTGTGTAATTTGAGTAATTACTTTCTTTTTAGCAGTTACTTCCCCCCGGAAATAATGACCTCTTAATAATTAACCTTTATATTGAAAGTGGTAAGTTCTGTTATTATTAAATAGCTAGAAGCTACTTATGTATGAGTTTTACACCACAAATACTTTTCTTCACGGCATTATTTTGGTTTTTCAACCAGTCAGACTTATGTTTTATTCATTTGGGTTTAACTGTTCAATTATGTAATATCTTATAGCTTAATGTCATATATCTTACCAAACAAACTTTACGTCCACTAATTAACGTTTATAATTATTCTAATGATAGTTTTAAAACACATAATCTAGAGTATGATTAACTGTTCAATTTTTATATATTTGCATTTAATAATACACCTCTTTGCTTACTAAAACTTTCAGTTTTCAGTTCATTCATTACAATTGAAACATGAAGAGTTATGTGTAGTGCCCAGTAAGAAGATAAGAAATATAAGAGTAAGAAATAAGATAAAAACAAGTTACAGATTTACTTAGTAGAAAAGATAACGAAAGCTGTTCCATGACTGACCTGCTGACAATTGTATAGAAGTTGGTAATAATTTAATATATAACCTTAAGGTAAACAAAGTAACAAATTGTTGACTTTTAAAATATCAAAATTCGACCAAAAATAGATTTTACAATAGCAGTCAATTATGATTGTTCATATTATTTGGAATTATAAATGAATAATCATAAAACACTCCGTGATTGGTTGTGACGTCATCGTTCACGTTGTCCAACATTTTCTTATTGCTTGTAAACGCGCACTATTTTCCAATTTTGTTTTTGCAAGTTCCTGAAACTTTCTAGCTATTAAAATCTATTTTTATTTAAACCTGAATTTTTATTTTATCGATCTAGATAGCTTAGTTATCTCAATTTGTCATAAATGTCTCTTCTACATGGATTTACTAAAAGACAGTCAGACAGCCTCCCGAAAATTGACAGCATGTTAATGTTTTCGTTCTTGGGGAAAAAAACCCGGATTTTATGGGAGCAGAAATACGGGGAATTAAAACCCAAAGGTATGTAAAATCATTTATATATTTATCCAATTTTACTTAACATGTATTAATATTTTATTCATACTAATCACAGCTCTTCTGTTTGTAGACATAGATAAGTCAAATAAATGTACATATATCATATACACACATTTGTAGTAGCATCGCTTTTTATAAATAGAGATAGATGTAATATATTAAAATAAAAATTAGAGAAGGTATTTATTGTGAGACCGGGACCTTTAGCCTTCGTGTTGCAAAAAGTAAACCTTAGCGCTTCAAAACCGAACCAATTCATAATATTTTAAATTTGATGACAAGAAATTTAAAATCTTTAAAACGCTTTACTTAATTATTTATGCTTTTTTAAATAACAATACAATTTTACTGACTTTAATATTAATGTTAATTTAAAAAATGTATAAAATTTCTGAAATTAAATTTAATTTTTAAAGTAATCTCATTATAAGTATTTTAAAAATATATACTTTTTTCAAATTTGTTACCAATTTATTCGAAAAATATCACTGTGAATTGATACACTTAAGAAAGTATGCATCACTGAAGAAAATATTTATAATATCTTGAAAATACATAACCTTCCCCTCTCCCGAGTTATTTATTAGATAATTATATGCTTTAGATATTTATATGCTTTATCAAACATTTATTGTACTTGAACTCTGTGTTAATACTCGAACATTAGCAGTTTTAAAAATTAAATAGCACTGGTTAATCAACAGTCCTTTTAAAGGTATATATGTATTTTTATATACTTTAATTTTTCTAAACTAGTAATATTTAAACAAAAGCAAGCATTTACTTATCGATAAATGGTCTTCACAAACCCATAGAGATGATTTATATGATAATTTGGGGTTTAATTTCTCATCCCTTTTCATCACATTTGTCCGCATTTTACGTGTATGTGGATCTTTGGAAAAGCTGAAAAATATCTTCTCATTGCAATTAGTTGTTGTATTTTTACAGAGTGGCACAATACAATATTTAGAGTATGATTTTTTAATGCCAGACATAATAAAAAAATTTCTATTATATGCGGTACTTTACACAGAAACAAATTTAAAAGTTGCTTTTAACATGTAAACAGCATAGGCGTTCGGTGTCAACTTGAACGATGACGTCACAAACTCGGCGGATTAAAAGTATCGTTTTTGAGAGACGTTAAAGAGTCCGCTATAAAACCCATTAGAAATCACTAATTAGGCCTCCAAATGAAAGAAAAATAGCTACTGTCCTGCTTACTTTTTTGACTTCTATCGTTTAAATTAAAATTAGAAAACCTGAAAATTCATATATGACATAATGTGATATTGTTCTCATTTCTGCAATATTTCTTCTCCATAGTTTGCCAGTGCTGGACTAGAGGAAAAAAATTAGCAATTAATAAAAATGCACATTGAATTAAAACAAAATAAAACACGATAAAATTATCTCCAATTATAATACTTTTAATGTTAGTTAGGGAAATCGTTTAGAATTAAAACGAAAAAGCAAAATATTTCTGAACAAAGGTAGGTATATATTTGTTCAAAAACTGTAAAACAAATTTCCATTTTTATTTATTTTGTATGTGTTTAGAAAGAAGAATGTTATATGTATTTTATATATGTTCCATTTAAAATTACCATAGAATAACGTGTGATATTATTCCCATTTCTCAAATACTTCTTTTCTGTAGTTTGCAAGAGTTTGACTGGAGGGAAAAAAACAGTAATTAATAAAAATACACATTGAATTAAAACAATCTAGTATAAGACAAAATTAGTTCCAGTTATAAAACTTTTAATTTTAGTTAGGCAAATCGTTTAGAATTTAAACGAAACAGTAAAATATTTCCGAAAAAAGGTAAGTTTACATTTGTTTAGAAACTGTTAAAATTCTTTCCACTTTTATTTATCGTGTATGTGTTCAGAAAGTAGAAATTTATGTATATTTTATTTAATTTCCATTTAAAATTACCACAGAATAACATAGTGTGATATTGTTCTGATTTCTGCAATACTTCTTCTCTGTAGTTTGCGAGAGCTTGACTTGAGGAAAAAATTTAGCAATAGATAAAAATGCACGTTGAATTAAAACAAGCTGAAACAAGATAAAATTAGTTCCAATTATAAAACTTTCAATTTTTTTTATCTAGGCAAATCGTTTGGAATTTAAACGAAAAAGCAAAATATTTCTGAGCAATGGTAGGTTTATATTAGTTCAGAAACTTTTAAAAGTATTTCCCTTTTTATTTATTTTCTGTGTGTAAAGAAACTTAAGTTAACTACATGTAATTTTTTATTTCAGTTTGATTTCCAGATATTACAGAATAATGTATTACGATATTGTTCCAATGAGGAATTTGCACATGTGGGGGATTCGAACAACTTAGTGTTTTTCTGGTAATTTCAGACTCGTAGATTCCAAAAATGTTTTCAAAAATGTAAAAAACTGGGTCCATCATTTAAAAAATTAATTTTAAAGTTAAGCGAAAATCACGTGACATCAAAACGCTCAGTGATTGGTTGTGATGTCATCGTTCATGCAGACCAATATTTTTGTATTGCTTTTAAGCGCGCATTATTTTCCGATTTTGTTTTTGCAAGTTCCTGAAATTTTCTAGCTATCAAAATTTATTTTTATTTAAACCTGGAGGTTTATTTTATCGATCTAGATAGCTTAGTTATCTCAATTTGTCATAAATGTCTCTTCTACCTGGATTTACCAATCAGACAACCTCCCGAAAATTGACAGCATGTCAATGTTTTCTTTCTTGGCAAAAAACCCGGATTTTATGGGAGCAGAAATACGAGGAATTAAAACCCAAAGGTGTGTAAAATCATTTATATTTTTTTTTCCAATTTTACTTAACATGTATTAATACTTTATTCATGCTAAACACAGCTCTTTTGTTTGTAAACACAAACAAGTCAAATAAATATACATATTTCATATACATACACATTTGTAGTTGCATCGATTTTTTATAAATAGAGACGGATGTAATATTAAAATAAAAATTAGAGGAGGTATTTTTTGTGAGACCGGTCTCATTAGCCTTCGTGTTGCAAAAAGTAGACCGTAGCATTCCAAAACCAAACCAAAACAAAATCAATTCTTAGATATTTTAAATATGATGAAAAGAAATTTAAAATCTTTAAATGGCTTTACTTAATTATTTATACATTTTTAAATAGCAATACAATTTTATTGCCTTTAATATTAATGTCAAATTAAAAAATGTATAAAATTTCTCAAATTAAATTTAATTTTTAAAGTAATATAATTATTAAGTATTTTAAAAATATTATACTTTTTTTTTTTCAAATTAGTCACCAATTTAATCGAAAAATATCACTGTTACATTTGATACATAAGAAAGTATGCATCTCTGAAGAAAATATTTATAATACCTTGAAAATACATAACTTTCCCCTCCCCCGAGTTATTTATTAGATAATTATATGCTTTAGATATTTATATGTTTTTCGATATTTATATGCTTTATAAAATATTTATTGTACTTGAACTCTGTGATAATACTCGAAAATTAGCAGTTTTAAAAGTTAAATAGCAGTGGTTAATCAACAATCCTTTTAAAGGTATAGATGTATTTTATATACTTTAATTGTTCTAAAATAGTAATATTTAAACAAATGCAAGCATTTATTTACCGAAAAATGGTCTTCACAAACCCATAGAGATGATTTATATGATAATTTGAGGTTTAATTTCTCATCCCTTTTCATCTCAGTTGTCCAGATTTTACGTGTATGTGGGTCTTTTGGGACGCTGAAAAATATCTTCTCATTGCAATTAGTTGTTGTATTTTTACAGAGTGGCACAATACAATATTTAGAGTATGATTTTTTAATGCCAGACATAACAAAAAAATGCTATTATATGCGATACTTTACACAAAAAACAAATTTAAAAGTCGCCTTTTAACATGTAAACAGCATAGGAGCTCGGTGTTTACATGAACGATGACGTCACAAACTCGGCGGAGATAAAGTAGCGTTTTTGAGAGACGTTAAAGAGTCCGCTATAAAACCCATTAGAAATCACTCATTAGGCCCCCAAATGAAAGAAAAATAGCTACTGTCCTGCTTACTTTTTTGTCTTCTATCGTTTAAAATCAAAATTAGAAAACGTGAAAATTCCTCATTTCTGCAATATTTTAAGTCTTCAGTTTGGCAACAGCATATGCCGTTTTTAATCCGTCCTGTTACCAATATAATTACACATAATCTAATTACACTAAACTAATTACACGTAACATTCAGTAAATTAATGAGTTTTTTTTTAATGTATGAAAGGACATAAGTAAATAATAAAAAACATTCTACTTTGATAAACTGAAAGCAGAAATGGATATATTATGATCATTGATATTATTTCAAAATTTAAATATATAACCATATTTAAATACTTCTATTGATAAAAACAGAATGAGAATTTCATGTTGAATTAAAGTATAAAAGTAGCGATAGTTGAAAATGCACGTTAAATAAAAGAAAAAAAATCGTTTGGAATTTAAACGAAAAGTAAAATACTTCTGAACAAATATGGATTTACATTTGTCTGAAAAATTTAAAATTCTTTCCATTTTATTTATTTTGAGTGTGTAGAGAAACGTAAGTTAACTATATGTTTCTCTTTATTTCAGTTTAATTTCCAGATGTTACAGAATAATGTATTGCAATATTCTTCCCATTTCTGAGATATTTCGTTTTTTCATTTTAGCAACAGCATGTGCCGCTGAAACTCCATCTCTGTTAGCAACGCCACATGAAATTAATTACATCTAGCATTCAGTAAGTTAATAAGCTATAATAATGTATGAAAGGGCAGAAGTAAGAAATAAAAAACATTCTAATTTGTTAAACTGAAAGCAGAAATGAATATATTACGATCCTTGATATCATTTCGAATTTTAAATACATAACCATATTTAAATACTTCACTTCTATGGATAAAGACACAATGAAAGTTTCGTGTTGGATTAAAGAATAAAAGTAGCGATAGTTAAAAATGCAAGTTAAATAAAAGAAAATCTAAACCAAGATCGTTTGGAATTTAAACGAAAAGTAAAATACTTCTGAAAAAAATTAGGTTTACATTTGTCCACAAATTGTTAATATTCTTTCCAATTTTATTTATTTTGTCCGTGTGTTGAGAAACATAAGTAAAATATACATATCGTTTTATTTCAGTTTAATTTCGAGTTATCACAGAATAACGTAGCACGATACTGTTCACATTTTTGCAATATTTCGTCTCTTTAGTTTGGCAACAGCTTGTACCGTTCCAAGCTCCGTCTCTGTTAGCAACCTCACGCGAGATTAAACATATGTAGCTTTCCAGTTAGTTAATAACGATACAATGATATATGAAGGGACATAAGTAAAGAAAAAAAAATCATTCTCCCTTGATAAACTGAAAGCTGAAAGCGACAGACGCTCTTTTGTCGAAGAAAGATTTTTTTGGGGTAGCAATCAAATATAATTTTCGGTTGAGCTGCCGTCGTTTTTGCGAGCTTATTCAATTTCCGGCAGTGACGATGCATAACAAAGGATATATATTACCAAATCAACATAATTGGATTTTTAGGCGGACGATACTGGCCACGCCCAGAAATATCAAGCTCCGCCTCATTAACGGAACATGTCAAATAAAAGGGGAAAATTTAATTAAATTGCTCTCACACGAAAAAATGTTGTCTCAACTCCGGTCAGCAATAAAATAATTGTTTCTTGCGGAAATTCCGTCTCTTTATCCCTCTTTTTTCTTTTCACTCTCTTTTTTTTCTGACTATTTTCTGTTTGGTTTGCGAACACAGATGGTTTCCGCTCTCTCCTATACTTAGCAAAATTGTGGATTACAAATTAATTTTCTTTCTTTTTTTTTTGTTCTTAACGAATTTCCTGAGTTGTTTTGGTAAGATAATTTTTAGAGATCTGTGGGAATTTATGTTGACGTGTTTAATTAGTATTCACAGTTTCTTTCATTTTTTTTTATCATCAACAGATTTGTAAAATAAAGCTTTAATCAAGGAGACATAGTAATTTTAGAGAATTAAAAATTTCAGTATAACGGTCTTTTATAAAATAAAATATTTTGCTTTTTAGAACAAATATTTTACAAGTTCTTTAACTACAATATAGTTTTAAAATGTTTTTTTTTTAATTTCAAGTAGTATATATTTAAAATACCATAACAACAAACCACAAATGAAAAAAATTAATTAACTTACCCGAAAAAAATATTTTAAATGCGCATATTAAAAACTAAATTTTTAGAACCCTGAAAATCAAAATGTGTTTTATTCTGTAAACAAAAATTTAGAACTATCAAACATTTTGAAAATTAAAAAAAGAGAAAATTTAAGAAATTTAAAATTTTAAAAACAGTTTTCATTATGCTATAAAATAAAATATTTTTTTCTCGTATTAATATAATTGAGGTAATAAAAATAAACATGGTAATTAACTTCTATTTAGCACTAAATATTTGTTTGTACTTTTACAACAATCTAGCTTTAAAATGTTTTTTTTTATTTCAAGTAGTATATATTTAAAACACAATAAAGGAAAACACAAATGAAAAAAATAATTCATTTACCAGAAAAAAATAATTTAAATGTGCATATTAAAAACTAATTTTTTATAACATTGAAATAAAACATTTTTTAATAATTTTTTTATAACATTGAAATAAAATAATAAATGTTTTATTCTGGAAAAAAAATTTAGAGCTATCAGACATTTTGAAAATAAAAAGAATGAAAATTTAAGAAATTTAAAATTTAAAAAACAGCCTTCATCATGCTATAAATGAAAATATATTTTTCTCGTATTAATATAATTGAGGTATACAAAAGAAGAACGATAATTAACTTCTATTCGATACAAAATATTCGTTTGTACTTTTACATACAATCATTCAATTTGTTTGTACTTTTACGACAATCTAGTTATAATTTTTTTTTTATTTTAAGTAGTATATATTTAAAATATCATAAAATAAAAAACAATTATGTCCCCCCCCAAAAAAAATTTAAGTGTGCATATTAGAAACTAAATTTTTTATAACCTTGAAATAAAAAATGTGTTTTATTCTGTAAACAAAAATTTAGAACTGTCAGACATTTTGAAAATAAAAAAAAATGAAAACTTAAACATTGAAACTTTAAAAAACAACCTTTATCATGCTATAAAATAAAATATACATATATACATATATATATATATATATATATATATATATATATATACATTTCTGGTATTAATATAATTACGGTATGCAAAATAAGAATGATAATTAACTTCTGTTTGGTACCAAATATTTGTTTGCACTTTTACGACGATCCAGGGTTTTTTTTATTTCAAGTAGTATATATTTAAAATACCATAAAAACAAAACACAAATAAAAAATTAATTCATTTACCCGATTTTTTTAAATATGCATATTAGAAGCTAATTTTTTATTACCATGAATTTCAAAATGTGTTATAAACAAAAATTAGAACTATCAATTTTTAAAAAATGAACTACATTGAAACTTTAAAAAACAGTATCATATAAAAAAAAAAAAATATTAAAAAAAAAAAAAAAAATATATATAAAAAATTTACATAAAAGAAAAATAATAAAAACATACTATATATATATATATATATATATATATATTTTTCGTATTAATATAATTGAGGTAATCAAAATAAGAATGGTAATTGACTTCAATTTGGCAATAAATATTTGTTTGTACTTTTAAATACAACAATCAATTTGTTTGTACTTTTACGACAATCTAGCTTTACAATTTTTCTTTATTTCAAGTAGTATATATTTAAAATACCATAAAAATAAAACCCAAATAAAAAAATTAATTCATTTACCCGAATTTTTTTTAATGTACTTATTAGAAACTAAATGTTTTATAACCCTGAATTTCAAAATGTGTTTTATTCTGAAACAAAAATTTAGAACTATCAGATATTTTGAAAATAAAAAAGTGAAAATTTAAGAAATTTAAAATTTAAAAAACAGTTTTCATCATGCTATAAAATAAAATATATTTCTTCTTATTAATATAATTGCGGTAATCAAAATAAGAATCATAATTAACTTCTATTTGATACCCAATATTTGTACTTTTACATACAATCAATCGATTACTTTGTACTGTTACGACAAACTAGCTTTAAAATGTTTTTTTTTTCTAATTCAAGTAGCATATAATTAAAATACCATAAAAACAAAACCCAAATAAAAAAAATTAATTCATTTACCTGAATTTTTTTTAAATGTACTTATTAGAAACTAAATGTTTTATAACCCTGAATTTCAAAATGTGTTTTATTTTGAAACAAAAATTATGAACTATCAGGCATTTTGAAAATAAAAAAATGAAAATTCAAGATAGTTAAAATTTAAAAAGCAGCCTTCATCATGTTATATAATAAAATTTATTTTTCTTATATTAATAAAATTGGGGTATACAAAAAGAGATAATAATTAACTTCTTTTTGATACAAAATATTTGCTTGTACTTTTACATACTTCTCTTAAATTTGGCAAATTTCAAAAGTCATTTTGGTACTAAATGGATTTCTATTTTTTTTTTCATTTGGTATGAAATTACAGTGTTATGAATTTTATGAATTTTTTGAAGAAATTATTTGTTCATGTAACAAAGCTAAGTATTTTTTATTACATTAAACCCTTATTAATTATTACAGAAATATTTTATTCTAAGCAGAACTTTTTATTTTATATTGAAGCCAAAACAGGTTATTTTACTGAAGATTTTTCATTTCGAAAGGTACTATCCCCCCCTTCGTCATATTTATTGATCATGTTTATTACTTACCTTTTTGTACTTAAAAATCAATCAAGTAGTTGTAGAAAAAAATAACATCGCGAATACTCAAATATTGTATTTATCTAACTATGTGTATTTGCAGATACATATACATGCATACGTATGTTTTTAAATGTGTCTGTGTGTGTTGATTCTTATTTTTCTAACTATCTTACTCGTGGAAACCTCATATGAGGCTCCGGATTTTCTTATGAAAAATATGTAAAAAATTTCAATATATTCATTACATTTAATATGTAATGAATATATTTAATTGAAAATTTTAGTTTATATTTTAAATAATACTTAAAACAATTTTTTTTAATTTTATTTTAGTGGTACCTTTTATACGTCTAGACCACATCAGTAGTTTGAAACTAATTTGTTTTTGATAAAAGAAATAACATGAAATTATGTTTGTGTAGATGCAATAGTCAATAAATTGGAGATCTGACATGGATATTTACTTTAACTCTTTTGAAGACGGTGGGAAAATTACTTCCCCTGTACTTGATCTTACAAAATACACCTGTGGAAAGCGCAAAACCCATTATAATATATAGCCTTAGCTTTTATAAAGATGGGAAGTCTGATTCCGGCTTCAGTTTGAGAGTTATCATCTATTGTTTGATCAATTGAATATAATTAGGGATTTTGTTTTGAAAGTTTGAAAACGTTGTGGGAGAAATAAATCGTGCACAAAAGGGTAAATCTATTTTTGTGCTACAACCAGTTTTGTTCAATGAGATTCGAGATGACTAACGCCACTGGTTAAAATTCGAAGGTGCTAGGTTGAAGTCAGAGAGACTGCTGAAAGCATCTCCTTCTATAGGTAAGGTATGTGTGAGACGAATCCAAGATTTGAGTGTCTTCTGAAAAGTTGTTCTGGTAGGAGAATGTGGGATTAAAATAAAAAATTCGCATTATTTGGAAAGATAAAGCATTAGGGAATGTTATCTCCGGTTTAGCATAAATTTGGAATCGGCTTTAAGCAGTAGGTCCCGGTCACATTAGCCTTAGCGTAGCAAAACGTAGACCATAGTACTTCAGACAAAACCAAACCTGTTTAACATCAGAATGCTTTGCAACCACTAGATTGTATAGTTTACCTAAAGTTTTCCAGTTCACGTTTTAGCTGTGTCTGTATGACAGCAATTCCTTGGTTGGATATACAGACCTTAAGATGCTAAATTGTGGATTACAGAAAAGATAGCTCTAGTGTACGGCTTTTAAATCTGTTTTTTTTTTTCTAGAAATTACAAAACTATATGAAAGTCAAATAAAACAGTTTAATCCTCCTTGAATATGTTTTGAAATATGCACGTACGGCGTATATTTTATAAAATATCAATCAATTGTAACAGTGTGACTTGCATTTTATTTACCTGGATTTTAAAAAGTATTACAGGAATTTCTGTGATATGCAAAATTGGAGGATATGATTCACACTATCCCAACAGGCACTTGTGAAAATCAAGATTTATGGTTTTCCTTTGGTTTTACCAGCCATGTTCTACTTCTGTATGTGAGTATATTAAGATAAAGTTTGATACGCATTATCACTTTACATTAATCCTGTCCTTATATATTCAGCTCATCTTTCAAGAGAAATGGCTTTAACACGCTCACGCCCGCGCGGGCCACCGGTGGCCCTCACAATTTTTCTTATTATGCGTACCACCAGTGATGCGCATTCGATTGTGCTATTAGACGCTGAAAATTAAAATAATGAAAATTTAACGTATTTTCATTAAAAATATCTATTTTTAATTACAATTATAATTAATAACGTATCATAAATATAAGTTTTGTTCAATAACAAAAACGTAATATTACAATATTATAAATACAGTAGAACCTCGGTATAACGACTCCCTGTGGACCAACATCATATGGTCGTTGTAACAAATTGAAAAAATAATAAAAAAATTGAGCAAAGAAATGATGCAACAGTACATACCTAGAGAACACTTCTATTTATTCGTATTTCCATTACTGAATTTTTGGAAAAAATCTTTGATTGACGCCTGTTTCAAGTTCATTTGGGAATTTTTCATTATCATATCCGTTAGATTTTGAAGGAAATCTTCAGAATTAAATTTTCCTTCAAAATATTGACGCAAGGCATTGATTGCATTGAAGGCTTCATTTACTCTTTCAAAAGCTTGGAAGATTTCTTCTCCGTTGTCGGAATCACAGATTCCTTCATTTCCTGTAATACGGGCAATAAAATCTTCCTCATTCAAATTTTCTCCGAAGCTCCGTGAAATTTCTTCTACAAACTCATCAAAAGATAATTGAAGATTTAGTTCTTCCTTTTTCTTCCCGCCCCCTCCCCTCCTCTAAGCAAACACAAAGGTTTTGGTTTGGTTTGGAGTGCTACGGTCTGCTTTTTGCAACACGAGGACAAAGAGAGAAGTACAGGTTTCTTGAAGTTGCACCACAGTGCAATAATTTTGAAATAGACCACTTTCTCATGAGTTCTGAGGACTAAAATTGGCGGTCATTTTAACGAAAATGGATACCCTTGGGGTCATTGTAATGTTTCAAAATTAACATTATTCCTGTGGTAAAATAAGTGGGACTTTTTAAGATGGTTGTTCTAACGAAGGGGTCGTTGTATCGTGGGGTCGTTAAAAAAAGATTCTACTGTATAACTCAAATTCGGTAAAAAATAACATAAAAATTAAATATTATTTTATTTATAATTTAATTATTTATTATTTTGTGTGTAATTTGTTAAAACATTTCAATCAAAGTGCTAGATGATCCTTGCACTGGCCACGATAAGCCTTACTCTTATAGTTTTGTTAGTGGCATAATCTCTGCCCTTTTTCTTGGACAAATTTTTATAGCATTCCTTGCAGCGTTTACGAGACTCTCTTGCAGATCCTTCATATGACTGAAGAACATGTTTATTTGACTGTATATGGCAGTATATTTGTTCTTTGGCCAAAAGGTGTTCGTAATCTTGATGCCTTTCTCCTGCTTCTTGTGATGAGGCGATTTAGATCAGTTATATAATTGATTCATTCATACAAGAAGTAAAATGCTGGGGATCTAAATCTGACATCATCACATCTTTGTAAAAAGAGAAGAAGGAAGAGGGGACAAGGATGAAATTAATAAAATAAGAAATATCTAAAAGTTAGAAGAGGTTCGGGAGTCGAATAGACTAGACAAGTCCGACGGAAGGTGTTCGGAAGTCCGAGGGAAGGTGTTTGGTAGTCCAGACGAAGAGATGAGTCAGACGGAACGAGTTCGAGAGTCCAGCCAAGTCCGACAGGAAATGCTCCTGCATCAAATAGCACGGCCGCACCCCAAACACTCAGGAGGAAGCCCCTGACCAGACCGACGAAAGATCCATAGATACGCATCAACCAGCAGTGTTCCAGGCACTCCCCAAAGGTACCCCCTTTTACCTACATTTTGAAATTGAGATTAGGTCCTCTCTCTTATATTTCCATAATTACTTAAGTATTAAAAAATTATTGTCAAAACTAATTTAGAAGATGTTGATAAAGCATATTTTAGGAAAATTAGCATCAGTTTTGTATGTACATAGATGTATATCTATTATAATAAATTTACCTTTTTTATATTAAGCTAGTTTCGGATGCTGTTAATTTAGCTTTGAGTTTATTTTTATATCTTATGTCTGTAGTTTCTCAGAACCTGTGGTTAAATTTAGTACTAAAATACTTTTACACAACGCAATCAAAATAAAATCCCACTATACATTTGATCACAGGTTACTACTCAAATAAAAACGAGGACTACACGACACTTCTATGTATAGATTCATCAGAATCCCTTATTTCCATATTCATGCTACCTAATTTTATAATGAAAAAAATTAAAAAAAAAACATTTTAACCACCTTTCTAGTTATACTTACTGGCAGAAATCTGTGGCCAGGAATTACACAACTTGCACAATAAGCACTCACTGTACTACTGAACAAACGAACAACGCGTATGCAAGTCGGAACAGGTAAAAATCGCTTATCGCCAGATGATGCGAGGCATTGAGTGCCGCCTCACAGAAAAAAATGAAAATTGGCCCAGGCGTGAACTTGTTAAAGTTGCTCACTTAACTCTACATTTAATGTCAGTAGACATAGGTGTAGCGTGATCCATATTACCACCTTACATTCATCCAACTCGTCTTTCTCGAGGGAATTGTTTCACTCTACCTCACCAACCTCTACATCTTCTGACTTGAGCTGAAGGTGTAGCATTATACTTATGGCCAGATCACATTTATCCTGCACTTATATTCTCATTTTCTTCTAGATCACTAACCGATACGAAAATTGGATTTTTTCCCCAGGTATGTGACTGCCTCTGCAATTATCTGCACATTACCCGCAAAGAGATCTACTGGGAGGTGCCTCCGTCAAAACTTGCTGTTAGTTGCAATACAATGAAATTCATTATCTACAGAGCTTTCCACTTGATGCTTGCTAATCACGATTTTGATTAATTGTTTGTGATCTCAGTCACCTCTTTTGACGAAAAAAGCGTGTAATCCCTTTCCAAGTTTTAACCGCTTTTGGAATAGCATGTTGCGAGAACGTGGTGAGTTCCAATGTTCTAATTAGGACAATCGTGACTTCTACTGAATGAGATCAATACTAACGTTTCTAAGCAGTGAAATATTTTTGGTTCAACTGAAATGAAAATTAACAGCTTACACTTTAAGGATTTTCAATTACGCGTAATCATTGCGCACTCCGACTATTAAATTTGTATATCTCCTTGCTTCTTAACTGATATTTTATAGAAATCACGATTATTCAGTTCATATATAAGTCATCAGGACCGAGAAAAATATTTGAAGTTTGATTTATCGAAAAATAAACGAATTTTATTTTGTAGTATCTAGTACTAATGGCAAAAATACTTCATTCTCCTTTATGTTTTTCCTGTTATTCATTTGTGTGAAATAATACATTTAATACAAAGAATCAAATATGCCATTTGGTTTATTTTACATTCATTGAAAGAAAAGATCAACAACCGATGATATAATGCTATACCAATGAATACTCGGACCTGCATTACTCTCATGATTTATTTTCCTATTATTCTCTACAATTATTTTCTCATTTGTGTATTCTTCAATTGAAATTGCTGCTATAAAGTAAAGTAACTTTCTACATGAAATTTGATTGGATGAATCCTTGAAATTCTATTGGTCCTCTCGTACCATTTGAATCGCACCAGAAAGGCAAAACTACTCACTTCATATCTGGTCGTCACTGTGTATGGATGTCCCTGGCCCCAAAAATATATTTGTGTTTTCTATCCATAAGCTTTCTATACTCTTGTTTTTGTGTTATTAACTCCCGAATCCACTTCCCTATCCCCTTCTTTCATCTTTTAGCTGTTTTATTTTCTGCTCGTTGTCAATTTTCTGCTTACTGTAAGAAATATCTGAATTAGAAGGTTCGATCCAAGCAATCCAGTTGCCCTACCATCTTGAAGGTCTTGAAATAAAGTAATTTCAATTCCATTAGACCTCTCGTGGCCATTTGGGTTGCCTGCAAACGACAAAAGTTCTCATCTCCATCTCCCAACGTAGCTGAGTCCGGATGTGTCAAGCCTCAAAAAGATTTGTGTTTTTCTGTCCCTAAGCTTTCTCCTCTCTAGATTTTTGTGTTATGAACTCACGAATCCATTCCACTATCCCCTTCTTTCATCTTTTAGCTGTTTTATTTTCTGCTCGTTGTCATTTTTGTGTTTACTGTTAGAAATCTCTGGATTAGAGGATTCGACCCTGGGAATCCAGTTGATCCATCATCTTGAAGATCTTGAAGTAAAATAATCATTTCTCCTTTTGCCGTCACAGTGTACAGATGTCCCTGCCACAAAAACATTGTTTTCTACCCTAAACTTTCTTCTTTCTAGTTTTTTGTGTTATAAACTCACGAATCCACCACACTATCTCTCTCTTTCATCTTTTAGCTGTTTTATTTTCTGCTCGTTGAATTTTTATGCTTATTGTTATAAATCTCTAGATTAGAGGGCTCGGCTCATAGAGTCCAGTTGAACCATTGCCTCTTAAGTCTTAATTGTAGAGTTATTTCAACGTGGTGCGTTTTCAATTTCTAGAGTTTGTACGAAATCAGAAAATTCTACTAATTCCTCTTGATTCAATTTCATAATTTTACATAATTCGTCATAGATATCTTTGATAGATTTTGCATATAATAAAAGTAGTTCTCATTTTGCAAAACAAGTAAAAGCAATCCACTAAAAATGCATTTTGAAAAATACTATAAACCATTAGAATAGATTTCGAAATGGAAGTCGACGTCGTTTGTTCATTATGTTTTACAACATGAGTGATAAATTTTATATTCAATATCTTCCTGTAATATACCTTTAAATAAAGGATTATAACTCGGCAAACTAGGCAAAAGTTTTGATGTGTTCGGCAAAAATAAATCGAGTTTCTTGAGTTCATTTCACTTTGGTTTTGTTACTCTGAGTAATTGTCTTCAAATCGTAAAACTTGCCTAGATTCTATGATAAAATTCAAATGAAGTTTGCTATTCTTTCCCCCAACCTCTAACCATCGATGTTTTTTATACCGGATCCCATAAGATTGAATCTAGCGGTTCGAATTAAAGTTCAAAACCGAAACCGGAAGTGTATTAAGCATTATGTCCCAAACTCATTAATTCTCGTGTAACAGACCAGTGGCGTAAGAACTTTTTCTAGGGGGGTATTCATAATTTTCAAGGGAGGTTCATAATTCTAAAAAATAGTAGCGAACATAATTTCAACCAAAATTTTTATTTTTGCCATTTTGTCTGAGCTTAAGGGGGTGTTTAAACCCCTAACCCCCCCTTGCGTACGCCCCTGTAACAGACTCTAGTGTTTTAAACGAAACCAAACCAGAACGGTAGTATATAACTTTATAATAGATAATTCTATTGACCACAGTGTCAGTGGAAGAACCTACATAAAAAAATGCAAGATTCGAAAAATTATAAAATGATAACCAAATGACCAAATTAGAAATATCAGCAGATAATCGTAAATTTGATAGACTGTTCGCAGGTTGCCTTCTACATTTATCGAAAGGGAAAATAACGTTTCAAGAGACCATAGAAATTCTTCAAACATATTTTAAGTAAAACACTAAATACTTTTCGACAATTTTCATCGCTGTCAATGACTAATTAAAATAGGGTCTCTTTAAAAATATAGCTTTAAAAAATATAGGATGAAAAACATTTGAGGTGTATACCACAGTGTCTCAGTCGGAAATAAGAAAAACGGAATGAAATATTTTTACCTCTATATTCAGGGTGGTTACCCAGGAATCAATATTAAACGTGAGTCGCATATTTCTAGTCATGATTTAAAAGTCTGTGGGACACATCCGGAGAAATTAAGTACCTGCCAGAGGGGATGTCTGACTGGAACAATCCATTATTGCGCACAAATGGGTACATCAGATTATAATCAAGTCATGCAAATAGCCAATCTGCAGCTCAAATCAATTTTTTCTTTCGGCTAATCTTCTC
>CM063508.1:42076325-42086325 GCA_032207245.1 Pardosa pseudoannulata
TAAATGGCACCAATATTTTGCTGTTAGGAACATTGGAACATTATTAAGATTTAGCTGCACACTAACATTATCTCTTTAGAGAAAGAAAAATAGTCTGAACATTTGTTATTCAAATGGGGTGTAAGCAAAACATATGGCTAACTATACAAAAAGGTTAAAAAATACATTGAACACTGAAAAAAAAAATGCTGATTAAAAGGCTTCGACAGAGTCACTTAAGTATTAAGATATATGACAACATATCTACTACAAAGATATATAACTAATGAACTTAAAAATTAGAAGACACCAGAAATTCTGTATTTTTAAATAATGCAGTTAAATTTTTATACTGGGTTGGAACTTTAATAGTGGCAAAACTGCTGTAATAACGCTACGCAACAAAACCAAAGAATGTTGCGTATACCACACGTAAGCTACATACCTATCTTACCTCTCAGCAGAAAGACTCATCCTTCCTACGTCATACGAATGCGGAGAGACTCTAAGAACTGATTCTTGTATTAACTTGCGGTCTAAAGTAAGTGTTGTTAGAATGTTCTTAGGACAACACAAAAACAACGAAAATAGATAAAAAAAAATTCAATATGCGAGAGGTCATACAGCACGACAATGTCATCCAGAGCTTCAAGAGGCTTGCGGGGAATCGCCATTGCTTACAGAACTGTATCAAGATGTGTAAAAGCCTTCAATGAAGGACGCCGAAATGTGGCAGACTTGCATCCGCCAGGTCGTCCTAGTGTCAGCGATGGAGAGGTGAACGCTGTTGTCGCACTGATTGACAGTGATCGATGCCAAACGATTCTTGAGCTGGTCTGAAAGACAGGATTTGCACATACGACTGTGCTGCACATTCTGAAGGAACGCCTGAACTTGAAAAATTCTGCACTTTCTGCAGAACTTCCCATCATTCTGCATGAGAATGATCTTCCACATACAGAGCAAGCTGTGACTGATTTGTTCAATCAATAGAACTGGGAAGTACTTTACTATCCAACATACCCCCCAGATCTAAGCCCTTGTGACTTAATTCCTATGATGAAGAAACCACATCGTGGTATTCGCTTCAGAACTGTTTCAGAGTCTCTTGAAGCAATAGATCTGTCCATTCGAACTATCAACAGAACAGGCGCTGCTACAGGTGTTTTACTACCTCCACATCGTTGAAAATGGGTTATACACAATGCTGACGACTGTATAGAAGGACTTTAAAACATGGTGACATGAATCACTTTTGTATTCCACGTAAATAATTCCATGGAACTTTAATAGTTGCCACTATTAAAGTTCCAACCCTTGTAATGACTTATGCTTTAAAAAGGAAGACATTTTAAATAAAAACTTTTTGCGTGAATAAATTTATAAAGCATAAAAGTATTTCAGTTTTTTTTTCTAGTACTTCAAAGCATGTTGTAGATTAGACAAGTCATTTGCATTTAATGTCAGATTAGTTACTGGTCCCTTATTGTAACTGTACTTTATAGGTATACTTTGTGTACCTTATAATATGTCGTTTAAATGTATTTCGTAAATAGCTATATACGTATGAGAGATGCTATGAGTTAAACTTAGAACATTAGGCTTTTATTACAAATTCTGCAGTTTGGTCAAATTAGGACAAGATTAAATATTGCTTTGAAATTAGTTAATGTTTTTATAGAAACTGCTTATAGCATGTAATAAAGTAATTGTGTCTATTCTAATGCACTTAATTGTATGATTCTACATGCTTCCATAGTCAGAAAAAAATTATCCAACTTGGGAATCGAGCAATTTACCACTGAGCCTCTACTACATATGCACAAGACTAAAAAGGTAAAATAGCAAAAGCTAGAAAATCATTGTTTATTAAGTTTAATTATTTTACCTATAATCAGGTATTTTTAAGATTGGTTAATTAAATTTTGTTTCAAAATTAATTTCAACTATATTGGTTTGGTTTGGTTTGGAGTGCTACGGTCTACTTTTTTGCAACACGAGGGCTAATGAGACCGGGACCTACAGCTTAAAGCCGATTCCGAACGGCTACGAACATCCATGCCACTGTGGGATTCGAACCCACGAACTCCGGTACCGAAGGCCAGCACCCTAACCAATCGGCCATCGTTCGGCTTCCAACTATATTGGACAACTGGTAGTTACTAATGCTGATTAAAAATTTACATCTGGACAAACATATAGTTTGATTTAATTAAAAGCATATGATAACTTTCCTAGCGTACAGTATAGTAATCAATTGCTATCATACTTTCACTGCATCTCATTCTTTTATTTGGAAATAAATCTCGGGATCAATTTTTCTTTAAGTTGAATATATTTTAAATAAAACTAATACTTAATTTTGGGTAACGTTTCATGACGATTTCACTGTTTCACAATAGTATACCCTCTATCCCTCGACAAAGTACTTTCAATTTAAAAATCTACATCCATTTTTATGGTAAACAAATTAATGGACAATTTCACTACTTCGCGAAACTATATCATCTATCTCTCGACAAAATGCTTATAATTTAAAAATCTATACTTAATTTTTTGGTAAACACCTTAATGGACAATCTCACTATTTCACGATAGTATTTCATCAATCACTCGATGAAATACTTCCAATTTAAAAAAACTATAAACAATTTCACGGTAAGCGCATTAATGGATAATGTCACTGTTTCACGGTAGTATATCTGATACTTATACAGAATACTTAAAATTTAAAAAACCATACGTAATTTTATTGTAAACATATTAATATACAATATCTCAAAACTTAAAGATATTTATAAAAAATAAAGACCTAAAACATTTTGATGTCACCAATCAGGTATAAAACTAAATTATGAAAAGAATAATTTAATGAAATAACATAATCATTCTCTAGATAAAATTGAATTTGTGTATAAAGATTAAGTAAGATTATTAGAAATCTTTTTGGAGTAAAAGTCATTCAGTAATTTTGATCAAAACCTGCCATTTTGAAAGTCAATTAACTTTTTGTCCAGTGATTGATTATTGGAACAATAGTTCTGCAAGAATTATTAAAATATTTCTGTTTAAAACCGTTAATGCGATTTCACTTTAATGTGAAAAATGTGCTGTCACCTTACATGTGAAATATTCTTTGGATTATTTGTATGTAGTACGAAGCTCTGAGAGAACCACTTGGATTTTAGAAATTATCTACAATTATGTACAATGTAAAAGCATGATCATTCTACAGCAAAAATTGAATTTGATCGTAAAGTTTAAACAAATTTGTTAGCAATTTTTGTGGATTAAAAGTCATTCAATAATTTTTATCGAAACCTGCAATTTTGGAAGTCAATTGATTCTTTAAACCATTTATGCCCAATTATTGATTATTGGAACTGTAGTTCTGAGAGAATTATTAAAAGATTTCTGTTTAAAACCATTAATGCGATTTCACTTTAATGTGAAAAATGTGCTGTCACTTTATATGTAAAATATTTGTTGGATTTTATGTAGTACCAAGCTCTGAGAGAACCAGCTGGATTTTTAAAATTATGTACAATGCAGTTATGGATTTCTTTACTTTTTCGCTAGACCAATAAGCTTTTTTAAAAAGTGAAAAAAATTTATAAAATGAAATTATTTTACTACATTTTACTACTAAGCAAATATGACTTCCACATATTTCTGGAAGAATTTCAAACTCCACCTTAAAAAAGTTATTCTTTATTCTTTCGGCATGGCATATGTTGTCAATTCCAAAGGCTGAGTAACATATTCACCAATACTGAAAGCTATATAGGAATTTTAAAAAAGGTGAAGAAAACTCTTACTATAATAATCTATTCACCAATGTAACACATTCAAAAATAATTTACAGAAATTTGGGACGTTTTAATAACGTGAAACTAAAATTACGCAGGAATGCCGCATCAAAGTAAATGCTGCTTTCAATTAAATCACTAAAATAAATCACGGCTAATGAATGTGGAAATTATTTTTACTTTAATGAATATAACTTATATGTATCCACTAAAGGAATCTATATATAAAACATTGACTCTAGACTTTTTACCACCATAGACATATCCAAAATATGCTGCTGCCCCCTTCAAACTTAAAAGGAAACTTAACAAAAAAATGGAATTAAAAAAAAACCCTGTTAAGCAGAAAAATAACACATGGCGGGGTTAAAGATAATAATACTAATATTGATTTAAAGAATTTTTCTTTCGCTGTAGTTCAGACAATTTTTACCGCTATAAGCAGTTACCACAAAAGACCGAGTCTGATATTTGTAGCACTCAAACTATGATATAAAAATAATAAAAAAGAAAAACATTAAATGAAATGAGTAAAGAAAATTTTAATTTTGCAGCAAAAATAACAAACTGCACATCATACGAAGCTATCAAATTTTATTCTTCAGTAGTATCTAAAATAAAAAAATTTAGTAAATCCTGAATATCCCAAGCTACATTGACATCTTACAGAATATTTCTAAAGTGCACATATTTGCTGCTTGGTTAGATACTCCACATTCTCTAATATTTTAAGTTTTGAAAATATAAATGCTGCGGCTTTTCTTTGTGAATTTAAGGTAATACTTTCATGTCATTTACTTTTATATGTTAAAGTTTATAGGATTTAGCAAAGACTAAGTAATCCAAGCTATACATAACATCTTACAGAATATTTTAAATGTACATAAGTGCCTCATATTTAGAAACGCTACATTTACTAAAATTTTTAAGTTTTAAACACATAACCTTTGCTGCGTTTCTTTCTGTAATGACGGTACTTTCTGCTTACCATTTATTTGAATTTGTTCATTTTTTTCAGATTCAGCAATGCCTCGATAGTCCAAGCAACATTCAATGAGACCTTGCAGAATACTTTACGACATAATATACTTACTTATAAGTGTACATAAGTACCGCAGCGATAGAAACATCCCATTTGCTGAAATTATAAGTTATAGGTAAGTAAACTCCACATCGTTTCTTCTGGAAAATATGGTACATTTTCTCTATTATTTGTTTTAATTTGTTAAATTTTTTCATTTATAGATAAGCCTTTGAATTTCTTGCTATTTAAAACATTACATTACATTGCGGTTATTTTTCATTTTTAAATATAATATTAATTGTATTTTGGAAAATAAAAACTATTTGAACAATTAAATAAAATTTAAATATTTTTTAACTTTCAAATATCTTTTAATTTTTTCAATTATTAATACTTTTTTCAACTTTTAATACATTAACATTTTAAGAATTAATATTTTTTCATCAAGTATTAATATTATCAAATATTAATATATGAAGTATTAATATTATGTATTAATATATAAATGATTTAAATAAATATAATTGTAATTAACAACATAATGTTATGAAAAGTGTGCCAAACCAACCTCTCAAATGGAAGTTTAGTTGGCATGCTATGTTCTTCATCGTTATTACGAAATTTTGATAAACCTTATTCTGAAAACGTATTTTTCTTTGTTTTAACACTGGCTTGAGGTGTACTTTTAGTTTTGTTTTATGAAAAACAGCATCGGGATTTAATATAAATATAATATGAAAACCTGGGCAGTTTTCAGTCCCGAGTACAATTATAAATTGCCTCTTACAAATATTCTATGCTTTACGTCATTATTTATTTGAAATTAAAGTATCCCATAAAAGTGTATAAAAAATCATATGGTGTGTCTTATTCTGAATTTCCAGATAGAAGGCTGGGCTCAAAGCTACAAGAACTTTATGAAGCTTTAATACTTAATTTATAAAAATACTTACGGACGATAAATTTACAAATATATCTAGTATGTAATAATTGTCTCTTTCAGTGTTTTTTTTTTCCAAAAAACTTAATTACGCAATCTGGTTTCTATTGGACAGACAAATTTGATCGCATTCAGTGTTTTTTTAGATGGTAATCTTCCTTGATGCACTCATATTTCTGTTATCTTTATAATAACGCCTTTTACTAATCTTAAACTGCAATGATCTTTAAAGTTTGAGTGGTGTGATCTTGAAATCAGCTTATTGGGAACAACATTCTTAGCTTAAAAGTTGAACTAATTAACAATTATTTATTTAAAATTAATGTAGTCAACAAAAGTTTTTCAAAATCACGTCCTATCTGTTATTAGAAATTTCAAGATCAAAGGCTGGCCTCAAAACTGCAAATACTTTAATGAAGCTTTAATACTTATTTTATGAATATATTTAACCATGATAAATTTACAAATATACCTAACATATAGTACTTGTCTCTTTCAGTTTTTTCTTCTATTTCTTTTTTTTCCCAAAAATCCTTGTTTTAATTCCACAGTCTGATTTCTATTGAGCAGACAGGTTTGATCTCTTCCAGTGTCGTTTAGATGGTAACCTTCCTGGTTGCACTCATATTCCTATTATCATCTTTATAATAATGCCTTTTACTAATCTTTAACTGCAATGGTCTTTAAATTTTGAGTGTTGTGACCTTCAAATTAGCTTATTGGGAACAACATTCTGAGCTTAAAAGTTGAACTAATTAACAATTATTTATTTAAAATTAATGTAGGCAACAAAAGTTTTTCAAAATCATGTCATGTCTATAATTAGAAATTTCCAGATCAAAGGCTGGCCTCAAAACTGCAAATACTTTATGAAGCTTCAATACTTATTTTATGAATATATTTAACCATGATAAATTTACAAATATACCTAGCATATAGTACTTGTCTCTTTCAGTTTTTTTCTTCTATTTCTTTTTTCCCCCAAAATCCTTGTTTTAATTCCACAGTCTGGTTTCTATTGAGCAGACAGGTTTGATGTGTTCCAATGTCGTTTAGATGGTAATCTTCCTCGCTGCACTCATATTCCTATTATCATCTTTATGATAATGCCTTTTACTAATCTTTAACTGCAATGGTCTTTAAATTTTGAGTATTGTGACCTTCAAATCCGCTTATTGGGAACAACCTTCCTATTCTAAAAGTTGATCTAAATAACTATAATTATGTTTCCTGGCTTAGTATTTTCTTCTAAATTATCATTTTACCTTTTAAATGCAATGCCATTTTTCCTTTTAGCAGCACAGCAAAATTTAAAATTTGATCTCCAAAGTACGCTAGGCGTAAGGACGTAAAATAGATCAATATATGTAGAGCTTAAAAGATTTATATAATATATCAATATATTGGTTTTATCAATAAATATAATCAATAAATATGGTGGAGGAATATTACACCACAATCTATAGTGCCCAGTACGAGTGTTGGTAGGGATGTTTCTAGCTGACTTAAATTATTCTCTTTCTTACTATCATATAGCCCATCATATGACGGGATTAGTAAAATTTTCAATTCTCCAGAATTATAAAGTACCTATGCAGCAGTTAAAAATATGGTCTGTTTTTTGACTGAGAATTATCTGGTAGACGCTCGATAATTTGTTTATCTTCACACTCCTCTAAAGTCTCCCGATACTGGTAATGCAGTTTAGAATCACGTTGAATTCATGTAGTCAAACCGTGTGGTTATAATATTGCATAAAAAACAAAAACACGAACGAACAAACTTCTTAATTTTTAAAGATATATGACTTAAACTCTAGATATTTATTAGTCAGTGAAATAGACTCCTGGACTTTTATAAAAAGAATTTGTAATTAGTACCGGTGATAAAATTTGCACTGAAACACAAAACAATCGATGATTAAATTTAAAATTATCACATATATACCTAATTTATTATTTAATCCAAATACAAAGGAAAATTATTTAGGTAATATCTAAGTTCAGTGATAAAATGTATGAAAATAATGCAGGCGATATTTAAATAATTTAAAATAAGAAATGATTAAATGCGATGGTTAAAGGAATAACGTCATAATGATAGTAAAAAATGTTATTTTTACCTATTTATTATGTGATAAACTTAATCACTTGCTCTTAACCGGGAAACACAGGGCTTGATATAATGGCATTAAACGTTCAAAAAGAGGGGAAGTGGTGGATTTCGAACTTTTTAAAGACTCGCTATGAATTTTGTTAACCCTAACTAAGAATCCAATATTTATGCCTCTATCCATTCCAGATCAAGCCGCTTCATAAATTCGAGGACAGACAGACAGATAACTTATTTTCAATTTTAATAAAATAAGCCAAAATACAAGAGTATTTTTTTAGTTATTTAATTTAAAAAATAAAATATTTGCAAGCCTATTTTTTGCATAACAGTGTGTTTTTTTTAATCCGAAAGCAAATTCTAAAGGCGAAAAATTTTAGAAATTATTTGAAGGTATTTTTGAGTAAATGTAACTGAATTTTACGTATGTTCTAGGTACATCAAGGTATGGTCCCTAGTAACTCAGTCGGTAAACTTATGGGGCTCATTCCCGAGGAATTTTGGATTTTCTATAACATATGGAGTAAAAATGTGCATGAAATAGGTAGTAAATTGCTTATTTCCTTTTTATCTGCAAATTTTAAATTTTATCATTTTCCATTGTGTGTCAGTCAAGTTTCAAATTTAATCACATATCAGTGTCTCAGTAAAATATTTTAAAACGATCAATGGAATTAGGAAAAATTGGAAAATTCATAGAAATTCTCATGTTTATTAGTCTCTGGAACAAAAAGCATAATTTTTGAGAAAACTCTTATGAATTTTAAATTTTAATATTTTAAATTTTAAAATTTAATAAAATAAACTGCTGACACATTTTACTTTTCTGAATATTCTTTAAATGGGATTTAAAACACAAGCAAATACTGTGTTTTCTGTAGAACAGCAAGTAACCTTATAAAGTGATATATCATAAAAATTACGTAGCATGCACTGAATTTTTTGAGACAGTACAAAACGATGGGCCAAAAAATATTTGAATGAAAAAATGTAATTGGAACTCTTTTGGGGATAATTTTGGTAATAATTGGAATTTAATTGTCATTATAATAAATTTTGTTCAAAAAAAGGGTTGAATCAATTACATTTTATTGTTATGATTTTCAACGATTTTAAATGCAGTGAAATGAAGAAAATGCATCCAAAGTGTACAATTAGAAGTTAGAAAAGAAGTTCCGTATCTTCATGGCTTAAGGAATTTAGTATGAGTCAAAGTTCTCTTCTGGATAGAGAACACGCGTAAAGAATCTTGTCAGCTATAGTTAGAGAAAGTGTGTAAGCCATAATTTTTAATTTATGATAATAGCTGCTATTACCAAATGATAAAGTATGAACTTAACATTGGTTCCATAGATACTCATAAAACTATTCATGAAGATTCTCACCTGAAAAATTAGTTTGCCATCGGATGTCCCATAATTTAACAGATCGCCATATGTAAAACGCTTCAGAATCGGAGGAAAAACCCTTAAAACTACTTAACAGTTGTCAACACCTTATTTCTAAAATTATAACTGGTGATGAAATGAACATACCGTTTTTCTACGTTCCAACGCGTCAAGAATGTAAAATATGGGTCTTTGAAGATTTTCCAAAGTAACAATATAAAAAGTAATGTACACTGTTTTCTTTAGAAGTGCAGGACTGGTCAAAGCCATCAAGTTTGATGTGGTCAAAGCCATCAAGCTTGATGGATAGAAGGCACTCTCAGCTAACTGACGTAGCCCTCGGTATCTTCAAAACACATGCTTCACCAAAACAGAAAAGTACAGAAAAATTGCAGATAAAAGATGTACAGGGAGGTCTAAAGTAAATAAGTATCATCAATTAATATTGCAATTCAAAATATTAGCTGATGATTAAATTAATGATGTAATTCTGGCTCTGTTCAATTTTTCGAGATTCTCTCATAATGAAGGAAATCGATTCATAAATATTATGTGCATATTTTAATAGAACGTATGAAAAGTTTTACTGAAAAAACTTCTTTGTGCCTCTTTCCCATCTAGAGTTCAGTTATTATAAGTGCATTAATGAAGATCATGAGTCTATGAATTCATGATTTCCTGGTACGTTATATTACTTATTCCTGGAAATAGTTTTGGAAAAAGTAATCAAATGGTGGAAAGAGTGCGA
>CM063508.1:42091325-42128825 GCA_032207245.1 Pardosa pseudoannulata
CGAACTTTAATCATAATGCCGGGTTTAGAAGGTTTGCACTACAGAGTACAAACTTACATATTAAATGCAAAGCTTCTTTAAATGTCACTTTAAAATCTAAGTTTAATCTGTTAATTTACACTCTTTTCAAGCCTTTTTTATCTACTTTCAGCAAAATATTTGGCAATACATTTCTACTTTTAAATTGAAGCCATCTTGATTCGCACATTGAAAACACTAGTGACTCTACCTCGAGGATAATAATGAACAAGATTCTAGTAAGAAAAAGTGAATTTATAGCCATCCGAATCACTGAGAAATAAAGCTTGTACGACACAAGATATATGTAGATAAAGATGAAACAAACCTCTGAAGCTCTTATCAGTCATCAGCCTATAATTTTTGTAAAAGCAAAGATTTCAGCATACTGATTCTTGTACCGATGAATAAATATGCGGAATTCCAATTCAAATACTTAAAATTTTCAACTGATTTATTTTATTTTGGGATAACGTGTAATAAGCCTTTTAATCCGTCATGCAATTTTTGCTATCATATATCATTTTAAAAGACAAGAAATTGTGATAAAGGAAGCTTAAATTGAATACGTTTACAACAAACCCAGGTTAGATTACAGATGATATTAAATATTTCGTAAATTTTATCAGATAATAATTAAGACCTGTAAATATTTTCAAACTTGTATCAAATATTCAAATTTATATTGAGAAAAATATTAATAAGCCATAGTAAACATGTAATATTCTTTATTCGGTCATACAATTTCTGTTATGACATGAGAAATTAAGGTAAAGAAAGCGTAAATTGAATACGTTGCTTTTAAAACAAGTACAGGTTATATTACAGATGATATTAATTATTTCGTAAATTTTATCATATAATACTTTTTAATACCAATGAATATTTTCAAACTCGTAAAAAGTGTCCTAATTTATATTAAGGACTATATTAATAAGTAATCGTAAGCGTGTAGTATGTCCTTTACTCGGTCATACGATTGTTGCTATTACATGAGAAATTAAGATAAAGTAAGCATAAATTGCATACTTTTTCTTTTACAACAAGTACAGGTTATATTACAGGTGATATTAAATATTTTGTAAATTTTATTATATAATAATTTTTAAGACCGGTAAATATTTTCAAACTCATATCAACAGTTCAAATTTATATTAAGAAATATATTAATAAGTCACCGTAAATTTGTAATAAGCGCTTTACTCGGTCATACGATTGTTGCTATCACGAGAAATTAAGGTAAAGGAAGCTTAAATTGAGTACGTTTCTTTTACAAGTATAGATGATATTAAATATTTCGTAAATTTTATCCGAAAATAATTTTTAAGACCCGTAGATATTTTTAAACTTGTATCAAGTGTTCAAATTTATATTGAGGAAAATATTAATAAGCCATCGTAAACATGTAATAATCTCTTTATACGGTCACACAATTGTTGCAATGACATGAGAAATTAAGGTAAAGAAAGCATAAATGGAATACGTTGCTTTTAAAACAAGTACAGGTTATATTACAGATGATATTAAATATTTCATAAATTTTATCATATAATAATTTTTAAGACCAGTAAATATTTTCAAACTCGTAAAAAGTGTTCAAATTTATATTAAGGAATATATTAATAAGTCTTCGTAAATAGTCTCAAAAATTGTACGGCCTTGTAATCAGTCTACTTAAAATGTCACAGAGCACAAACTTCAATTTCAAATGAATAGCCACTTTAAATGTCACTTTAATCCTCTATCGTACACGTGTAATAATCTCTGTATTAGGTCATGCAATTGTTGCTATGAGACGAGAAATTAAGGTAAAGAAATCGTAAGTTGAATACGTTTCTTTTAAAACAAGTGCAGGTTATATTACAGATGATATTAAATATTTCGTAAATTTTATTATATAATAATTAAGACCAGTAAATATTTTCAAACTCGTATCAAATGTTCAAATTTATATTAAGGATATATTAATAAGTCGTTCTAAAGAGTCTTAAAAACTGTACGGCCTTGCACTCAGTCTACTTAAAATGTCACAGACCGCAAACTTCAATTTCAAATGTACAGCCACTTTAAATGTCACTTTAAAGTCTAAGTTTAATCTGTTATCTCACACTCGTTTCAAGCCTTTTTTTTTATTCCTTCAGTAAAATACTTGGCGAGACACATCCGCCTCCAAAACGGAAGCCATCCTGACTCGCGCGCCTCACGGAGGAGTGAGTCTGAATACGCTAACGACTCTACCCCGTACATGATAATTAACTAGATCCTCGTAATGGAAACCCAATCTTTCGCGTCTCCAAACACTCCGGAGAAATCTACCGTGTATGGCAGAAGAGATACGTGGAAAAACGAGAAACAAGCGATGCAATAGTTCACGCATTCCACGCGAACGGAAACATGTCTACCCCTCTTTTCTCCGTCACTTGAAATAAAGTGAAAAAAATGAGCAGAGATGGGCAAGAACATGTGTTTCGAGAACACGAGGTATTCGCGCTATGTGCTGGATGTGTTTTCCCTTTGCGATGGTATCACCTAAGTGCTCGCGGAGATAATTTCCCTGAAACTCGGCCAAGGGGAAAGAAGCAGTTGCTCTAAAGATCATCTCCCTTTTTTTTCTCGATAGACGCTTCTAGAATCAAACAAAATTGTAATCAAACATATGTTATTTCGTGCAAATGTGCATAAAGATACACATGCTTAGTATATGTAGGTGTGTGTGTGTAATACGTGGTTTAGACCCATCAGAAACAAAAAATGTTATCCAGGCTTGAAAGTTGCATTCATAGGCATGGTAAAGAAACCTCAAAATTTAAAATTAAAATAATAAAGTATTGAGTCATTGGCGCTTCTGTCGCCAAAGCGTGTAACATTGGGTTTTATAGTGGTTTAGGGTGATAGTGAATCAGCCAAAGCGAGTGTTAATATTAATCACAAAGATGATGCATATCAAAGAACCTACGTAACGAAAAGGAGTTTTATAAGAATAGTTCAACCAAGCAGGAATTAATTTTGGTGTATAGGAAATTGACAATGGTTATCATAATCAAAAGAGAAACAAAGGTTTCTCCCTTGAGATACTCGTTAAAACGAAATGCGCACTCCTTTGGCTTAATACGAGTAGGGTATGACTTAATCGTGTTGATTTGACCAAGTGGCATGAGAAACAACGACAACACAAAGGTTTCTTGACAAAGGTGGTAATTTTAGGGATAGAATCACGAGAAATTTATTTTAGAGTACAATTATAATTAACAATTATATTTAGAGTACAATTATAATTTTGGGTTAAAATATCATTACACACACATGCACACACGCATATATATATATATATATATATATATATATATATATATATATATATACAGGGTTCGCAAGAAATAAGTTCCCAACTCTGATGTCTCTAGAATGCTATGAATTGGTCTAAATGAGATTCAATTCTAACTACAGATAATTCAAAGGATGCACTTGACACTTATTACATAAAAATGTTTAGTACAAAAACCCACCTATAGGTGGCTTTGTTATGCATATAAACATATTTGTATGGTTTATAAATGCTAAATAATATTAAATGGTAGCATTAGATTGCTCAATATGTCCCCTTTCATGTTCATCAATATGCTGTAATTTCAGAACCATATTTTTCCCAGCTGACCAGAATGAGTCTGACGGAATATCAAGAACATGGCTCCTAATGCTGTCCATATCTGGTACAGATTTTGGCATTTGGCGATCGATCTTGTTCTTCAGTAAACCCCAAAACTAAAAGTTCGAAGGGGTGAGATCTGGAGAACCAGGAGGACATGGTGTTTAAAAGTGAAGGCTGATCACCCATGCATCTGTGAAATGCTGTTTTAGCAGTTGCTTTACGCGACAATTAAAGTAAGGAGATACGCCATCTTGCATAAAAATGATATCCTGATGGTATGCACGCTGATGAGTTGTGGAATTACAAAATCCCTCAGAATATTATGGCAGGTACCGTTGTCATGTGACGAAACAGGTTTAAATTCCTTTTGTAATTATATCTTCAAAAAAAAATACTGTCCAACAATAAAGGTATCCGTAAAATCACCCCATATTGTCACTTTTTCAGGATAAAAGAGTCCTTCCTGGATGCGTGAGGGTTTTCCGGTACCTAAGTTCATCAGTTGGGAGTGTTAACTTGCCCACTGTGGTAAAAGTGGGCTTCGGTACTCCACAGTATGTTCTATGGCCAAGTAACATCAACTACAGTAGAGCAAGAAACTGAAATGCAAAATTTTTTGGAATCTCTGGGTCCCTGTCCTTCAATTGCTGCATAGACTTGATTTTGTAGGAATAAAGCTGCAAAATTGGCAGTAAAATTTTTCTTACAGTGGAATACGGCATATACACAGGAAATAGCTGGCATACTCACACTACTATGCAGGGACTAACTGCTGGCTTAAACGACTGCGGTAACCACATTTCAAACCTAGATGACGGAATTTGCTTTCGTCTTGTACCTGGAAGCATGACAAGTTTACCAGTTCTTTCAAATTTCTGTATCATATTGCGTAAGGTACATGCAGACGTTGTACCTCGTCTTACCCTCTTCGTACGACGGAATTTTTTTAAACCTTCAACGGAGTTCTGCTGCTTCTGCTAAAACATTTTTACCAGTTGCGCTTTTTCTTGCAAGGTAGTTGTGATTTGAAGACAAGAAACTAATGCTCGACATAACTCGATGAAACTAAATAGCATATGTGTTATAGTGCCACCTATAGGTGGATTTTTATACTAAAATTGTTTACATAATAAATGTCTAGCGCTTCATTTGTATTATCTGTAGTTCCATTTGTATTTCATTTTAGCCAGTATAACGTATTTTAGAGTAACCAGAAGTGGGGAACTTATTTCCTGTTAAACCTGTATCTATACATACATATATAATACATATACATATATATATACACACAGACAAGACATATATAAATATAAATGCATATATATATATATATATATATATATATATATATATGTGAGTGTGTGTGTGTGTGTACGTGTGCATGCGTGTTTGTATACACTGTAACCCACTTACGAAGTTTTCTGATTAAGACATTCTATTCCTGTAGTCCCAAGAAGTGGGGAACTAATTTCTTGCTAACCCTGTAAATATACATACATTTATAATTTATATACATATACATATACATGTATATATATATATATATATATATATATATATATATAGATATATATATATATATATATATATATATATATAGTGTAACAATCCTACGAAGTTTTCCGATTAAGACATCCTATTCCTGCAATCCCCATTTTATTCATATATCTGTAAGACTAAAACTATTTAAAACTTTTTAAAGACAGAAAAGGCTGACAGCTGCAAGATTCACCTATTTCAATCCAGAACTTCACACAACACGTGCTAATACTGAGAGATGAATGTGTCCAATTATCACTTGTATATCGATCTACCATGATCAATTTCACCATTCTTGTATGCCTGTATAATAAACCTGTGAGTTAACCCTTAAGGAAAATTGACATTTTCAAAATGCTTTATGTGTCGTATTTATTATGTTCAATTTTTAATTATATCTATTTCTTCGGCTACTTTGGAGATTTGCGTACTCGTATGCACAATTGAGGAGCCTCAACTGAGAGTATCATCTTGTCAGGAAAGAATGTAACCAAAACAAGGTAAAACAATTTATCCATAAACTATTCTTTCATAGGATGATTACATACTCTTTATAAATTGTTGCCATTATTTCGAGATTTACAAAAGCGTGTTTCAGAAAGGCAATGAGGGCAACTTACCATTTTATGAACTAAAACTGCGCCATTATCTCATCAGTTGTATGGTGAGCAAGATTTATAAACGTTGTTCATTAGAGCCTTAGCGTCAGGTACAAAAATTAAGGTAAATTATCTATTCATCATTTCCTAAACTAAACACAAATTTTCTGGTACCGCCCTTCGTTAACCCAGAATTGCATTTTGGTTATGGCATCATGATGATTGCATTGCTAAATGTATTTCTTACGCAGTTGTCTATTTGGGCATTCAATATTTTATCGCCTCTGAATAAGTAGAGAAAAGTAGTAATTCCACAGTAAAATACTTTGTTCATATTCCAATTTCTTTGTAATTCTCAGGTACAAAGCTTTATACTAGCGGGGTAAATTTAAAATTAGGGTGTTTTTTTCAAAAGATTTTCTAATATTAACATTTATAATGATTTTTTCACAGGTTGACTTACATTTCTATGTCAGTATTAATTGTCAGTATATTTTACAATCAACATTTCATTTTGCAGGTTTTGAGAAAAAGAAATGTTACTAATTGTTTAAAATCAATATCAATATGTATCTCCCATTTAACGAGAAAATGTTGTAAAATGGGATAAATCTGGTATTTGGATTATATTCTCATATTGCTCACTAAGATGTGACATTTGTCTAATATTGGTAAAGAGAAAAGTGTATTAGGCTTATTCACTCGAATATCGCAGTTTAAATATTAAATGTAACAAAACATATACCGAGTAATCTAAAATAAGGATGACCTATTTTTGCTAAAAATATGTGACAGACTACTTCTCCACTCTAGCAGATCTATGTAACGAAAGAAAAAATTATACACACCAGCATTTAATAATTTCAAGTAACTTGTAGTTTTTATTTATTTTTCTTTTTTTATTACACAATTCACAGAATATTCATGTCTACTTATAAAATGGATAAAATTTATCTTTAGAATGACATATTGGGTTACTCTCGCTCAGTATCATCCTATGGAAAAAATTAAATTAAATCTGGCCGGAAAAAGTTTGAGAATTTATTTCTAATTTTATTTCGTTCAATAAAACAGCATATTCTCTAGGAGGCTATTGTTCCCTTTTATAAAAAACTTCTAGCCAATTTTGACAAAAATAGGTGACAGGCTACATATCCTGTCACCCAGATCTATGTACAAAAGAAAAATATATACACACCAGTATTTAATAATTTCAAGTAATTTGCGGTTTTTATTTGTTTTTTTTAATTTTTTATTACACAATGCACAGAATATTCATGTCTACTTATAGAATAGATAAAACGTATCTTTAGAATGACATATTGGGTTACTCTCGCTCAGTATTATCCTATGGGAAAAATTAAACTCAATCTAACAGGAAACAATTTTGAGTTTTTATTTTTAATTATATTACGTAATAAAACAGCATATTTCCTAGGAGGCTACTGTTCCCTTTTATAAAAAGCTTCTAGTCAATTTTGTCAAAAATATGTAACATACTACTTATCGTGTCTACCAGATTTATGTAAAAAAAAAGAAAAAAATTATACACACCAGCATTTAATAATTTCAAGTAATTTGTAGTTTTTATTTATTTATTTTTCTTTTTTACTACGCAATGCACAGAATATTCATATCTACTTATATAATGGATAAAACGCATCTTTAGAGTGACATATTGGGTTACTCTCGCTCAGTATCATCCTATGAGAAAAATTGAACTCAATCTGGAGGACAAGAATTTTGAGAATTTATTTTTAATTATATTACGTAATAAAACAGCATATTTTCTGGGAGGATATTGTTCCCTTTTACAAAAAGCTTCTAGTCAATTTTGTCAAAAATATGTAACAAACTACTTATCCTGTCTACCGAATCTATGTAAAAAAGGAAAAAATTATGGACACCAGCATTTAACAATTTCAAATAATTTGTAGTTTTTATTTGCTTGTTTTCTCTTTTTTATTACACAATGCACAGAATAATCATGTCTACTTATATAATGGATAAAACGTATCTTTAGAGTGACATATTGGGTTATTCTCTCTCAGTATCATCCTATGGGAAAAAATAAACTCAATGTGGCCGAATTTGTTGAGAATTTATTTTTAATTATATTTTGTAATAAAACAGCATGTTCTCTAGGATGATATTGTTCCCTTTTATAAAAAATGTCTATCCAATTTTGTCAAAAATATGTGACAGTCTACTTATCCTATACAAGAAAAAAGAATATGTCTACCAGATCTATGTAAAAAAGAAAAAAATTATATATACCAGCATTTAATAATTTCAAGTAATTTGTAGTTTTTATTTGTTTTGTTTTCCCTTTTTTATTACATAATGCACAGGATAATCACTTCTACTTATAGAATGGATAAAACGTGACATATTGGGTTACTCTCTTTCAGCGTCATCCTATGGAAAAATAAAACTCAATCTGGCCGGTGAGAATTTTGAGAATTTATTTTTAATTATATTTTGTAATAAAACAGCATATTCTGTAGGATGCTATTGTTCTCTTTTATAAAAAATGTCTAACCAATTTTGTCAAAAATATGTGACAGTCTGCTTATCCTGTCTACCAGATCTATGTAAAAAAAGAAAAAAAAATTACACACCAGCATTTAATAATTTCAAATGATTTGTAGTTTTTATTTGTTTTGTTTTCCCTTTTTTATTACATAATGCACAGGATATTCAAGTCTACTTAAAAATGGATAAAGCGTATCATTAGAGTGACATATTGGGTTAGTCTCGCTCAATGTCATCCTATGGGAAAAATTAAACTCAATCTGGCCGGCGATAATTTTGAGAAATTATTTCTAACTATATTACGCAATAAAAAAGCATATTCCCTAGGATGCTATTGTTTCCTTTTATAAAAGGCTTCCAGCCAATTTTTTCAAAAATACGTGACAGACTACTTATCCTATTTACCAGATCTATGTAAAAAAAAAAAATACACACTAGCATTTAATAATTTCAAGTAATTTGTAGTTTTTATTTGCTTTTTTCCTTTTTTATTACACAATGCCTAAAATATTCATGTCTCCTTATAGAATAGATAAAAAGTATCTTTAAAGAGACATTTTGGGTTCCTCTCGCCAAGTGCTATCCTATGGGGAAAATTAAATTCAATCTGGCCAATGAGAATTTTTGGATTTTATTATTATAGTACGTAATAAAACAGTGTTTTCTTTAGGATGCTATTGTTCCCTTTTATAAAAAACTTCTAGAAAAATATATCTAGTTTAAATTTATTTCCGAAATATTTTTGTTACACTCCTTTTTCAACCGTAAATGCGACATTTAATAGGCATATATTAAAAAAAGAGGACAATATAGCATCTTTGAATATCTTCTGATCTATTAATAGTATTCTGTGGTATAATTATTTAACAAAATTCTCAAAACGCAAGCTGGCTCCAGTGAATTTAATTTTTCCCATGTGTAAAGAGAGAGGAATTTAATATGGGAAATACCGGGCCACCTTAAAGTAATTTTATTATTCAACAAATCATCTTATGTTTTTATGTTACATAACTGATTCTTTCAATGTATTTCGTACTACATGTTCTTCATTCAATTTAAGGAATTACCAATAAACCTTTAAAACTGAGGAATTATATATTATCTGGTATTTAACAAATGCGTTTTATTACATAATGCACAGCCAATTTCAATGCCATTTCCTTGATGGCATTGAAAAATAATAGTTTTATAATTTACAACACAAGATAACATTTTCAATAAACATTCTTTAAAGTATTAAAACATTTTATTTTATTTAATTTTTAAGTTACTATTTACAAAAAATTAAAATTAAAATTGTAATATTTGTTATTATGAAGTGAAATAAGGCTATTTCGAAAAGAAACTCATGGCAAAGAGCTTACTATGAGTAGGGTTCCTTGGGTAAAAAAAAAAAAAAATCAGAAACCACTTTGCTACATTGAAATGTGTATAAGGTTTATCATGCCTCGAATTTGTTATATGTTGAAATTTACATTATATCCATGCTTTATATTTAAATGCAGAATTTTAATTTTGAGTACGCATACATATAGATCACGTTAGGAATAGAAGATGATGTAGAAAATGGATTTTAGCAATTTATACCTATGATACAAGTAATGAAAGATATTATCACTATTTGCATCATAGGGAAACAATCCAAAAAAAATCCCAAATTAATAGAGTATCAATGACTCATGCATATAACTCTAAATGCGTTGTCTTTCGATTATGAATAAATTTGTTCTCCTCATCAGATAAAAATCGGTTTCGAATTTAATAATTAAACTCGCAATAATTTCTTTCCTTACATATATATGTCTATATATATATATATATATATATATATATATATATATATATATATATATATATATATATATATATATATATATATATATATATATATATATATATATATATATATATATATATATATATATATATATATATATATATATATATATATATATATATATATATATATATATATATATATATATTATATATATATATATATATATATATATATATATATATATATATATATATATATATATATATATATATATATATATATATATATATATATATATATATATATATATATATATATATATATATATATATATATATATATATATATATATATATATATATATATATATATATATATATATATATATATTATATATATATCTGCACATGTTTTCAAAACTGAAACTATCTCAATAGCATTTTATCTAATCAATTAAATGTATATATATATATATATATATATATATATATATATATATATTATATATATATATATATATATTATATATATATCTTCATATGTTTTAAAAACTGAAAAGATCTCAAAAGCATTTCATCTAATCAATTGGTAGTGTTGTATATTTTTATCTATCTATTTTACTATGTTTGTTTTATTTCTAAGAATAAAAGACAAAATATAAGGACCACAGCACAGATGTTTTAAAGAAAACTTTAGCAGTATCAGCTATTTATACATCCAATATCTTCTATCCTATACAATAAAAAAGAATATTACAACTACAGATAAATTAATACTTTGACACTTTACAAACAAAAATTTCAATGCAGACATTGAGATTAATTTATATCATTATAAACCGATTTCATTTGAATATAAATTCGTAAATATCCTCTCTTAATTGGGATTCTGCGTCGTACGTTTTCATCACCCTGATATTTACGTATTTGCATAATTGTACACTCATTTTCGTACTACTTATTATCGTAATTATTAGAAGAATCATCGCAGGATTACAAATTCATGCGCAAGCCTGTGTTATCCTACTAGACCAGTTTTTTCCAAAGTAGTTCTTACGGTCTCCCAGGGAGAACGTGTTACTGCTGATGTGTTACTTGGTACATAAAAATTAACTTGGGTGTGCGTCGGCAACGTTTTAAGGAATTCATAAAAAGTTTAATATACAATAAAATATCATGAACTATTTTCAGTTTTACAGAAATCAATAGCAATAAATCATTTGGAAGCCATTTTGTTTTGGCTGTTCACTAAAAGAGAAGAGAAAATTTGCTTCTTACTTATCAACAATTAAATGTTCTTTATTATGATCTTAGAGAAGAATTTCAAGATATTCTTTACTTGGTTAATCCAGGTGGGTGTTGGACCTTTCAGTCTTTAAATAAGTTGGAAGCCCTTTTCTTTTGGTTGTTCACTTAAAACGAAACAAAAATTTTGCTCCTATCAACACTTAGATGCTTTTTATTATGACCATAGAGAAAAATTTCAAGGTATTCTTTACATGGTTAATCCAGATGGGTGCTGAACCTTTCAGCCAGTAAATCCATAAGCTTAGATAAATTCATACTGATACAGAAAAATTTATTGAAGCATTCACAGATAAGGAGCTGTTTGAACAAAGACACCACCAATTCTGGTTACGAAAGCATACTAACTTTATGTTCTGAGTTGTGGGTTGATGTACAGAAGTTGTTAATTATTTTACAGTTTTCCTATTTTGCAGAACGTAGATTTAGCTCATTTATGAGCATCATGACGAAAAGAAAATTTTATTTCTTATTAGCAGCATTTAAAGGCGCTTTATTATATCCTTAGTGAAAAATTTAAAGCTATTCTTTTCTTGGTTAATCCACTTGGGTGTTGTACCCTTCTATAAGTAAATCCATAAACTCAGACGAATTCTTATTGATACAGAATCAAGTTATTGAAGCATTCACATATGAGGAGCTGATTAAGCAAAGACACCACCAATTCTGGCTACAAAGCATATTTGCTGACTTGTTCTGAGTTGTGGGTCACTGTACAGAGCTGTTAGTTGTTTCTTAGTTTTCCTATTTTATAAAACGTGAATTTAGCTCACTCATGAGCATAGTCATGAAAAAAAACTTGCTTCTTTATTATCAGCATTTAATAGTTCTTTATTATGACCTTAGAGTAAAATTTCAAGCTATCCTTTATTTGGTTATTTCAGTTGGGTGTTGGACATTTCAGCAAGTAAATCCATAAACTCATATGAATTCCTACTGATACAGATGCAGTTTATTCAAGCCTTTCCAAATGAAGACCCATTTGAACAAAGACACTATTAATTATGTTTACAAGAACAATTTACTGATTTTATGTCTTTCTTTATGAATCGCTCTACAAAATCTATAATTATTTTCCAGTTTTCCTATTTAGTAGAACATGGATTTAACACAATCATGAGTGTCATCAAGAAAATAAAAAAAATGACAGAAAATCTTTGTTTGTGAGTGTTGGCTTTGTTAGCGAATGTCATTCATAAAGATAAAGTCCAACTTAACTTGTATCAACCCATCAGGTTCAACCATTTCCTTGATGGCATTGAAAAATAATGGTTTTATAATTTACAACACAAGATAACATTTTCAATAGACATTCTTTAAAGTATTAAAACATTTTATTTGTATTTAATTTTTAAGTTACTATTTACAAAAAATTAAAATTAAAATTGTAATATTTGTTATTATGAAGTTAAATAAGGCTATTTCGAAAAGAAACTCATGGCAAAGGGCTTACTATGAGTAGGGTTCCTTGGGTAAAAAAAACAACTCAAAAACTACTTTGCTACATTGAAATGTGTATAAGGTTTATCATGCCTCAAATTTGTTATATGTTGAAATTTACATTATATCCATGCTTTATATGGAAGTGCAGAATTTTAATTTTGAGTACGCATACATATAGATCACGTTAGGAATAGAAGATGATGTAGAAAATGCATTTATAGCAATTTATACCTATGATACAAGTAATGAAAGATATTATCACTACTTGCATCATAGGGAAACAATCCAAAAAAGATCCCAAATTAATAGAGTATCAATGACTCATGCATATAACTCTAAATGCGTTGTCTTTCGATTATGAATAAATTTGTTCTCCTCATCAGATAAAAATCAGTTTCGAATTTAATAATTAAACTCGCAATATTTTCTTTCCTTACATATATATATATATATATATATATATATATATATATATATATATATATATATATATATATATATATATATATATATATATATATATATATATATATATATATATATATATATATATATATATATATATATATATATATATATATATATATATATATATATATATATATATATATATATATATATTTGCTTCTGCGTGTGTATGTCTATAGCTTATTATGAAATTTAAAAACCACTTTTCCCAACAAAGACAGCATTAATGCAAATATCAATGGATGTACAAGTGTCATGCAGAAAGTAAACTTCGAACATCCCCCAAAGATATGTAGACTGAAATACAGCAAAATTAGTTATCTCATTAGATTTTACTTTACTAGATAAAGTCAATTGCGGAAGTAAAATAACACTGAAGTTAATAGCAAATCTTCTATTCAAAGATTTGCTTCCGAGCACCAAAGTATTACCTATATAGCGGAATGAAAACTCCTTTGAAACTCAGTATAAACTTTGATCTATTTTAAGAGTTTTGAACAAAAGGGTCTAAAATTATAAATGTAAATTCATACAGAAGGTTTATGTTAAAACACTGTACGTCATCACTTCTTATTTAGAAGCGAGACATTTCATTGGTCATAATCTGCCACTTAAATACATCTGATATCTCAAAACATAATGAGTTGGTCAATTACCTTTTGGCTGTAAACTGTGATAACAATGTTATGAAGAGATTTCCGACCATCTCAGCAATAATGATCTTTCAGAACTACTTCATATGCCGTAAGCATCATTCCTGTGTCGTTATCGCTACTTATTATTATTATTTCCAGACTATCGAGACCCACTATCCATAACTTCCATAAGCAAACATACATTATGTTTCTATGTATAGACCATTCCAAAGGGAATAAGAACGTGGAACAATTTAGGACAGGGAATTTTGTTTTTCGGTAGTATAAATGAAAATATACTGTCTGGAAATTTTTCCCATTACTGTTTTGACAGACAATAATAAGAGAGGGAGAAGAAAGAGAGAGGGGGATGTCAGAGCTTGTTTTCCTTTTAATTTTTTTAAAATTCCCTTCTGTCTCCTTTGGAAATAGTTCTCAAAGGGTACACCAGGGTACATTTTGGCACCCTACAATATTGTGCTATGTAGTATTCCAAATAAATGTGTGTATCTAAATATAAAAATAAATAAACAAAGAAATGAATGCCTAAATATTAAAATAAATATGTTGTGTAATTATATATTATGCTACCACTTGAGCTATACCATTATTTTAGACAACAATCCACCTGTTACACCGACTCTATCTTCTATCTAAATAATTCTCGAAGAGTGCATCAAGGCACATTTGTGTACCCTACAATATTGAACTACGTAGTATTTCAAATAAATTTGTGTACCTAAATATAAAAATAAGTATACAAAGAAATGTATATCTAAATATTAAAATAAATAGGGTGTGTAAATATATATTATAAAATAATTTAAGCTATACCTTTACTTTAGACAACAGACAACCTATTACACCAACTCTATCTTCTATGAAAATAATTCTCAAAGGGTCATTAAGGCACATTTGTGCATTCTACAATATTGAGCTATATAGTATTCCAAATAAATTTGTGCGTCTAAATATAAAAAATATAAACAAAGAAATGTATATCTAAATATTAAAATAAATATGGTGTGTAAATATATATTATACTACCATCTGAGCTGGACCGTTACTTTAGACAACAGACCACCTATTACCCCGACTCTATCTTCTATGGAAATAGTTCTCAAAGAGTGCACCAAGGCACATTTGTGCACCCTAGAATATTGAATGTTGTAGTATTTTAATAAATTTGTGTACCTAAATATAAAAGTAAATAAACAAAAAAATATGTCGATATATTAAATTAAGTATAGTGTAAATATATATTATAATACTATTTGAGCTATACCATTACTTTAGACAACAGACCACCTATTACACCGAATATATCTTCTATGGAAATAAATCTCAAAGAGGGCATCAGGGCACATTTGTGCACCCTAGAATATTGAATGTTGTAGTATTTTAATAAATTTGTGTACCTAAATATAAAAGTAAATAAACAAAAAAATATGTCGATATATTAAATTAAGTATAGTGTAAATATATATTATAATACTATTTGAGCTATACCATTACTTTAGACAACAGACCACCTATTACACCGAATATATCTTCTATGGAAATAAATCTCAAAGAGGGCATCAGGGCACATTTGTGCACCCTATAATATTGAGCTAAGCAGTATTCCAAATAAATTTGTGTACCTAAATATAAAAATAAATATACAAAGAAATGTATGTCTAAATATTAAAATAAATATGGTGTGTAAATATTTATTGTACTACAATTTGAGCCATACCGTTACTTCAGGCAACAGACCACCTAATGTTTTCCTGGCAAACAACAATCATCTATTGATCTGTAACAGATCAGTAAGTAGTTTTTGTAAACACAGGTAAAGAATGTGGTTTGTATACCGTCCTACAGGATTTGTATGATCAGATATTTGTTTTAGTATGGTGAATACGATAGCTATGTAATCGATTTTTAGTATATGTAAGAATACTTTATTTGACAAGCAGTTTATATTTATGAGGAACTGGTACTCATTTGGTACTCTTGTTGCTCATATAACTTATTTCTGAAATAGTAGAAGTGGGTATTATGTGTATAATAGTTATTTTCTAATAAATACAGTAAAAAGAACATAATTAGATTTCTCAAAAAGAAAGTGACATTAGGAAATGTATCGAAGTTAGAAAAAGGGAAGTATAAAAAAAGAACTTAATCATGATTTTCTCTTAAATATTGTGAAGGTTATTTATGGTTCGGTTTCACCTGGGCCTTAAAGATCGTGCATTGCTACTATTTTAAATATGAGAATTAAAAATGATAATGACTGTTTTGTAGTATTTTTTTCCTCGCGTAATATTTTTGTAATATTTGACTTTAGCGTAACATTTATCTCACAAAGCTGCATATAATGCCCCTATATATATTCTGCATATATTATCTAAAGATGTAGTGCCACTTCAATTATTTGCGAATCTTTTATACGCACTAACTAAAAAAAGTTTGAGCACCACTGTACTATGAGATATAAGAACATATTTCTTTGTTTGGAATGAGATACTCCTGTCACATCTTCAACATGTATAGAATACATTTCATAGAATACTTACTACATAGTACATGTATAGACTATGGAAAAATTGCCTTTGTAGAGGATTTCTAAAGGGAAAGTCTTTATATATATTGAACAAGAAGCTTTAATGATGAGTCTCCTATATTAAAAGTGTCTAAGCCGCAGGTGATAAAGTATGATCTTAAGGTTATATTCAGCCTTCATTCGTTTCTTGAGAGGCATTCATAAAAACTCTATAATTAATTAATATTTAATTAAACAGATTACGGCGCTTTAAAATTTAATACGATTTTATAAAGAAAGATATGAATATAGATTTCAGTGAATATGTCTGGTAATAGCCATTTATATATTTTTCGTTTCTTTATAACACAAAAAAAAATATTTTATAATACTTTTAGTATTATTTTTGGTACTTTACTTCATTTTTTCCTAATTTTTATACTGTAATAAAATCTAAAACTTTATTATTTTATTCGAAATGTCATTTATATTCATAGTAGCTTATTAAAAACAAATGTTATATCAAGCAAAAATATTTTACATCGTAACTTTTTTGTGCTAAATAAAGTTAAATGATTGAATATTTTGTATTATTTGTGAATAATGCAGCAAACGGATAAAACTGGACAAAACTGTATTATTTCTCTACTCTAGCATTTATATGCATGCTTGTGTTATATGCATATATATACATATATATATATATATATATATATATATATATATATATATATATATATATATATATATGTATATATATATATGTATATATGTATGTATATATATATGTATATATATATATATGTATGTATATGTATGTATATATATGTATATATATATATATATATATAAATATATATGTATGTATATATGTATGTATATATAATATATGTATATATATATGTATGTATATATGTATGTATATATATATGTATATATATATATATATGTATGTATATATGTATGTATATATATATATATATATATGTATATATATATATGTACATATATATATATATGTATATATATATATATGTATATATATTATATATATATATATATATATATATGTATATATATATGTATATATATATATATATATATATATATATATATATATATATATATATATATATATATATATATAATATATATATATATATATATATATATATATATATATATATATATATATATGTATATATATATATATACAGATAATTCAAATGATGCGCTTGAATTGGTGAATTTAGATTTGAGCAGTCTGATTCAATAAAATGATGGATACTTAATGCAACTAAACAAAGCAATTATAAAATTACAAACATAGCATTAATAAAACACAAGGCTTTAGTTTTATTTGAATGGTCACATATTTATATATCTATCAATCTGTCAATCTCTCTTTATATATATATATATATATATATATATATATATATATATATATATATATATATATATATATATATATATATATATATATATATATATATATATATATATATATATGTATATATATATATATATATATATATATATATATATATATATATATATATATATATATATATATATATATATATATATATGTATATATATATATATATATATATATATATATATATTATATATATATATATATATATATTTATATATATATATGTATATATATATATATATATATATAAATTAATAACTCATTATTCTTAATTTCATTTGATCGGTATCTATATCTAATGTTTTTCTTAATGTTAAAATTATTTTCTTGGTTAAATTTAACATTTTATATCTGATAAAAATTCCATTATAATTGAAACTAATATGTTAATTCCTTTTTTTGTAAGATATCAGTATACATTTAAATAAAAAAAGATTGAATTATTACTAAAACTTACACTAACATATTTTTTACTTCACAACTTTCCTTTTTATAAAGTTTTCAGGATTTAGAAGTTCTATTCTCCTGATTCCTTGGAAAACTTCTTAAGCGGATTCTACTGCATTTATATATATATATATATATATATATATATATATATATATATATATATATATATATATATATATATATATATATAGGCCGCATGTGTTATATGCATACATGTACATATAGCACATGCGGCCTTTTTCATTCCTCCCTAATTCTAAAGTAACCTCTAATAGTAAAAGGTTTCTCTACCTCTGGTATAAAGTATTCAGGAATCAAAAGAATGATTGTTATTGAAATTCCAAAACTTACTTGGTATAATCTCTCTTATATAAGAATATAATTATGTGAATTGAAAACTAGAATGTCTAATTTACAATGTTACAAAATGCAGTGTAATTCTATAATTCAAAAATGCCATATTTAACATTTTTTTTAACTGGGTTGAACTTTCCTTCTTAACATCCAAAGATAGTCAGCTGAAGTTAATTCCTAGTATGTAATAAGCTTATTCTGAGAACAAATATAAGCTCTGAAAATTCAGTCAGATAAAATTAAAGATGATAAGCAGATAGAGTAAGATTTTAGAAGATAGGATATATTATTTCTATATCTATTTAGAACACAATTATGCCTGCCACATTCTCAATTTATAGAAACAAAGAGTAAAAATTATAAACATAAGAATTTGTAGCAAAAAATTTTATTTTCTACCAATTATGCCAAAAAAATATTCTCAGTGGTTGGGCATAAAGCTTTATCTGGTAGGCTCAATAGAAAACCAATTAATTTTAAAGCTAGTTTTAAATATTCTAGAAAAAATTTAGAATTTATAATGTCAAAATACCGAAAAATTCTGATTATTAAGGGATTTAGATTAGATATTGAACAAAAACTTAGCAATTTTATGTTCAGATAAATTAAAGTTTATTTAATCCATTGATTAAAGTTTATTTTACTGTATTAATATTGATTCAGCATGGTATTCTTATGTTTTATGCCATCAGATTTCTATTTCTTTTATTTCCATCGTTGAAGATGGATGGCTAAGAACACTGAGGTGTAGTACTTTTCTACAGAGTGCTCATGAGTACTCATGTTTATTTAAAGCCTATTCAGTACAGCTGTCCTCATCCATTCCAGAAGTAGAATTCAAATACCACACAATGCGATAAGATGAGAGGCAATTCTTTTACACCCAGGTTAACATTGATCGAGAGGAATCCAATATGACAGGTACAGACATAACAGTGAAAAAGTTACCCAGAATTTTACAGAAATTTGTGTATTAAGCCTATGGTAAAAATGAAGGTATAGATTGATAAGGTTGGCAATAAATCCCCAATATATTGTTTCTTTCAAAAATGATCTACATCTAATCTATAATTTAAGGACCTAATTGTTAAAATTACAGAGTTTTTACCAGGGTGTTTCACCCTGTAGTACTAATCAATCCCTCAATTCATGAAGTGTTTGTATATTTATGAAGTATTGTTAAGAAAAATGTATCATGGAATTATATGAATTAAACACATGAATATGATATATTATGATATGATTTGAATTAATATGATATAATGTGAATTTCTTGAGACATGATTATGAATGACATAAAGTTATATTTTCCAAGCTTTTTTTCCTATTTGATCTCCTTTTCATTCTTTATTTTAAATTGGTAAATATTTTATTTTTTCTTCAAATGTTTTCTTTTAGGGAAGTCGTGCATCATGGTTAAGTTTTAAAAAATTTTTAGAGAAATATATCTCTAAATGTCTACTTAAAACTCAAAGAAAAATATTCTTATACTACACTGAAAATAGTTACTCGTACTTTTCTACAGAGTGCTAATAAAACTAGGACAATGTGCTCAAAGCCTATTTAGAACTACTATCCTCATCCATTCTAGAAGTAGAATTCAAATACCGCACAATCCTATAAGATGAGAGACAATTATTTTTCCCACAGGTTAACATTAAATCCAATATGGCAGGTACAGACATAACACTGAAAAAGTTACCCAGGATTTTACAGAAATTTGTGTATTAATCCTATGGCAAAAATGATGTTACAGATTGATAAGGCTGACATTAAATCCCGAACATATTGTTTCTTTCATAAATGATCTACATCTACTATATAATTTAAGGATCTAACTGTTAAAATTACAGGGTTTTACCCAGGTTGTTTCACTATGTAGTACTAACCAATCAATCAATCCATGAAGTTTTTGTATATTTATGAAGTGTTGTTAAGAAATATGTATCATTGAATTATATGAACTAAACACATTAATATGATATATTATGATATGATAAGAATTAATATGATGTAATAGGAATTTCTTTAGACATGAATTTAAATGACTTAAAGTTTTATCTTCCAAGGTTTTTTTCTTATTTGGTCTCTTTTTCATTCTTCGTGGTAAATATTGTATTGTATATATTTTCAATGGTAAATATCTTTTATTTGTTCTTCAAAATGTTTTCTTTTAGGGAAATCGTGCATCCTGGCTAAGTTTTGAGAGCTTTTAAGAGAAATATATCTCTAAATGCCTACTTTAAATTCAAAGGAAAAAATTCTTATGTTACACTGAAAATAGTTACTAGTACTTTTCTGCAGAGTGTTAATGAAACGAAGACAATCTGCTCAAAGCCAAATCAGAACCGCCGAACGATGACCAATTGGTTAGGGGGGATGGCCTTCGGTACCGTAGTTTGTGGGTTCGAATCCCACAGTGACATGGATGTTCGTAGCCGTTCGGAATCGGCTTTAAGCTGTAGCTCCCGGTCTCATTACCCCTCATGTTGCAAAAAGTAGACCGCAGCACTCCAAATCAAACCAAACTATTCAGAACCACTGTTTCCAGCATTCCATTCGAATCCACACAGTTCGATGCCATGAAAAGAATTTTTTTTCCCTCACAAGTTAACATTGAGCAAGAGGAATCCAATATGGCAGATACAGTGATAACAGAGAAAAAGTTACCCAGAATTTTACAGAAACATGTGCATTAAGCCAAAAGGCAAAAAATGATGTTACAGATTTATAAGGTTGAGAATAAATATGAAATATATTGTTTCTTCCAAAAATGATTTATATTTATTCTATAATTTATGAATATACCTGCTAAAATTACAGAGTTTTTATTCACTGTGTAGTACCTCTAATCAATCCCTCAGACAACGAAGTGTTCGCATATTTATGAAGCATTATTGAGAAAAACGTATGATTAAAAACAATAAAAATGATATGAATGTCATGTAACATGATTGCAAATATCATAAGGTTTGATATCTTCCAAAATTTTTTTGTCTAGTTCTCATTCTCCACTAGAAATTAGTCATTTGACAAGATCAGTAAAATTTTTAATTTTCTAGAATTGAAAAGTTCCCTATGAGGCAGATAAAAAAATGGCTTGTTTTTTGCTGAGAATTATCTGGTACAAGCTCAATAATTTGCTCATCTTCATACTCCTCTAAAGTCTTCCGATACTGTGAATGCAGTTTAGAATCACCTTGAATTCATTTAGTCAAACTGTGTTGTTAAGTATAAAAAACAAACACACATATGAACAAACTTTTTAATATTCAAAGATATGTTACTTAAACGCTAGATATTTATTAGTCCTTGAAATTGACTCCTAGACTTTTATGAAAACAATTTGTTGTTAATACCCGTGATAAAATTTTCATTGCAACGAAAAGTAATCGATGATTAAATTTAAAGTTATCACATATGTACCTGATCAGTTATTTAAGCCAAATATAAAAGAAAATTATTTACGTAATATCTAAGTTCAATGATAAAACGTGTGAAATTAATACAGACGATATTTAAATAATTTAAAATAAGAAATGATTAAATGAGATGGTTAAAGGAATGATGTCATAACGCTAGAAAAGTTTAGTTTTACCTATTTATTACGTGATAAATTGATAAATTTAATCACCAGCTCTTAACCGGGGGAAATAGGGCTTGAAATAATGACATTAATCTCTTGAAAATGGGGGGAAGGGTAGATTTCGAACGTTTTAAACACTGCAGTATTTTTGATGTGATATGAAGCATATTTATACCAATTTATTTTAGAATCGGTTCGATAGTTTAGGAGCAGATAAACTTTACTCGCTTTGAATTTTGCTAACACTAACTCATCAAGAATCCAATATGGATGCATCTATCCATTCCAGGGTCAACCGCTTCGTAAATTTGAGTACAGACGGACAGATAACTTAGGCTATTATTATATAAGAGGTTTTAAACTAGTAAATATCTTTTACTTGTTCTTCAAAATGTTACTTTTTAAGTAAATCATACCTCATAATTAATTTTGAAAAGCTTCTAAGGGAAATATTTCTCTTAGTTGTTACAAAATATTCTTAGACTACACTGAAAAATATTTTGGAATTTAAAAAAAAAGTCTTCTTCAAATGAATCTCAGGGTGTAATCAGTATTCCACACACTTTTCAGTTAAATTTAGTTTGAAAAAAGTCACAATGAATTTCCTGACTTTCAGCCAAAACTTTAAATGCCAAAAGTAATTGTGCTGATTAATTGAAGTAAGGGAAGTCACTTTAGAGAAAAACAAACTTTCACAATCTTGTGTTTATAAGAAAAAGAAGAACCCCAGCGGAAAGTAAACTGTGACAAAATAACTAAGATGTTTAAGCAGAAACGAGATTTTACGCTTTGATATACCGTATTCACTCGCGTAATTTTTGTCTGTTTGTGCTTTATTTTATCATGTACTATTTAAACCCATTGTATTACATAATAATATTTAACTGGAGTAATCAATGTAGCATGACATTATGTCATGTAGCATGCTCAGATAAATTTATCCAAGAAAGGAAAACCTAGAAGTTAAAACTAGTTATTAAATGTTGCATGTTCAGGTTTTAACCATGCATTATTGGCATGTCATTCTTTTCTTTAAAGTAGAATAAAATCTGCATTATCGTGCTATTTACTGCCTCTAATATTTATTTGACCTTTAACCTATTTTTAGATAGATATTATCACAACTATGATATATATTATTAGGAAGATTAAATGTATATGTCTGATACTAAATAATACAAATATAAAATAAAAAATACAAATATTTTTTGCCAGCTATAATTCAGAATACGTTACAGTAACCATTCGGCCCTCGTTCATCATATTATCACAACTATGATCTATATTTATTAAAAAAATTAAATGTATATGTCTGATACTAAATAAAAAATACAAATATTTTTTGCCAGCTATAATTCAGAATACGTTACAGTAATCATTCAGCCCTCGTTCACCATATTATCACAACTATGATGTATATTTATTAAAAAATTAAATGTATATGTATGATACTAAATAAAAAATACAAATATTTTTTGCCAGCTATAATTCAGAATACGTTACAGTAACCATTCGGCCCTCGTTCATCATATTATCACAACTATGATGTATATTTATTAAAAAAATTAAATGTATATGTCTGATACTAAATAAAAAATACAAATATTTTTTGCCGGCTATAATTCAGAATACGTTACAGTAACCATTCGGCCCTCGTTCATCATATTATCACAACTGTGATGCATATTTTTTAAAAAAAAATTTAATGTATATGTCTGATACTAAATAAAAGATACAAATATATTTTCGCAGCTATAATTCAGAATACGTTACAGTAACCATTCGGCCCTCGTTCATCATATTATCACAACTATGATGTATATTTATTAAAAAAATTAAATGTATATGTCTGATACTAAATAAAAATACAAATATTTTTTGCCAGCTATAATTCAGAATACGTTACAGTAACCATTCGGTCCTCGTTCATCATATTATCACAACTATGATGTATATTTATTAAAAAATTAAATGTATATGCCTGATACTAAATAAAAAATACAAATATTTTTTGCCAGCTATAATTCAGAATACGTTACAGTAACCATTCGGCCCTCGTTCATTATATTATCACAGCTATGATGTATATTTATTAAAATAATTAGATATTAATGTCTGATACTAAATAAAAAATACAAATATTTTTTGCCAGCTATAATTCAGAATACGTTACAATAACCATTCAGCCCTCGTTCATCATATTATCACAGCTATGATGTATATTTATTAAAATAAGTAAATGTATATGTCTGATACTAAAAAAAGATACAAATATTTTGTGCCAGCTATAATTCAGAATACGTTACAGTAACCATTCGGTCCTCGTTCAACCTATTATCACAACTATGATGTATATTTATTAAAAAATTAAATGTATATGTCTGATACTAAATAAAAATACAAATATTTTTTGCCAGCTATAATTCAGAATACGTTACATTAAACATTCAGTCCTCGTTCATCATATAATCACAACTATGATGTATATTTATTAAAAAATTAAATGTATATGTATGATACTAAATAAAAAAATACAAATACTTTTTTACCAGCTATAATTCAGAATACGTTACAGTAACCATTCAGCCCTCATTCATCATATTATCACAACTATGATGTATATTTATTAAAAAATTAAATGTATATGCCTGATACTAAATAAAAAATACAAATATTTTTTGCCAGCTATAATTCAGAATACGTTACAGTAACCATTCGGCCCTCGTTCATCATATTATCACAACTATGATGTATATTTATTAAAAAAATTAAATGTATATGTCTGATACTAAATAAAAAATACAAATATTTTTTGCCAGCTATAATTCAGAATACGTTACAGTAACCATTCGGCCCTCGTTCATCATATTATCACAACTATGATGTATATTTATTAAAAAAATTAAATGTATATGTCTGATACTTAATAAAAGATACAAATAATTTTTGCCAGCTATAATTCAGAATACGTTACAGTAACCATTCGGCAATCGTTCATCATATTATCCCATCTATGATGTATATTTATTAAAAAAATTAAATGTATATGTCTGATACTAAAAAAAGATACAAATAATTTTTGCCAGCTATAATTCAGAATACGTTACAGTAACCATTCGGCCCTCGTTCATCATATTATCACAACTGGGATGTATATTTACTAAAAAAATTAAATGTATGTGTCTGATACTAAAAAAAAAATACAAATATTTTTTGCCGGCTATAATTCAGAATACGTTACAGTAACCATTCAGCCCTCGTTCACCATATTATCACAACTATGATGTATATTTATTAAAAAATTATATGTATATGCCTGATATTAAATAAAAAAAATACAAATATTTTTGCCAACTATAATTCAGAATACGTTACAGTAACCATTCGGCCCTCGTTCATCATATTATCACAACTGGGATGTATATTTACTAAAAAAATTAAATGTATGTGTCTGATACTAAAAAAAAAATACAAATATTTTTTGCAAGCTTTAATCTAGGATAAGTCACAGTAAAGAAACTTTTATATGGTATTACAGTGAAAATTGGCATACATTGAAAGTTTATTAGAAATAAATTGTAGGCTAGCACACATGTTGCTTTGGTTTGGTTTGGTTCGATACGGTCTACTTTTTTGCAAGGGACCGAGACCAGGACCTACAACTTAGAGCAGATTCTGAACGGCTGCGAACATCCAAGTCCCTCGAGTACCGATAATTAGCACCCAACCATTTGGCCATCGTTCGGTGCTAGCACACATAAGCAGATTGTATATATCTTTTAATAAAATCATATACGTATACATTTATGATATTTAATACAAAATTAAAAGTACATTTGTACAAATTATAATCAAGATTGTCTTTACAATAAATGAATTTTCATATACACTTAGCCAGAAAGAAATTAACATGTAGTATTTACCAGTTCAGGGCTAAAAAGTATAAACAAACATATAAACTATATTCATAAAGTTCTTATTATTAAGGCACTATAAAATGCAATAGTTAATACAAAAATAAAAACATTTTATGTAAGAATGTGTCTACACTCATTATACTTGAGTATGTTATGCAAGTAAAGGCTAATAAAGAATTATTAATATGAATTTTATAAAGATTGATTATTGCTGTATTAATCTTTAAATATACTCCCAAAAATCCTCATAATGAACAATAATTAATCTAAAACTATTGGACATAAAGCCACTTTTATATTAGATTAACATCAACTTTATCTGTAATCTATATTTTAGATTCAAAGATATTTTAATCGTAAATAATGAGGCTGTTTACAAGAAAAAATGCTATGATTAAATTTCAATGCAAAAATAAATTATTTTGTGCAACAGAATTGACGTGATTTTCATTTTCTTTGCTTATGTTTACATGTATTTTCCACTCATTTTCCACAAGAATGTATTCCGTTTACTTATTTTCAATAAGAATGTGTGCGGTGAGTGAATTTACATATGCTATTATAGTAAAAACTACTGACTAATTTTTAATTTAAAGGGGATAAGAATTCAGTTTTTATTGTATTAATTTGTATATATAACCAGACTTACTTATTCAGTAAAATTATAAGCATACTATTTAGGCTGATATGCAGTAAGTGCGTTTATGAAATGAAAAATTCAGCTTCTGTTAGACATAAAAAATGATCTATTAAGTTAATATTTTTTGCTTACATTGCAGATTTTAAACCATATTTTTAACAGTATAGTTGTATATCTGTTTCAGACTATTTTATTCTTCCTAAAACTTACTTTAGTTTCATAAAAAAACTGTTTTTAAGTCTGACTTATACTCTAAACCCACCAAATCGAAGTAACTGCTTAACTCTCTTTTACATACTTTTACTGTAAATTGAATATTCAGTTTGACAACTTAAGTAAAGATCATTTCCAAGTGATTATTTTGCTGTCTTAAATTTCAAACTTGGATCTGTACTGAACTAGTAAAATGAAGTGTAAATAGGCATCTAGTAAATACCATATTCCAAGTGAATTCGTAGATATAAGAAGCCAACGGGAAAAATACAGCCAGTAATATTATAATATTGGCCATAAACCCCAATAAATATATCCAAAAAATAATAAATATAGCCAAATATAGCCAAAAAATAATAAATACAGCCAAATATAGCTAAATATAGCTTGCCCACTGATCTAGCAATATTATCATTGCATTTTTTAACTGTAACTTAGCCGAACTAAGTTAAATCATATAATATCTAACACATAAAATGGTATTCGATACTTTACATTCCGTCACCTGCAACAATTGCTATTTTTAAATGCTAGTTCTTATTTAGCACATTATCAAAATTAATTTTAAAAATATTCAGCTGAAGTAGTTCTGCTGAAGTACTGCTATTTAAGCACTTAAATATTAATTATATAGCTGTATTACAATCGTTAAGAAGAAATAAAAAAACAAAGAATATATCTTTCTAGAACCTTGCTATTTCTAAAATTACTTCTTGCAAGACACTTCCATAAAGAAAACATAGTTAATGCATTGAATATTTGATTTCTTTAAATTCTTATTATTACATGAAAAACAAAAAATTTAATTATCTTATTACTCTATGTAAACATAAATTTTATGCAGTTTTACCTAAAAACAGTAATAAGATGTTCCAAAAAATATAACTGGATGGGAAAACCTGAACTCAAAGTAACTTGAATACTCATCATTTTAACCTATAAATTTGGAGACATTTTTGCTAAAATTTAGTACTAAATTTTAACACTTATTCAGCCCTTCTTGATTATTGTTAAAGATATTAAAAATCGACTCAATTTGTCGCAGCTTAATTCTTTATAATTTGCAGCCCAACAAACTTTGATGGCAGTAATGTAACTGATCTTGCATTTGACTTAATAATTGTAAGGCATGACTTGAATTTGATAAGGATTTAAGGATTTCTGAAATAAATTCAAAAGTAATTTTTTTAGTATTTTAAAATAAAAAAAGAAAGTTCATGTAAAATTTTACAAAATTTTACATAAAGCCTAAAATATCAGGACTTATCAAAGTTTAAAAAAATATACAAAATAAAACTATGAAAAATACAAAATTATACGGTTCTTAGTTTTGAAATAATTAAGTATGATACAGTCATTTAAAAGTACTATACTGCCAAAAATGTTGGACAGTTTCAATTTTAGGCATTTTGTCAAATACTTAGAAAAAAATCCTTGGTGAATTATGCTTGAACTTCAGGATTGTAAAATGCATGTTAGATCATATACTCATGAAAATATAATGGTTACTTTTAAAATATCGAATTTTTTAGTACGTTTTTGTTTACAACACGCAGATTTTTCTACCCAATATAATGGAATTTTTATGAAAAATGATAAATTACATTAAAACAATGCAATCAGAATGTAAAAATATTGAATGTTTGCTGATATTTGAACATTTTTACTGCATAATTTTTAACTTCTCATGTGTGAAAGATATTATTTCTTGTTTTTATAACTCGATAGCTTTATACTCGATAGCCTTAAATGAAATTATACAAAAATTTCAGTTAAATATCTTTAAAGATGTTAAAGATATAAGTACGTAAGTGAACACATTTTTTTGTAACCCTATAAAAATATCCGAATGCCAATAATCTTTCACATTACGTATCTCAGTATTATTTTTATGTTTTCAAAACTCGATAGCCGTAAATTAAATTTTATAAGAAGTTTGGTTAAATATCTTTAAATATGTTAAAGATATAAGTACGTAAGTGAACACATTTTTAGTAACCTCGTAAAAATATCCGAATATCAAAAGTCTTTCCCATTACATATCTCAATATTACTTTTTGGTTTCAAAACTTGATAGCCCTGAATGAAATTTTATAAAAATTTCAGTGAACTATCTTTAAAGATGTTAAAGATACCAGTACGTAAGTTAACATATTTTTAGTAACCTCATAAAAGTCTCCAAATATGAATAATCTTCCCCATTACATATCTCAATCCACAAATCAAGGAATTATTGCAGCAACACTTTTTTTTTTCTTTTTAAACTGCATTAGCTATACGATGTGGCATTTCAAAAAGGTGAAATACACATTACAAATTATTTATTCTTTTAAGATTTGGAGACTTCCTCGAAGTTACTCAAAACAATGATTACTTATTTATTTATATTTTTGATATCTTTTTAGAATTTCAAATGAATTTTTAGGTATGGAAACACTTTATGTCTTCAAAAAATATATTCTCCAAAACTTGGTAATGTCATTTTATTTTTTCCTAGTCTAATGTAATTTAACCGTTAAAAATATTCCAAAAAATTTAAAATTTAGTAAATAAAAAACTATTTGATCTATTGTTACTCCACTAATAACAGCGATTTAAAAGTAATATTATTCAAAACATAATTTGTGCAATATATGCGGATGAAATCTATACACATTTGGTTTGTATAAATTTGAACTTGCTATGCGTATTACTTTTAATCAAACATTGATAACTGCAAAAAAATCTAAGAAATAAATGATATACTAAAAATATTTTTTATTTTTTTTTAATTTGAATTCGGAAAGTCATATTTTGTTTAATGGAAACAAGACTTTTAGTGTATAAGTACTAAAATCTTCTAATATTTTCTACATTACTTTTTTTTTTGTTTTTAAGTAACACATGTAAAAATTTCAAATTTATAAAGATAATACATGTTGAGAAATCTTTCACGTTATTTGCAAAAACTATGCTTTGAGTAGTATTATTTTTAAATTATTCTTAGTGACAGAATATGACTAGATTCAATACAGTTTTTATTTGTTAAAATTTGAGTCTGTGGAATATTTTCAGGAGGTTTGTGACATAATATAGGAAAAATACCTAGCTTTCATATATGTTAAATCGTGAAAAATCAATTTAAGATTAAAAAACAAATCTCCACTTAAGTTGCTTCATATGATTAGATAATAAATAATTCTAATATAAAAATTATATAATTTATGCATGTATATATATTATATTATTTAATATAACTTCATATTATATTTACTACTTATTTTTGATATTCTGGTTCCAGGGTATTAACAAGATCTTTACTCTTTTTTGTCAAGTTCTCTTTAAAATATAAGGGATTGGGTGAGATTCCTACAAATTACGAATAAAATTTCCGATCATTTTAACGAAAATTGTATATATCCATGAACATATGGGGGATTCTCTCAAATATGATTACAGAGGTTTAAAATCAACTTTATAATGACTTACAAGACAAGAGTATTCAATGATTTTTAACAGATTAATCCTTATCTTTTTAAATTTTTTCCAGTAGCCTACATACCTTGTAGGCTACTAGATAGCTTCTGTTGATATAACATCTTATATGTAATTTAAAACTCTGAAGTATCACGATAATTTGTCAACCATTTTTCTAGATAATTGCCAGAAGGACCGAAATAGAATCGATTGGTAGTTTTTGCAATTTATACTGTTTTATGTTTCATTATAGATTTCTTTTTCCCAAAATAAGTGGATCAATTAAAACACAACAAACCTATTAATACTGAACGATATGAAAAAACTGTATATATCCATTAATATGTGGGGGATTCTCGCAGATATGATTACAGAGATTTAAAAGCAATTTTATAATGCCTTACAAGATAAATGTACTCAAGCATTTTTAACATGATAATCCCAAGCATTATTTTTCTCAGTTTTTTCTAGTAGCCTACATACCTTCAGGACTAAACTTTTGTTGATATATATAACGCCTAACATGTAATTTACTGCTCTGAAGTATCCAGATAATTTGTCAACCATTTTTCTAGATAACTGACAAAACGGCAGAAATAGAATCGATTGGTCTTTTTTTTCCAAGTATACTGTTTTATGTTTTATTATCGATTACTTTTTCCAAAAATAAGTGGATCAATTAAAACACAACGAGCCTAATAATACTGAAAGATATGAATCATATTACTTCATCCAGTGTCATATACAGAACTATTTATTTATTTATTGGGGTGATAATAACAAATTGGCATAAAAAAATCATTTGTTTAAAAGAATTACAAGATAAAAATTAAATAATACGCTGTATGAGTCTTATTTCCAAATATAGAAATTGTTCAAGGAAAATAATAAAGATGCCATGTGAAAAAAAAAAATCCTGCTTTCTCAAATCAAATCAGTAAAATCAAAAACCATTGAAAAATTGATAAAAAAAAGTCTAATAATTGTAAAAATGTTCACTATTTAAAAAAAGATTAAAAAAGAGAGAGTATAATGAAAAGAAAATATCTATGTATATTAGTTAGTCATTACACAATTATATTTATTTTCATTATTTTTATATTTAAAACGTCTTTTCTTACAGGTACATTTTTATATGTTGAACAGTTTCCAATTAAACTCAGTTAGAATGTGTTGTTTCTTAAGTAGTTTAATAAATATTTGATAGCTGAAGCATGTCTTTCACCAGGACATATTATAAGACACAAGAAAACAAAAAAATTAAGAAATTGATGAATATTCATGAAAATTTCTACGATATTCTTTTCTAAATCTTATATAGCAGCTGTAGGATTCTACTTATTAAGTTTAGACCACCTATAATAGTATAATAAAATAAATATCTTAAATTACTTCAATTTGGAGAAAATTTTTTGAGAGGTGAATTCGCTACTTTAAACCCTTTGGTGCTCCAGTAGCTTCGTCAATAATAAAAAAAAAAACGAAAGTATATGTTGTGTGGAAGCAGCGTCTCAGTGTCGAAAAAACATAAATGAACTCATTTCCTGACAATTCATACCAATTTCAATGAGAACTATCTACTTAAATCTAAAATTAAAAAGAAGAAAACAGATAAGTTAAAACAAGATCTCTCCCATCAACAGTCAGTTTTCACTACACCTCTTTTAAGATCTAAAAATACCACTATAGCTTTAAAAATGTTTCACATACTCACAATAAAGAAAAAGCTTTTCTAGAATGGTGAGTTAATAAAATAAGCATTTCTAGCAAGTGCCGATTGCTTATATGTGAGATTTTCCAACAAAGGTGAGATGTCAACAATACAAGACTTACCAGGTAGCACAATTACTCAGATAACACCATTATAAAAAGAATGTAGTAGATAATTGGTATCTATTGTAGTAAATTCTCATAAAACAAATTTAAAAATAGATCAAACAGTAAGAATAATGACTATCAGATAGCATAAAGCAAGAGAAAATTGATGTATAATTTACTTCATATACAAATATATTTATCGCATTTCCTATCTGTAGAAATACATATTTAACAACCTTATAATGAAGTCAATCATACAATGCTCCGGGCACTACGAAATCTTTCTTAAATTTTCAATCACATATTATTAAATTTCGCCTACTTTCTTTTATGTAATGCAGAAGATTTAGTTACATTTTCCTTAACTTCATTACAGGTTCTGAGTAAGACGAAACCATCCTGCAATTCGGAAAAAGTACGCAATAGGGTTAAGTTTTTTATAAAGAATATGAAAGAGCTATCGAATTAAGTTGTACTCGTGAGTCAAAATGAGTAGTTCAGATTTATAATGAATACTCTAATTAATATTGTTATATTATAGAGTTGAAGCCATGATAATAAAATCTGATACTCTCTAAAACTTAAAGATCTTCTAGAATTCAAAGTAAAGATAGTTTCCACAAAAACTATTCCTTTAGGACCAATTAATATAAGGTTAACATTTGTGAAGGGCCCATATTTATAAGATCCGATCGTACAATTAAATAATTTATACAAAGTGACATGAATATATGACATTCAAGGGAATATATTTTACTGTGTTTCGATATTAAATTTTATATACATACCTTATTGTGTGTAAAGTGCTACTTTTTTAACAGAAAAAATGGCGAAAAACTATATCTTATTATAACGCGTACCTAAAATTTAACATAGAAGTGACTTTCCAAATTGTATTGAAATACATACACTTTCCGCATGTACTAATTTCCAAGATATCTTATTATAATACCAACTTAAATTTTAACATAGAAGTGATTTTCCAAATTGTATCGAAATACATACACTTTCCGCATGTACTAATTTCCAAGATATCTTATTATAATACCAACTTAAATTTTAACATAGAAATGACTTCCCAGATTGTATCGAAATATATACACTTTCCACCTGTACTCCTTTTCAACAAATATCTTATTAACATATACCTAAAATTTAACATATATGTAATTTTCCAAATTTTATCGAAATACATACACTTTCTGCATCTACTCCTTTCTAAGATTTCCTATTATAATGCCTATTTAAAATTTAACATAGAATTGACTTTCCAGATTGTATCGAAATATGTACACTTTCCCCATGTACTCCTTTTCAAGATATTTTATTATAGTGTCAACTTAAAATTCAACACAGAAATGACTTCCTAGATTGTATCGAAATATATAAACTTTCCCCATGTACTCATTTTCAAGATATCTTATTATAACGTATACCTAAAATTTTACATAGAAGTGATTTTCCAAATTGTATCGAAATACATACACTTTCCGCATGTACTCATTTTCAAGATATCTTATTATAACGTATACGTAAAATTTAACATAGAAGGGATTTTCCAAATTGTATCGAAATACATACACCTTCCGCATGTACTCATTTCCAAGCCATCGTATTATAATGCCAACCTAAAATTTAGCATGGAAATGACTTTATAGGTTTATCGAAATAAATACACTTTTCGCACGTATTTCTTTACAAGATATAAAAGCCCAATAAATTAGATTCCAAATCTAATAAACATGCAATTGCCATTCTCGGAACTTTCATAACTTTGTGAATAAAATGGCCAATTTCCCAAGCAGGAGAAGAGACATCCTCTGTGTTTACACATTTTCCCGCTACTTTCGCCATTTCTAAATGTAACCACTCTTTCCCAGCCGGTCCAAAAGTACGCGGTCACCCACGCTTGTTCGGCGGACAAAGCCGGGCTTTGAGAGCCGACCGTCGTATCTGTACGCAGTCTGTCTTCGCATTTCGCCGCCTGTCACGACTCCCGTGATGCGTTCGAAATGGCTGCAGATGGATGGGGAGGATACCCCATCGCACCTACCTGGAGAAAGACTGCGGCAGCAACTCATTAAGATACCGGAGGAACGAGCCGGAGTGTGCCGTCGGGTTATAAATAAGTGCAACCTTGGCGGTGGCTTTTGTCAGGCAGCGATTGCAGAGGTGTTACCCTGAAACCAGGCTTCGTGAGGGACGGAAGAAGGTATTTAGTTGAAAGCTCAGGTGAGGTACCTCGTGGGAGAGGGAATTAGAAATTAATAAGATGTCTGTTGAGCTTCTTGCTTGAAGATAAAACTTGCCTGTCGATGAAAGTACTAATGGTTGTAATTCCTATCAATTTGTGTAATTTACTTTATGCTTATCTATTTATTTATCCATATATATATATATATATATATATATATATATATATATATATATATATATATATATATATATATATATATATATATATATATATATAACAATATAAATATATATATATAAATTATATATATTATATATATATATATATATATATATATATATATATATATATATATATATATATATAATATATATATATAATGCAAAGACACTTTTCAGTGAACAATATAAACAAAAATATAATTCAGAAGCAAACAAACATACACTTAAACTTTATATGTAAAATATATATGTAGCAGTGTTTTTACAGGCCTAAGTGTATGAATCCATGGGTGCATACTTTTAAATATATACATGTACACATATATATATATATATATATATATATATATATATATATATATATATATATATATATATATATATATAAATATAATGTGTTATATATACATATATATATATATATATATACATGTATTATATGTATATATATATATATATATATATATATATATATATATATATATATATATACATACCCATGTCTGTAACATCAGTTGTAGAGGTGTTACCCTGAAACCAGGCTTCGTGGGGGACGGAAGAAGGTATTTAGTTAAAAGCTCAGGTGATGTACCTCGTGGGAGAGGGAATTAGAAATTAATAAGATGTCTGTTGAGCTTCTTGCTTAAAGATAAAACTTGCTTGTCGATGCAAGTACTACCGGGTATAATTCCTATCAATTTTTATATTTTATTTTATGATTAACTATGTATTAATATCCATATTTATATAAAATGTAAAGACACTTTTAAGTGAACAATATAAACAAAATAAAATTTAAGAAGCATACAGACCTACTCTTAAATGTTTATCTGCAAATATATATGTAGAGCGTTTTTACAGGCCTAAGCATATGAAACCATGGCAGTAAACTCTTAAATGTATGCATGTATATGCATATCTCTGTCTGTAGTAGCAGTTGTACAGGTGTTAACCTGAAACCAGGCTTCGTGGGGGACAGAAGAAGGTATTTAGTCAAAAGTTCAGGTGAGGTACCTCTTGGGACACGGAATTAGAAATTAATAAGCCATCTGTTGAGCTTCTTGCTTAAAGATAAAATTTGCATGTCGATGCAAGTACTACCGGGTATAATTCCTATCAATTTTTATATTTTATTTTATGATTAACTATGTATTAATATCCATATTTATATAAAATGTAAAGACACTTTTAAGTGAACAATATAAACAAAATAAAATTTAAGAAGCATACAGACCTACTCTTAAATGTTTATCTGCAAATATATATGTAGAGCGTTTTTACAGGCCTAAGCATATGAAACCATGGCAGTAAACTCTTAAATGTATGCATGTATATGCATATCCATGTCTGTAGCAGCATTTTGTAGGTTTTACTCTGAAACCAGGCTTCGTGGGGGACGGAAGAAGGTATTTAGTTAAAAGCTCAGGTGATGTACCTCGTGGGAGAGGGAATTAGAAATTAATAAGATGTCTGTTGAGCTTCTTGCTTAAAGATAAAACTTGCTTGTCTATGCAAGTACGAATGGGTATAATTCCTATCAGCTTGTATATTTTACTTTACATTTATCTATCTATTTATCCCTATTTATATATAATGTAAAGACACTTTTCAGTGAAAAATATAAACAAAATAAAATTTAAGAAGCATACAAAGATACCCTTAAAAGTTTATATGTAAATATATATGTAACAGCGTTTTTACAGGCCTAAGCGTATGAAGCCATCTTAAAATACTTTTAAATGTATGCATGTATATGCATATCTCTGTCTGTAGTAGCAGTTGTACAGGTGTTAACCTGAAACCAGGCTTCGTGGGGGACAGAAGAAGGTATTTAGTCAAAAGTTCAGGTGAGGTACCTCTTGGGACACGGAATTAGAAATTAATAAGCCATCTGTTGAGCTTCTTGCTTAAAGATAAAATTTGCATGTCGATGCAAGTACTACCGGGTATAATTCCTATCAATTTTTATATTTTATTTTATGATTAACTATGTATTAATATCCATATTTATATAAAATGTAAAGACACTTTTAAGTGAACAATATAAACAAAATAAAATTTAAGAAGCATACAGACCTACTCTTAAATGTTTATCTGCAAATATATATGTAGCAGCGACAGGCCTAAGCATATGAAACCATGGCAGTGGACTCTTAAATGTATGCATGTTTATGCATATCTATGTCTGTAGCAGCAATCTGTAGCAGCAATGCATCAAATTTAGAATTTACACCATCAAAATTATTAATGCAATTTTAAAAACTTTTTTAAAATGAGATCAACAAAGTAAAAGAATCAAAATTTTTTCTAAGAAAACATAAAATAAAATAAAAAAATAAAAATAAAGATTTTTAAAATTGTTTGATGATGGACTTTTTGGTGGACTGGTATCCATATCTGTAGCAGACATGAATATGGATATGTTGAGGTGTTACCCTAGACTGTTTGGATACAAATATACACAAGAAAACATGAGATTAACCATTTGTATCACCATGTTGTACATCTGCAACATACAGGAAAATTAATATAATATTCATAGTAAAGATTAAAAGAAAAAATTTGTGGATCGTTGCTTTTCTGCAATGTTTTAATTACAAACATTTCATCATAAAATCTGTACCAAATATCGATACCAAAGTTTTCGTTTAACCTTTGAACAGGTTGAGTTGATTTCTAGTTAAATCAACTTTAGTTTTGTGTAAAAAAT
>CM063508.1:42133825-42136325 GCA_032207245.1 Pardosa pseudoannulata
CAACTTCAGCTAAATAAGGAATTAATTATTAATTATTAAATACCATTAAGGGTTAGTTCTCAAGAGAACTAAGTCTTAAGTAAATTCTTATTCGGATACCATTGAATGCATAATTTATATCAATTATATTAAGTACGCTTCACATTTCATTAGCAATTTTCATTTTCTATTATTTGTTTATTACTTTGTACAATAATTCATGTGAAAATTTACATAATATAATTATGACTGCTCACCCAAAAGAAAGAGAAAATGTTTTAAAGCTATACATTCTATATTAAATCAAGTTTTGAATTTTTTTAAATATATAATGGCTCTATACACCAATTATAACTCATTTTAAATTAATAAAACCAATTATTACTAGATTAAAACATTCCTATAAAGCAGTTTTCCAGTTTAAGAAGTTTTTATCTCTTGGTCCTTTAAATAACTTCTTAAGTAAGTTTCCTTGTATATATAAAGTATATCAATTATATAAAGTACAATTTCTATCTCGTTAGCAATTTCCAAGCTTATTTTATTTATTATTTTTATTTTGCACAATAATTCTTAAAACATATATATAATATAATTGAGCATCTTCTATCATAAAAATAAAAAAATAAAAACAAAGCTATAATAAAAGTATGCCCTTTTAATAATGATCTCTAAACCGACCTTTTAGAACATATTTAAAAGTTATAAAATGAATTACTGCTAGATTAAAATGCTTTTATATAGAAAATTTATATACCTATGATTCCCCACCCACCCCTCAAAAAAGAAGAAAAGAAAATTATAAAGCCCATAATACCCATAAATAAATATTAATATAAAAAATACAAAACCCATAGCCCATAAACTACAATAAGAATATCTGTCTTTTCTATAACGGATATCTAAACCTACCTTTTGGAACACATTTAAAAGTTATAAAACGAATTACTACTATATTAAAATATTTTTATATGGGAGATTTATATAATATAACTATAACTCCTCCCCAAAAAGAAAGAAAAAAAGTAAAATATAAACCCCATAATGTCCATAAATAAAAAAAGGGCACATAAATAAATATAAATATGAAAAATATGAAGCCTATAACCCATAAACTATAATAAAAATATCTGGCCTTTTTATAATGGATCTCTAATACTACCTTTTAGAACATATTTAAAAGTTATGAAACGAATTACTACTAGATTAAAAATGTTTTTATATGGAAGATTTATATAATATAATATGACACCCAATCAAAAAAAAATTATAAAGCCCATAATGTCCATAAATAAATATAACTGCTCATAAATAAATACAAATATGAAAAATATGAAGCCCATAAATCATAAACTATAATAAAAATATCTGTCCTTTTTATAATGGATCTCTAAACCAACCTTTTAGAACATATTTAAAAGTTAATTTTAATATATTTTAATTTTATTTAAAAACATTTTAAAAATAAATTTTAAATTTTATGAAAATTTTATTTTAATTTAAAAACATTTTAATCTAATACTAATTCGTTTTAAAAAGCAGATTAAAATATTTTTGTATTGAAGATTTATATAATATAACTATGAATCCCCACCCAAAACTAGAAAAAAAAAAGAAAAATATAAAGCCCATAATACCCATAAATAAATATTAATATAAAAAATACAAAACCCATAGCCCATAAACTACAATAAGAATATCTGTCTTTTCTATAACGTATCTCTAAACCTACCTCTTTTAGAACATATTTAAAAGTTATAAAACGAATTACTATTAGTTTAAAATATTTTTATACTGAATATTTATATAATATAACTATGACTTCTCCCCAAAAAGAAAGAAGAAAAGAAAAATATACAGTCCATAATGACAATATCTGCCCTTTCGATAATGGATCTCTAAACCTAACATTAAGTAAATGGGAACGTGATTAAAATCTGATGAATGAATTCATTCTGGTAATGACACCATACCAATTTACCATCAGGTAACCGAACATTGTGCTTTAGGGTATTGGCTCTAGTCTGTATGCAAACCACGTTTCCTCTTTTCCAGTTCTTAGGATTCTCTATAACCAAACCAATACCCTTTTTCCCTCTCGTCTTACATCATTGTATACTTGATCTGAAGGGAGAAAACAGATTTTAAAAATGTGCTTTATATTCCATTTCTAGAAGATTTTCACAATTTTTTCAGCATTTTAATCTAATGTAAAGGCACATAAGACTTAAAATCTTTATATATATAAATATATATATATATATATATATATATATATATATATATATATATATATATATATATATATATATATATATATATATATATATATATATATATATATATATATATATATATATATATATATAATATATATATATATATATATATAATATATATATATATATATATATATATATATATACACAAACTATAATATACTATAACATAGTGAGCGAGAGAGACGTAGTAAGATTGACTTCGCAATGGGTGGTTGCAGTCATGGCCTATTATAAATGAC
>CM063508.1:42141325-42146325 GCA_032207245.1 Pardosa pseudoannulata
ATCCTATTTTTAATATAATTTCAAAAGACTTCGTGTTTTAAAAACAAATTCGTTCTGGAATAATTAAAATTATGGATTTTTTCAACCTAGAAAACTTAAAAACAGTCAGTAATATTAAAAGTTTAAAAAATTTAGGAAAAAATATAACGAATTATTTTACGAATTTATCCTCAATATATTAAAAAACAGCATTGAAAGTTCATTTTATAAAGCTAGTTAAGAACAGTTATAGGGTATACTGTGTACGTAACATACCTATTTATATTTAAAATTAAAAAAATAATAATAATAAATCCTATTTTCAATATAATTTCAAAAGACTTCGTGTTTTAAAAATAATTTCGTTGCAGGAAAACTAAAATTATGGATTATAAGTTAAACACAGTCAGTAATATTAAAAGCTTGAAAAAATTAGGAAAAAATATAACGAATTATTTTGCGAATTTATTCTCAATACATTTTAAAAAATCGCATTAAAAGTTCATTGTAAAAAGTAATTAAGAACAGAGTTATAAGGTATACTAAGTTTGTAACAGATTGTTGTTGTTTTTTCTCAAAATTAGAATTTTCACCATTAATTATAATTTTTTTTTAAAAATTAAGATAAATCTACTTGAAATTTTTTATGCTTACGTATATAATTGCTATCTATAGGAGGAATCTATATAATAACAATCTTCTAATATTTTTAATATTTTTACAATTAAATTGGAAGTTATATACATATATATTCCAATTTAAAATATTTTTAAATAATATACGATATCACATTGTGCAGTTAATTCTTTCTATAGACCACACAATTCTGATAATTTTTAACGTAGCAGCAAAGTTTCTAAGTTAAATGACTCTCAGAATATGGCAAGTTTAATATTAAACAAAGTTTATAACACTCTCGGGCATCTTAAAGATTAAAATAACTGGAAAAATTATAATGAATTATTTTTTGGAAATTTAATATTAATCATAAGTATAACGTAAAATTGTATATATAACAAGCTTAATCAGAGTTTACAAGACTATCAAATATCTGAAGCGTTAAAAAACTGGAAAAAATTATAATGAAGTATTTTTTACGAATCAATTCGCAACATAATAAAAACTACGTTAAAAATATGGTTTTTTACCCTCTAGAAAGCGAGTTATGGACAAAGTTACAAAGAATATTGTGTATGTCACTTAAGTATTGGGCTGTTTCAAATAAAATTTTCACCCCTATAAGTTTTTTTTTATAAGTTACATTAATCTGTTTGATATTTTCCATGCTTAGGTATACAAATGTTATCTTTATAATGAATCCATATTATGAAGGTTTTATAATATTTCCCATGATTTTAAAATTAAATCTGCTTTCAAAACTATTATTTTTTTAATTTCAAATATTTTTTAAATAATAGACGATATTACATTTATTATTTAGTTAATTTATTCTCATCACACATTTATAATAATTTTTATGTAATATTAAAGTTTTTATGTTAATCAGAACTTTAATTACTTCAAGGATAACAATTTTTTACAGAAAAAAAGCTCTAAAAATATTGTAATAAAATGTATTATATATATACATATATATACAATCTTAGATAAATTTAAAAAAACAACGCACCGAGGATATATAATGAAAATTGGACACTAATTGATATACATTTAGGTTTCAACGAAATACAAAATGATAAAGTTTGGTTGCTGAATGAACGTGTGTCGCTGCAACCCATCTCATCTGCGCAACTAACTGGCAGGATATTTAAGAGAAGAAATTTCGATTCCAGGTCGTTAAATTATTTGCAAATTTCATTCCGTATAGATAATAACTATGCATACAGGTGCGCGAACGATATGCGTAGATGTCAGAATTTGAGAGAGGACGTGTAGTTAGGCTCAAAGTAGCAGGTTGGTCTAATCGGGGAATCACTCGACATTTGGGTAGGATCTATGACATTATTAGACGATGTTGGCAGGAATGCGTGAACAATGACCGAACACTGCGTCAAGAAGGAAGCGGTCGGCCTAGAGAAACGTGAAGACCGAGCAATCGTCAGAGTGACATTTAAAGCCCAAGATGCATCACTAACATCGATTGAAAGTGCAGCTAGTGCTTCAGTGACAGCAAGGACCATTTATAGACGGTTCACAGAAAGGAGGTTGAGGTCAAGGCACCCATAGAGACAATTATCATTTACCTCTATACAACGACAAGCCCTTTTGCAGTGTTTTCGGGCTCATTCGGACTGGAATGTCACGAATGTAGTAAAATAGTCTTCAGTGATGAGTTCCGCTTTGAACTGAGCCCCTGTGACCACTGAAGACGTGTCTGGAGATGCCCTGGACAGTGGTATTTTTATAAAATACCAAATTGATACCAACCTGACTGTCTTCTGGTCTACAAGCCGACAGCCAGGAGTGATGGTCTTGGATGCCCTTTAATTTAATAGTAAGAACCCCTTTGTTGCCATCCATGGCGCCCTTACAGCACAGGTATAAGTCGAGTAAGTTTTATGCCTCGTGTTGTCCTTCATGTTACACCATCATGGGCTTACATTTCAACAAGATAATGCCGGCCCCATACTGCACGTGATTCTACTGCTGTCTTCGTAGCTTGCCGAACGCTACCTTGGCCAGCAAGGTTAGTAAATCTCTCTTCTATTTAGCCCGTTTGGAGTATTGTGGGTAAGGCTCTCTAACCAGTTTGGGATATTGACAATCTACAGCGCCAGTTTACAGAATTTAGAACGATATCATCAGGAGGACATCCGCCACCTCTATAATCCAATGCAATACTGAATAACTGCTTGCATAAGGGACAGAAATGGACAAACGCATTATTGAGTTTTTCATTTTGTAAAGCTCTGTCACTTGAATAAATCTTCCAATTTTTCTCAAATTGGAATCATTTGTTTTTCTGTACATCACATCTACCAATTTTTGTCCCATTCGGATACCTCCTTCTTGGTGCGTCAATTTTTTGACTACGAGTGTATACATAAACATATGTTTTTACTTTAACACCAAAAATATCTTTCATAAAAATATTTTCAAATGTTCTAAAAAGCTGTAAAAAAGATCAATTTTACTAGAATTATATTAAATCACTGGATACAATATCTGAAAACATTTGTACAGTAATTTAATAAGTTAAAGCCCTCATATTCTTTTATTAACATGCAAACTTCACTCCAAATAGATTTAAATTTTGTGACAAAAACATGTACAGACTTTCAGACTTCCGTTATTTATAAAAACTGTTTTTTGTGAAGCAGTTTAGAATAATAAAAATTATTAAACTTCTAAAATTAGTGGTAAATGTAGATGCTTCAGTCTAAAGATCTCTGAATGAAATACCACTATAAAATCTCAATATATCTAGAAATATTAGGGAAGTATATTTAGTTGAACATAAGTTTAAAAATTTATGCACTCTATTTTAAATCGGTTTTCAACAGAACTATTTTCTACACACACACACACACACACACACACACACACACACACACACATATATATATATATATATATATATATATATATATGTGTAATATATGGATGTATATATATATATATATTTATTTATGTTTTATTTATTTATATTAGTATAAAAAGGGAATCTGAAAGTAAAAATTTTATTATTAGTTTATTCACAAATATTTAGGTTTTTCTAATAAAAGACACTTTAATACGCTATGTAATCTCTGTCTTCGTTTTTGGTTTAATTATTTATTTCTTTACTCATTTGTTTATAAATTTTATTGAATAATCGAATGATTTTAACAAATATTTACAATTTATTACGATAGATGGCGTTACGGTAATGGAAAACTGTTTCCTGTGATAAGATAGATCTTTTGAATGGAAAGCACATGTGTCGATTCTGTAATTACCACTGCAATACAAAAATTAAATGAATGTAAGTAAAATAAACGCATCTTAATCAATTTGAAATTATCGTTAGGTCAAATTTAACTAAAATTTCTTTTCAAATGTACTATACTTGAGGACTCTAATAACTAAATTGTGAAGTATAGTAATTGTATAGCGGTTTCTGTCTTAATTGTTTAAATCTTTTTATGAAATTCTTATGCAATTGTAATTTAAAACGTTTATTTCTTTCATTACTCTTTAGATTATTAATGTTTTAATTTAAGAAGAGTGAAAGTCTCAAACTCTTCCAAAACGTATTCCAGAACTTGCTTTTTTAGGAGATGTGATAAAATTAGGTTTGTACTGTAATTTAATTTTAAAAAAATCTGCACAACTAAAATGCAACAAAAAATTTCAGATAAATAAATATTGATATTAAAATCATATTGATGTACATTTCCTGCTTTTAAACAAAATTTTGTGCAAAAAAATTTGATATTTCACATTTATTGATTTCAAAAATTTAATAAAACAGCTTTTAAAAATGAAAGTAGTTCATAAAAATGTAAAGGAGTTAATTTTAAAAAATCGAGATTATCTATTCCTCGGCTTTTTTATATACTTATAAAAGAAATAGGTTTTAGTATGTGATATTTAGAGGATTATTTATATTAATCAAAACAGAAAATTATAGGTCATGACTGAAAGTTCTAACTACAGTCAATATATGGCACCACATGTTATTTTAGAATTAATTTCTTTTTAACTAAATATAATTTAAATGTTAAAAGGAATTTAAATGGTCTAGATAAATTCAACGTACAGGGTTTCTTGAAAACGTAGCCTCAAAGACACACATAAATAAATACATACAATTATAAATATATCTGATTATATTCGATTTTTAAACCTATTATAAACTGTTTTCTATTATAAACTGTTGGTGTTACTTCGCATTTAGCACAATATTACCACAATTGAATTAGTGCCATAAATCTACAATTCAATGATTTACATATATCTATAGATTTTTAAACAATTTTATTTCTCATTTCATTACTATTATAAACTGTTGGTGTTACTTCGCATTTGGCACAATATTATCCTAATTGAATTAGTGCCACAAATCTCCAATTCAAGGA
>CM063508.1:42151325-42191325 GCA_032207245.1 Pardosa pseudoannulata
ATGACCGACTGATTAGGCACTGACCATCGGAACGAGTTCGTGGGTTCGAGTCCCATTGGGGCATGGATGTTCGTAGCCCTTCGGAATTGGCTTTAAGCAGTAGGTCCCGGTCTCATTAGCCCTCGTGTTGCAAAAAAGTAGACCGTAGTGCTCCCAACCAACCTTGTAAATATGTTTATTAAAGTTATATAAAGATACATGCAGTTTAAAACATGGTAAAATAGAATATATCTATATATTTTTTTATTTAATTATTATTTTTTATAACTAAAAATTAAGCTAATAATTTATATACTTATTGGGATAGATTAAATAGCCTGCAAATCATATGTATTGGAGTGTATCAGTTTTTCTTGTTATTGAATTTTACTTCAATGAGTTTATCTTAATTTGTCGATATTAGGTTAAAAAATGATATGAGTAACATAGTAGTCAATGTTCATAAACGTATCCCATTTCAGGTAAGCATTATCTTTAGCAGAGCTAGGAACTTTCTCCGAGCTACGTTAATGTTCAAATATAACACCTCATGAGCCGCAGAATAAAGGCTCATTCAGGATACCAAGGCTGTGTGAGCTTTATTTATATCCAAACTCGCATTCTGCTCGATCCACGGCATTTTAATGACTGCCGCGACACCCGGTAGGTGACTAGCTTTTCATTCATCCACGAGCTCTTCCTTTGACACGTCTTGGAGCTTCCCAAGCGAGGGTGACAGGCGGTAAAACGCTGGGGAGGAAGTGAAGAAGAGGACGAAAAAACAAACAAAGTCGCCATGATTAAGGCTTTCAAAAGGAGCCTTGTGTCCACAAGTTGAAGAGACAATTTGGTTTAGGTTTTGTTTTCTGGCCATGTGATGAAGAGTCTAATTTAGGGCTATCATGGAGAAGATGAATAGGGCATTATGCGAGAAGAATATCGGATAAGTTCTAAACTAGATGCTGGGATGGGAACTTTGTTAAGAGACAAAAGACAGTTTAAAAGTGAACTTTCTAAGGAAAAGATAAGAAATGAATTAAAATGTAATTTGGCGCCTTGAGTAGAGTCAGGATATATAGCAACAGAATAGCTCTTGGTTAAGTACTTTTTAGCGCAGTAGTCATTTTTTACACGTAGGATAGTTGGACCAATATCTAATGCTTAAAGCTAATTATAAACGGTTATAAACATTTATGTCAGTAGTGGGATAAGAACCTTATTTGTCATGTACCGAAAAGCACACCTCTTGTCCATCAGCCATTTTTTCAGTAAGAGTAATTCCATTGATAACATACTGCCTTCCCAAGGTGGAATGATGAAATGAAAATGAATGAAACGTAATTTGGAACCTTGAGTAGCGTGCATATCAGTAGCATAGCTCTTGGTTAAGTACTTTTTGCTTTGTTTGGAGCGAAATAGTCATTTTTTACACATAGGATAGTTAGACCAATATCTAATGCTTAAAGCTAATTCTAAACCAATATAAGCATCTATGTCAACAGTGGGATATGAACCTTCATTGTCGTGAAAAGAATACCTCTTGGTCCTCATCCCTTTTTTTAGTACGAGTAATTCTATTGATAATATACTGCCTTCACAAGGTGGAATGATGAAATGAGAAGTGAATGAAATGTAATTTGACACCTTGAGTAGCGTCATGATGTATATCAGTAACATAGCTCTTGGTTGAGCATTTTTTACTGTGTTTGGAGTATAGCATTTATTTATTACACATGGAATAGTTAGACCGATATCTAATGCTTAAAGCTAATTCTAAACCAATATAAACACCTATGTCAGCAGTCGGATCTGAACCTTCAGATTCATGTGCCGAAAAGAATACCTCTTGGTCCTCATTCATTTTTTTCAGAACAAGTAATTCTGTTGCTAATATACTGCCTTCACAAGCTGATAACATACTGCCTTCACAAGGTGGAATGATGAAATGAAAAATGAATGAAATGTAATTTGACACCTTGTGTAGCATCATGATGTATATCAGTAGCATAGCTATTGGTTAAGTGCTTTTTACTTTGTTTGGAGTACAATAGTTATTTATTACACATGGAATAGTTAGACCGATAACTAATGCTTAAAAATGATTCTAAACCCATACAAACACCTATGTCAGCAGCCGGATTTGAACCTTCATATTCATGTGCCGAAAAGTATACCTACTATACATTAGCCATCTTGTTAAGTGCGATTTAAGATAATCTGATTAAGAAGTAATTTCATTGAAAATATGTTGCCTTCAAGAGACTGAATCTCTACCTAAACGATATCGCTAATTTTAAAGAATGTATTTAAATGTATTAAATATTCATATAAAGCACTCAGTTAACAACCGAACTCTTCAGGAGATAAAATTCCTATTGCTTTCGAAGAGGGAAATTCTGCGATTCGTAACGAATGCAAAACCACAAAATGGCTGAGATGGTAACAAATCTTCTCTATTTGTGAGAAAGTTGCGCATTGTTCTCCATAAGTGAAATTACAGATTTCATAAAGAGTTGCACATTTTTACTATATTGACATCTGTTTATGACATCATAAAGAGTTAAAACCCTAAAGAGTGACTAAGTTGATAAGCTTTATGCGTGGGAAAAAATTCTGCCTTGGTGATAAGAGAAGCGCCACTTAATGGGAGTTTCCATGCTCCTTCTAAAATGGTAAATGTTTTTCGTCTTTCAAAAAGCTATACATTTTCCTTTCTGTGATCATCATTTGAATTCTGTCTGTAAAATTCCACCATTAATAATTCCTTCTAGTACATTGATTTTAGAATTCTTTCCCTTTTTGGATTAGAAATAACTCACAGAATGCTTGGTTTGCAAGTACTGAATAGAATATCTTTTATAAGTATATTCTAATAGGTGCCATCTAGAGGCAAAAACGAATTATGATTAGTCACGTATCAACATAAGTCCCCGTTCATCACATCTAAAATTTGAATTATATTGTTATGTCTTGAAAATTTTTCTTCAAATTTTAATCAATAATTAACATTCATTTATAAATTGATAATTATTGTTTATTTATATGGTTTAGACATCAAATATAAAAATGCAAATTACATTTTTAATAAAATTTAGATAATCATCTTGCAATAAATTCTATTACCTTTTAAAATATAATACAATACAAAAAAGGGGAAACAAATTCTACGGTTCTTTAACTCGGCTGAACCTGTGCAACTAACAGGTCAAACATGCATTTTGTAGTTGAATCAATAACACATATAAAGTCTGTAAGGAAGGATAATACCAAAGGTTTGATGCTTTATAGAAACTTTAATTTTTTAAAAAAATAAATAGTTAATATTTGTTGCTTGAAAGTGCAATTTATTGCAGCTCCGGGATTTATTTTGGACATCTCATTTGTAAAGATTTCTTTTATGTCAGACATAGAAAATGATGTATAACGATCATTCCCTTATAAACAATTCCTAAAAATACTATTCATTATAAATTTAAATTATATCCTCTAAATTAAGCCTCTAAACACTTTAGAGATACAGCCATTGCTAATAATCTAGTTCCCCTTTTGTACAAAAAAAATACAAAATAATACAAAGTAATACAGAAAAAGGGTAAAATAATTTCTCTGGATCTTTAACCGGATCAAACCTGAGCAAACTAACAGAGCAAACGTGCATTTTTTAGTTGAATCCCCAACACATATAAAGCTATAAAGAAGGATAATACCAAAGGTTTGATGATTTACAGAAACTTTAATTTTTTAAAAAAATAAACTGTTAATATTTATTGCATGAAAGTGCAATTTATTGCAGCTCCGGGATTTATTTTGGACATCTCGTTTGTAAAGATTTATTTTCTATCAGACTCAAAAAATTATGTATACGATCATTTCTTTATAAACAGTTCCTAAAAGTAATTTACATTTTAAATTTAAACTATATGATTATTCCTTAAAAATAGTAACTCCTCGAAACACTTTAAAGATACAATAGTTGCTATTAATGTAGCTCACATGTTGCTTTCATTTATTTTTTACTGTCCTTAGTTGAGAATTGAATTATTGTTCTATGATTATCATCTTCTGATTATGATTCTCTCTTGAGATTCGAAGGATGGGCAAATGAATAAGACACTGACGTTCAGTACCCGTGAAGGTTGCTTTAAGCTTGATACCACAGTAAAAATTTCGTACCATCTGGTTAAAGTTACTATTATTATTGTTGATTTAGGGACTAGATTACTGTCTAACTTTAAGTAACATTTGTAAAATAAGGTAAAAAAATAGTGTTACAGGTAAATAGTCTTATTTGTTCAGGCAAACAATGCGTTACAGTGCAATCAGACGGAAGGCCTTAGCTATGCGGCATTGCATGACAAAGATAAAAGGACAAAATCGCCAGATACTACAGTTATAGTTCCGCATTTTCTCCGATAAAGCCTCATACATGATAGAAAACCCATTTTTAAGGACTCAAAACATATGGAACTATTTTGTTAGGAAATATTAAATTGCTGATGCTTTTAATTAAAGTAACAATAGAAAATATGCAATTCTGTAAACGTTTAAAATGGTATAATTTGTTTGAAAGAATATTCTACTTACAACCACAGAGCTCAATCCAATGATATTTTCAAACCATAAAAATATTTGCTGGTTTATAAGCTCGAAACTTAGTTAGCGAATCTGAAACGTTAAGTTACATTTTATGAACACTTTGAATGAAATCTTATTGCAATATCCCCAGAACATATTTGCAAACATCTGTACTGGTAAATTTTAATAAATCTTGAAATATGTGATAGGTCATTTATAATAAAATATTTAAAAGATAAACCTTTTAAGATAAAATATTTAAAAAAAATATAATTATGAAAAAAATTACAAAGTATAACCTAAAAACATGTAATAATCTGTAAGGTCTTCAAATGAGATTTTTTAAAAAATATCCCAAAGTGTTAAAAGAACCAATCTAAATGCTAACAAAACTTTAAGATTTTCATTGGGACAAAGGGCGGGAGAGATAATCTTTTGAGAATAAATTAAGGTCTGGGAAAGAGATAAAATATAGCACGATAACTGTGATACGACTTAGATGCAATGCAGAGGTCAAACTGCCTTAAGGTGGCTTTGTGCTCAGAAATACCATTTACAAACGTGTAAAAAGCAAACTTTTAATTCTCAAAAATTTTTGATAAGTACTCAAGATGCACGTGTTACAAGGAATAGTTTTTATTGCTTCCTGTAATTACCCGATATATATATATATATATATGAATAAAGACAGGTATTCAAGGAAGAGGTTTGGTTTGGTTTGGTTTTGGAGTGCTACGGTCTACTTTTTGCAACACGAGGGCTAATGAGACCGGGACCTAGTGCTTAAAGCCGGTTACGAATGACTACGAAAATCCATGTCATAGTGGGATTCGAACCCACGAACTCCGGTTCCGAAGGGTCTCATTAGCCCTCGTGTTGCAAAAAGTAGACCGTAGCACTCTAAAAACCAAAACCAAACCGGTTCCGAAGGCCAGCACCCTAACCATTCGGCCATCGTTCGGTCTATTCAAGGAAGAAAATTAAAAAGTTTAAAATAAATTTCTCAATAAAAATATTGCTGCATCTTGCATCTATATTTTATTACTATTGCACTCTCCTTTTATTCAACACTGTTAGCAACAATTATCAATTTTGAACGCCGAGTTTTCTATTTGAAGTGCGGTTTCCATTTTCTGCTGCATACACTACTTGCACTAATTGGAGATTACTCAACGGAAATATTACAGATCCTGCATCTATATTTCATCACTATTGCACTCCTTTTATTGAACACTGCTGGCAAAAATAAATAGTAATTTTCAGCACTGAGTTTTTTACTTGAAGTACGGTTGTTTCTCATTTCCTGCTGCATATACTATTTGCACTAATTGGAGATTACTCAATGGAAATATTACAGATCCTGCATCTATATTTCATCACTATTGCACTCCTTTTATTGAACACTGCTGGCAAAAATAAATAGTAATTTTCAGCACTGAGTTTTCTACTTAAAGTACGGTTCTCATTTTCTGTCGGATATACTACACTAGACTAATTGGAGATTATTCAGTAAAAGTATTGCTGCATCCTGCATCTACATTTCATTACTATTGCACTCCTTTTATTGAACACTGCTTGCAAAAATAAATATTAATTTTGAACGCTGAGTTTTCTACTTGAAATAAAGCTCATATTTTCTGCTATATATACTACTTACTAGACTTGGAGCTTATTCAATGTAAATATTGCTGCCTCTTGCATTTATTTTTACACATATCTTACATTATACACCGTTAGCAAAAATAATTATTAATTCTGATTGCCGATTTTTCTACGTGTAAGTACGGTACTCATTTTTTACTTTTCTACTACTTTACTACTTCTAGCTACTTCTAGCATACTTTACAACTTGTAGCTAAAATGTCCAAAAATTAATTATATTTTTCTCCTATCTTATTCATGCGTTGTCACAAAATATTCTTTTCTTATAAAATAAAGAACAAATAAAGTAAAATCCCTCTTATAACATCCCTTAAAAAAGAAGGTGATCTAAGAGCTTTTCAGTTTCGGCCCTCACAATCCTCTCATGGTAGCTTAAACCCTCCGAATGACCTAAGAAGACTGACAAGAATAAAAGTCTTCATTAAGAATGATATCTTTAGAATGACATTGGAAGGACATTGGAGCTTTATTCATTGACAATATCTGGAAAGTAACTTGAATGTAAATTTTAGGTACTTGCTATACATGAGATATAATTGTTCACCATTTTTTTTCCATACACGACGATTATAACACGAGTAAATACAGCATACCGAAAAATGTTTCAGATTTTTGTAATCTCAAGAGAAAACGATATACACTTTCTTGTTCTACGAATTAGCAAAGCAGACTCGATGATTTATCATACCTCGTCCTCTAGGCTTAATACTGTTAAATTAAATGTAATCATCTATTAAAGCTTTAGAAACTGCCCTAAAAATAATAATCTTGAATTTATCAAATGTTTTCTTATATGTTAACCGCTTTCTTTTGTTTGAAAATACCACTAACAAAAACTTTGACAAACGATTAAAAATTGAAAAGATTTTTTAAAAAAACTTTATAAATTTAAGTTAGTAAGCTGTGAAGAATTTTTCATTCTATACTGAGGCAGTTTTCATTTAAAAATATCAAATACAAACCATTTATCGGTTAAATATTTTCTTTCCATAAGTTTTACCAGAAGCTGTCAGTTCACAATGATGGAATTCCAGCTTTGTCAAGAAGTTGAAATTTTAAGGATTTATTCAAAGAATACTATAATCAACAAACGAGGTAAAAGAGGAAAAATGAACCTTTCATAAACAAGATGAAGTTCTTCGTAAAATACAGATACGCATTTCATACTTTTTCTGCTTTAAAGGAACTTTCGTTCCCGTATATCTCGATACTTTAGACTAAATTAAGAATTTCTTAAGCACGTCATAAAGGTGTAACATCGTTGCTTGAATTTTATAGTTTGCAGAAGCAATATAACTGATAGCTCTCTTTCAAACACCCAACCATCCTACATATTTGAGTCTTTTAAAACCCGTGATAGCTCTTCTTACGTACGCTATAAAACTGAATAAGAGCCCCAAAAATCCCTTGGCACGCCGAACATTTCTCCATTCCTTCACGCCCCAAACTTGCTTATTTAGATTTCCACCGGAAGAAGAAGAAGAAAAAAAGAAGTGCTAGAAAAGTGAGTCCGAAATTTAATCACTAACTCTTGATAAATTTCACCTCTAAAAGACCACAAACGAGTCTTTTGTAAGCAATACCACTCCACCTCCCCTTTCTGCCTTCAGTCCTCAACAATAGACCCTCTGCACGTGAGGGCGAGAGGCAAAGTAGATAAAATTTAAATAATGATAGAAAAAAGGGGGCTGGAAGGGGAGAGAAACGGTAGGGCTCATGAATCATAACCCAACGCTTGGCTTCCCGGTGCATTTTTCAAGGCGCTTTATTATTTTGCCGAGATTTTTACACTGCTCCTGGAAAATCTCCGAGCCGGCACATAAATTTCGGGGGACAAAACGGACTCCAGGCACTTGCTAAGCAGTTTGCTGGAATAATGACCTGTAAATCAAGAGTTTTCTTGGTTGTTCGCTTTTTTCCATCTCATCTTCACGTACTGGGATGGGAGAGGAGAGTTTTTTTTCTCTATGTACGTACCGTTGGTGGTTTTTGTAGGGGTGGTGGAGTTTTATGGTTCTTTGCAAATGCGCGTGCGCTGTCAAGCGGCTATGTATTTTAGCTGTGTTATCTTTTTCAGCAAGGATGGTGTCAGTGATTTATAATGTGGCGGGGAGGAAACCTCACTTTTCAAGTCTTGAACATTAACCTTGGATGAGTCTCAAAAAAGAATCAATTAAAATCATATTTCTCATTCGACTGTGAAGCAGGAGGAAAGATGATTAAGAATATAAAAGATGGTACAGCTAATTATGATTTAATTGTATCAGGATTTTTAAAGCAAAATCTAAGAGTTATAAATCTCCGTGGGAGTTTTTTGGAAATAGATACGATCAATGTTTGCTGGAATAATGACCTGTAAATCAAGAGTTTTCTTGGTTGTTCGCTTTTTTCCATCTCATCTTCACGTACTGGGATGGGAGAGGAGAGTTTTTTTTCTCTATGTACGTACCGTTGGTGGTTTTTGTAGGGGTGGTGGAGTTTTATGGTTCTTTGCAAATGCGCGTGCGCTGTCAAGCGGCTATGTATTTTAGCTGTGTTATCTTTTTCAGCAAGGATGGTGTCAGTGATTTATACTTTATGTGCACGCGGGGAGAAACCTCACTTTTCAAGCCTTCTGAACCCATTAAACCTTAGAATGAGTCTCTTTTAGATAAGGAATCAATTAAAATCATATTATTTCTCATTCGACTGTGAAATGCAGGGGAGAAAAGATGATTAAGGATATAAAGACGGTACAGTCAGTAATTATGAATTTAATTTTATCAGGTCATACTGCTTAAAGCAAAATCTAAGAGTTATAAACATCTACCGTGAGTTTGTTAGTTTATTTAGAGAAATAGATACGATCAATGTTTACTGGAATAATGACCTGTAAATCAAGAGTTTTCTTGGTTGTTCGCTTTTTTCCATCTCATCTTCACGTACTGGGATGGGAGAGGAGAGTTTTTTTTCTCTATGTACGTACCGTTGGTGGTTTTTGTAGGGGTGGTGAAGTTTTATGGTTCTTTGCAAATGCGCGTGCGCTGTCAAGCGGCTATGTATTTTAGCTGTGTTATCTTTTTCAGCAAGGATGGTGTCAGTGATTTATACTTTATGTGCACGCGGGGAGAAACCTCACTTTTCAAGCCTTCTGAACCCATTAAACCTTAGAATGAGTCTCTTTTAGATAAGGAATCAATTAAAATCATATTATTTCTCATTCGACTGTGAAATGCAGGGGAGAAAAGATGATTAAGGATATAAAGACGGTACAGTCAGTAATTATGAATTTAATTTTATCAGGTCATACTGCTTAAAGCAAAATCTAAGAGTTATAAACATCTACCGTGAGTTTGTTAGTTTATTTAGAGAAATAGATACGATCAATGTTTACTTTAATAATGATCTGTAAATCAAGAGTTTTCTTGGTTTTTCTCTTTTTCCATCTCATCTTCACGAACTGGCATAGGAGAAGAGGGTTTTTTTCTCTATGTGCGTACCGTTGGTGGTTTTTGTAGGGGTGGTGAAGTTTTATGGTTCTTTGCAAATGCGCGTGCGCTGTCAAGCGGCTATGTATTTTAGCTGTGTTATCTTTTTCAGCAAGGATGGTGTCAGTGATTTATACTTTATGTGCACGCGGGGAGAAACCTCACTTTTCAAGCCTTCTGAACCCATTAAACCTTGGAATGAGTCTCTTTTAGATAAGGAATCAATTAAAATCATATTATTTCTCATTCGACTGTGAAACGCAGGGGAGAAAAGATGATTAGGAATGTAAAGATGGTACAGTAAGTAATTGTGCTACCGAAGGTTTAACTTTATCAGGTCATCCTGCTTAAAGCAAAATCTAAGAGTTATAAACATCTACTGTGAGTTTGTTGGTTTATTTGGAGAGATAAGATCAGCGTTTGCTGGAATAATGACTTGTAAATTAAGAGTTTTCTTGGCTTCTTTTCTATTTTATTTTTCGTCATCCTATCTTCCCTTACTGAGATAGGGGAGTTTTTCTTTTCTTTCGTGGGTGGATTTTATAGTGTGGTGGAGTTTTATATTTCTTTGCAAACGTACGCCCACGGTCATACGACTAAGTATTTTAGCTGTGTCCTCTTTTTCAGAAAGAACACAGTGTCAGTGATTTATAATTTATGTGTCGAGGGGATAAACAACACTTTTAATTCTTCTGAGCACACATGTTGGAATAAGTCTCTTTTAGGCAAGATATCACTTAAAAGATGGTTATTTTTTGTTCTGTAGAAGGCAGGGTAGAAAAGAGAGTTAATATGAATGTAGCAGGGGTATTAATTTTGCTATTAAGATTCTAATTGAATGAGGTTCTACCGTTTAAAGTAGAACCTAAAGGTTTATAAACATCTATATCTGCAATAGGGTTATTGGACAGATCGGATCAATTTTCGACGGAATAATGACCTAACAATCAAGAGTTTCATTGGTGGATTTGAAGAACTTTTCTGTCATTCCATTTTTAGTTACTGAGAAGAAGGCTTAAGCAAAATCTAAGTTGGTATATTTTCGACGTTTAAGTCTGTTGGTGTTTTTTGTAGAGTTGTGCGAGTTTTATGGTCCTTTGCATATATGTATGTTTGACAAGTGTCTATGTATTTTTACTGTTATCTTTTTCAGGAAGAATGTTTTCAGTGATGTATACTTTGGTATCGAGGAGAGAAATCTCAGATATAAGTCTACTGAATTATTTAAATCTTACAATGAGTCTTTTTTAGATAAGAAATCCATAAAAGTTATATAATATTTATCAATTTACTATTCAGGTTTAAAACATGAAGGAAAACGATATTAGTTGAAAATGCAAACATAATAAGATCATTATTTTTACTTATTTATTTAGATACTGTTACATTATTTAAAACGGTATCTTAAGGATTGTAGATATACTGGGAGTTTATTTTTAGAAGTAATATCGGTTTTGATAATAAAGAACTAGCTATTCTATAGTCTTTAACTTAAACTCGAATTCAAATATCTACAAAATCCCTGCCAACAGTTGAACAGTTGGACTCTGATGCCTTTATGACAGCTTCCTAATTATTAGTCATCATGAAAGCAATAAGTAAGAAGAAGCACATATAAATGACATTAAATCAGTGTTCAGCCGACTTTCAACAGAGAAAAACCAATCTGTTGATGAAACAAGATGACGAAGGTACCAAAAAGTCATTTATATTTCTTAATTTGCTGTTGTTACAATACGTAGAGAAAGAATAATAAAACCACAAATACCTATGGAAACAGCCACATTCGACTCGTTAGCTGCAGTTTAGTGAGCTATGCTGTAGATGAAAATAATGCAAAAAGAAGAAATCTTTTATGTAGCCAAGAGATGTTGCCAAATTTTCAGAGATGTCAAATGAAAAACTGTACCTTATACGCCTATATTCATTTATATTTTCTTCTTCAATTTCAGGTATTATGTTTTAACTTAAATAACAAATGATGGCACATATTAAAAAATTTCGTATTTATGTCCATAAATATTATCCCTCAGGGGGATTCAGTGGAAATTCACGAACATCTTTGAGTAAATGGGAAAAAATGTATGTTTTAAATATTGGGATGTAATATATTTTAGTATACAATATTATACTATAATTATATTATATAAATATAATATTAACTAAATTTGAGTTTGTGTTCTGAATAATCAATTACTAAAACTTTAAAATTTTGAAATGTTAAGGTTCTGGAAATTCAATTGAATTATCATTAACTTTAAATAATGCCAATAATTATAGCAAAATTTTTGATTGAATTTAAATTCTAATTTGACAAATAATCATTTTCCAGCAAGTTATAATCTAATAAATAAATTAATCATTTATTCCATTCTAATAAGAGAAAAAATTTTATTGTATAGGTAACTAATGAGATCTTGAATTCATGATAAAGGCATATAATTTATTAACCCTTCCTTATATCTCTTTTTTTTAGAAAAATTTTACACACAGATTGTAAATCAAGTATAAATAGATAAATAAAATTTATAAAGATAAAGTAAGAAGAAAAGTTTTCAGTGTTAAATAATTTCATAATCGGAAAATTCTTCTAGAATCCCGCATGCAATATTCGTGGTTAGAATTGTTTCCATTTCGCTGGTGGTCAGAGATGAAGAATTTGATAAATTATCGACAAAAAAAGGTATTATATGTTTGAAGTAGGGCATGCTCAGATTTCTTATATTTTTCTAGTTATAAAAATAAGTTATTCTCTGCTAAAGATGTTAGATGAATTAAGATCTCTATCCATTACATTAGTTTCTTATATTTAGTTTGAGAGAGAAAACAGCTTACTAAACATAGATAAATTTAAGTTTCCTTTTGATACCCCTGGCTTGAAGCCCTAAAATTCTGGGTTTCTGACAAATCACCCATCATTTAAGAGATAAAATCGTCTCCCACCAACGCTTCCAAGACCTGAATACTTTTGCAGTGATATTCAGCATCGTTCCTTCACCATCAAGTACCAGCACTTTAATTGTTCTATAGCACACTCTGTAGCACACTGCCCTCTGTTGACTGTTTTATCCGATGTAACTTCAGGAGTTTACGGCGTTGGTACGCATGAAGTTCCATGAAGACTTTAACTTAAATGTTCTGGCGCATAATTCACTAATGAAGTCATCTTGAATAAATACTCCTTCCATTAATACCACTCAAACATTAGGAGTTATCAGACCATCTCATCGAGTGGAACTCCAATGCACTTGAATATATACATATATATTGAGAGAGACAATGAAAGCTCTCTTCAGCGAACTAAATGGCGAGGGTGAATGTGGATGTGTTCAGGCGAGGTATAATGTTGCTCGAGGAGAGAGCACTGTTCAACTCGTGGTTAATTACGCTGTAATTAAACGGTATGCCTGGGCAAGATGAAGCGAGCGAAGATTGCTGATACAGCAGGACCGTTGAGGGGAAGTATACTTGATGCGGTTAAAAGCTTGGTGGGATGAAAGCTTTCTTTGGCTTCAGGGGGAAGTATGCTTTTGGAAAAAGAAAATAAAGGTACGAGTGGGTAATTTTCCTTTTGGCTTTATAAAGTCACGACAGGGGCAGAGCAGATGAGACGAGCAAGTTAAAGTGGTAAAAAAAAATTCTCAGATTTTTCTTAATGAAATTTCTGCATTTATAGTACCAAATTACTCTTCGGGTCTATTTTTCATGGAACAAGCATTGTGTCTTCTTCTTTAAAATTCTTTTCAGCACTTACATTAAGCTGTCATCAAGATACGAATGGGATGTTATATTATATATATATATATATATATATATATATATATATATATATATATATATATATATATATATATATATATATATATATATATATATATATATATATATATATATATATATGTATATATATATATATATATATATATATGTATATATATGTATATATATATGTATATATATATATGTATATATATATATATATATATATGTATATATATGTATATATATATGTATATATATATATATATATGTATATATATATGTATATATATATATATGTATATATATATATGTATATATATATATATATATATATATATATATATATATATATATATATATATATATATATATATATATATATATATATATATATATATATATAATGTACTGAGTAACTAAAAAGAAAAGATTCTGGGTTTAAAAAGATCTTATGTACGACAAAAGAAGAAATTTTAAAAGTTGATTAAAAATAAACATGAATGAATTAATTTTACACAGGTCCACCAGATAAACCTTCAAAATAAACATAAACTATATGCTCAGCTTTCAGCGAAATACCCATGGCATGTAACTAAATTTTGTATATAAACATAAAGATTATTAATTATACTTTGCAATAAAGACTCATATAACATACGGGAAAACAGACTAAAAATAAGTATGAATGAATGAATTTTACACAGGTCCACCAGATAAACAATTCAAAATAAACATGAACTATATAGTCAGTTTTCAGCGAAATACCCATGGCTTGTAACCAGATTTGGTATACAAATATTATTATGTTTTTGAAAATAAAAAAAAGACACATATAGCAACATTACTTAAGATTTGTATTAAAAAATTACAAATAATGATTCTAAATTAACATTTAACTAGTGAAGCAAAACTTAAACTAATTTTTTTATAGGGAGAAGTGGAGGTTTATGTACTAAATAGCAACATGTAAATGACGTTAAATATGGTAGAACATATTACATCGAGGAAGTATAATTTTCTCTTAAGCATTTTTATAACTTCACACATTAAAGTCGGGAGTCGTAGTACTACGATTTATCTCGACTGTAGCTTAAAGGCGGGAGTCTTAGTAATACGATTGCACAATCCATGCTACTTTACTTTTGTATTTCGTACGTTTTCTGGTTAGAAGCTGTTCGGTTGTTCAAATTCTACTTACAATAAATTTTGAAATCCTTCAATATGGTTTCACTCGAAAATAAAGATATATATGCAGATTATTTGTCATAAAAAAAGAAAGCTGACTTGCTTCAAATACGAGTTTTGCAATGAACCTCTTCACCGTGGCGAGTATTATCAACCTTATCACATTCATAAAAAAATACTGGATTCTTCTCATAAATATGTACTTTAAAATATTTTTTTGTAATTAGTGTTTAGTTCTTTTTAATATTTCTTGTATAAAGAGTTAAAATAAACTTTTTTAAGTCTAAATTTTTCTTATGATTACACAAAATATCGCCCACTCTAGGACGAAAAACGAGGAAGGGCGTACACCGCGTTACCTAGCATACTTTCACCAAGATCCCCCTCCTTTAATGTGTTAAAACTTATGGTATGACTGTAAAAAATATGCCTGAGTTCTCAGACATAAATACACTTTTTCTGTAATGATTTTCCGTCTATCTAAAAAAAGTGCCATATTCTCCTAAATAAAAATTTAAAATACTACTTGTTTCAAAAATCTCATTTCTCATTTTATAAAGGGAATAAATTTTATATATTTTGTACCGATACCTGGAAGATCTTTTAATGAATTTTAGAGGTTTAAAGTGTTACATATCGAGGAAGTTAAACATGAATATTTTCTAAATTAAAAATCAGTAGCATAGAAATTATTATACTTATACTTTTAAAAAAGATTCAACATCCGGATGTTTATAAATAACACCATCGTATTAGAGGGGAAATAATTCCTCCTAGCTCATTTACAGTGGTAGAGGAATAATTGAGGATTATGCATTTGAAATCTCTGTTACGAGATGACAGTTTATTAAAATGATGAATAATTTGTAATAGGATCTCTGCCTTTTTAAAACTCTCTTATTTACATCTACTTCCAAAAAAAATTGTTAAGGCATCTTTGTTCAGCTTACAAACTCGCTAACTATTATTCTCGCTTCTCCGTTAATTAATTATCTGCCTCTTTCTTCACCGCTACGTTCTTCATGGCCTGTGCTCCTCACACAAGCACATCCTTGTCGTCCCGGGAGAGTCCCTCCCGGAAGACGCTAAAGAAATCCTCAGTTTTTCGTCTCGCACTTTTCTTGGGCTAAAGAGAGATGCCAAATTACTCCTTCAGGTCTATTGTTCACGGAAAGGACACTTTGTCTTGTTCGTGTAAAACCTTAAGCTAGCATGTTTGTCGCTCTTTTCAGCACTTACTTTATTAGCAGTCAACAAGGTACGAGTGGGTAATTCTCCTTTTGGCTTTATAAAGTCACGACAGGGGCAAAGCAGATGAGACGAGCAAGTTAAACTGCTAAAAAAAAACATGCTCAGATTTTTCTTAATGAAACTTCTTCATTTATAGTACCAAATTACTGTTCAGGTCTATTTTTCATGGAACAAACATTGTATCTTCATTGTGTCATGGAACACAACATTGTCTTTTCAGCTCTTACATTAAGCTGGTCAACAAATACGACGTGATATTATATTATATATATATATATATATATATATATATAAATATATAGATTATAATATATATATTATATATATATATATATAGAGATATATATTATAAATATATGATAGTAAAGTATTATATATTATATATAATATAAGTAATATATGTATAATATATATGTATATATATTGTATATATAATGTAAGTATGTATATATATGTATATATATAATAGTATGTATGTATGTGTATATAGATAATATATATATATATATATATATATATATATCTCAGGTTTAAAATGAGGGTTAAGAATTAAGACCGAGTTATAATTAAAAATAGTTATATATCACTATATAACTTAATAGGAGTAAGACATACCTCACGGAACATACATAGTAAAAAGCTGACGCAGAAGTAGACATAGGAATTTTGCTTAGGTATCAACGACAAAAAAGACAGTTCTGAGCGGGAGCTTAGGTTGATAACATATACATTTCCTTGGCAAATTATGAGAACAAAGGATATCTAAATATTAGCCATGGACAGAAGAATTAAAATAAAGAATTTTTTTACATATGAAATTAAATGTACCCTAACCACTCGCCCATCCATTATATATATATATATATATATATATATATATATATATATATATATATATATATATATATTATATATATATATATATATATAAAAATATATATATATATATAAAATTTATATATATATATATATATATATATATATATATATATATATATATATATTATATATATATTCCATTTGGGTTTTATAAAACAAAGTGAGACAATATAAGTTGAGGATAAAAATAATGTAAATAGACTTCTTGTTGACTGTTCTGCTATTTGCTACAAAAATCATAGACGCATAAAGAGTTAGAACACTTTATACATCGATAATTTTTGCAGTGACATCTATTTGTTTGCTTTGCGTTTTATGTTGAGTTAATTATACACTACACTAAAATACAGATTTTACGCTTGTAACTATTAAACTTTCTATTAAATTTAGATATTATGGTAACCAGTGATTTAAATTTAATTGAGATTCCTTTTTCAGTATGTCTAAATACAGAAACGAATGCATTTTCTTAGAGTTTCAACACCGTACTTTAGTATATATAAATATATTATATTTCTAACCATATTGTAGGGGAGTATTAAAACCAAGAACTATTCTGTTTAAAAATTTAACTGATTTGTTTCAGCAAGAATTTTTGCTATTAAAATTAATATCTTAATAGATATCACCTTATTTCACTATCTTTATATATATTAGTACATATTACTGTTCATTCGCTCGTTACCTTATTTTTGCATAAAAGATACTAAATATACTACTCACTTGCAAAGAAGTTATTTTTCAAGATCTTTCAAAATTAATAGCATTCTGAAAAAAGTATAAACGACTATGAATTACATTATTATACAATTTTATCTAATATTATTATAAATAATATACTATTATTAATTATCTATTATTATTATTACCTAGTATTCTAATAATCATAATTATTACTTCTATCTGATATTAGTAACAAATTATGTATTATTATTATTATTATCTATTATTAATATTATTTTTATCTATTGCTATTATTATTATTATTATTATATATTATTTATAATTATCTATTATTATTATTATTATTATTATTATTATTGTTGTTATTTTATTATTATTATCTACTATTTTTCCTTATTATTTAATTTTATCTAATAAAATAGCTCTATAGCTACCTTTCGTCAAAATTTAGTTTTTCCTCATGATAATCGTTATGACTTTATTTACTTTTCTGAAATGAGGAAAAAGAATATAATCACTAGATGAAGTTTAATAGCATTTATTATTACAAGACTTTCGTCACATTGTAAGATAAATTGTTTGTGACTAAATATTTTAACAATGGCAAAAATCACAATTTGGTAATTACCAAAATAAGGGAGTTGTTGATTTTAGCTAAAATAGTATGTGGCACTTAAGTTTTACTATCACATGGGTGCTTTTAACCAAAATTTTTTTTACTGCAATTCACTTTGATTTGGATTTCTTTAAACAATATACCAGAAATCTTGTCAAAAACATAATCAAACTATGATTTTCAATTTGAAACTTCCCTAAATCAAATGTAACTCAATTTTAAAAACCACGCGAGGTTGTTACATTGAGAAAGATGTATCTGATTATGTACATGCATTGTGTATTCTGGGCCCGAATTTATTTTGTTTTGTTCTGAGTGCACCTCCACCCTTTATTGTGAAATAATTGTTACCCTTACCCGCAAAAATGATACCATGTAACAACTTCCAAGGAATTGGAGTCGAAGCTTGAAGCTAATCGTCTAGTGATGTAAATTTCAAGGTCACAATATGTCAAGAGATGAATGATTTTATTCCCACATCACAACTAGAGTAGTACTTTACAATTGACATTCTTTTTTAAAATAAATATTCAATAAATATATAAAATAAATATTAAAATAATTATTGGAAGTTTTGTGGTAATTTTAAACTTCCTGAGTTTCTACATGGTGAAATTCATAATCCATTTAAAGCGAAATCAAAATGAAAAATTATAGGAAAAATAAAAACTTGTTTGTTACGGGAAAATATAAAAGGGATGTTTTAAATACACTATATCTAAAATCAGGGCATTTTCTTCATTCCATACCCAAGAAAAGCATTGTGTAGTTTTGTTGTCTGTCATTCCCCCTAGAAAAGGAAGATATAAAATGTACAAAAGCCTTCATTCTGCGGTTAAACAACCTAAAGGCTTTGAGTGGTGTAGATTTCAGCTTTAGAAAGATCATATGCGGTTATAGAAACAGCTTCTTCAGCGTTTCTGATATTGCCACTAGGGAGTATGTACAATGATTTGCCTTACGATCATACTTGAAACAACTCATGAAGACATGGGCAATCAAATCAAGCTGATCTTTTATAACAGTTTGATCCACTTGACTTACAAGAGATATTAAGATTAACCCTTTGACAGTTTCCTTTTTTTCCAGAACTCGGTCAAAAAATGTCACATTTTTTTATTGCATTTGTTTGCTCATTTTACATTTTTAAGTAAAGATATGTTATTAAAATTAACATTTTTAATATTTTTAAGCATTTATTACAACTTTTTTTCTTTCTATGAAAGCATCATAGAACTGCAGTTTACCTTTAGTCTCATCGATATCCAAGTTAATTTTTGGAATTCCAGTGAAAGCAAATCTAGGAGGCGGATCCGAAAGATTATCTCAATTAATTTCAAAAAATTGTCTTGCTTGACTGATTCCTTCTGTACTACTATCAGAGTGACTACTATCCAGGTCATCTAGTAAACTTTCGCTACTATCATTTACAAATAATTCAGTTTCTGATTCCGAGTCACAGTTCGAATAAAAAAAAATTAGCCCTACGCTCTGAATTATCCATTATTTAAAAGCAAAAATATATTATTCAACTCTTACATGAATAAAATTATCAGGCGGTTAGTAAAATATAACCAGAAAGCTATGCACTGAAAGATAACAATTCCTCTTCTGATACAAAACGTGCGAAAAAATCCACGCTTTTCAACCAATCAGAGTAGAAAATACAATAAACTGCAAACTATCATTTACTGGACATCTATACGAATAATTTGTTACTAAAATTGGAAAAAATACGGCCGAAACAGTGCAAGCGAAATAAAAATCAGATTACCCGTACGGCGTACGGGCAAATCAGTAAAGGCCCGAAAGCTGTGTCCGTAAGTCATACGGCAAAACAGGGAAGGGGTTAATAAACAGGAATTCCAATTGCTTGAGTCAGGTTTTTGAGCATAATTCTATATATGCTGCTCAATTCTTACCATGATCCAACAGAGATAATATAGTAAGAAAAACAACTCAAACCTGAAGTCTGAATCACTTTTATAGCTGAACAGAATTTGAGCTATAAAAGTAATTAAGACTTTAGTTCCTCCATTTTGTTTTATAAAGATTACTTAAAAGAAGCTTAAAAAATGGAACTTAAAATCTGCAGAATGGCGAAATCCTGTCTGGATGGAACGATTGCAGTAATGCCATTATATTTTAATAATAATATCATACCTTTCAAACACATACAAATTGGAACATACTCAAGTACTTTTTACTTGTACTACTTAAGGATACATTGGATCCTTAAGTGTGTCCTCAATTACACTCTGAGGGAGTTATAGATATACAGATGTAAACAACTCTCAGTTTAACTTTTGAATGAGATCAGCGATGAACGAAAGTTTTAGGGATATGAAAATAAACAGATGTCCACCATATTTAAGGTATATATCGTGTGCATCAGGGAACTACTGGAAGGTCTTGAAAATCATGTTACTCCTGCTTCATGAAATTTACTGATTTCAAACACAAGCTATTACTTTCGAACAATGAGAATAAGAAACATCGGGGATTGAGCGACATCCCCATTGTATTTTGTCAAAGATATGCGAAATCAAACACGCCTGGCTCACTTCATTGCATAAGTTTGTGAATCATCGCTGACGAATTGATTATGGATTACTGAACAGCAATGCAGTAATGCGATGCAGGCCTCATCCCTCGCATTTGCAACTTCTCCCTTTCTCCAGTGGCCCCAAAACAACAGGAGCCATTAACATTCCAAGCCCCGGCGAAGCGAGAGGGCTCATCCCCCCGACTAATGGCTGGAGGCTGCGTTTTGAATTAAGCCCCTTTCCCAAAAAGCGGCGCCCCACTAATTAGTGTTTAATCTGTGTACAAACAAGGGAGCATTCCGCGCCAGAAATCGACTGCAACCGCCCATTAAATACCGTGTTAAGTGGTACTGGAAGGAACAATCTTTTAATGAAGCAATAAGCCTAATGAAAAATGCTTGCCTGTGTTAAAGCATGCCCGCCTTGGCACGGTTTAATTTATGCTTTCTCTATAACACTCGTCTGCGGGGAAGTGTGAAAAGCGGCCGCTCCAGATTAATTAATTTTAAGCTGTTTAATGTAAAGTTGCTTAAATATAACCCCTATTTTGTGCAAAGGCAGCCTTTTTATGATTCTGTACTAATGAAGTCACCATATAATGCTAAATATCCATTTTAGCGAAAGTATGCCTTAATGGTTAAGCTCAAGTTATAACTTCAGCTCATGAGATGGAAAAAGGAGTAGAAAAATGTGAAATTTCTTTTGTAAAATAAGTTTAGTTTTCAATATCGTTAATAGAGTTTTAATTTTAATTGTTAATGTATTTTGTAATCCGTTAGGACAAAAAATGTTTAAGATTAAATTAGTTTTAAGGATATACAGTAATAGTAAAAAAATATTGACAAACGTTTCATATAATAAATGTTTCATCAGGTATTATTCATTTAGATTTTTAAAATCATTATTTGAAGTGAATCCTGTTGATACGTTTTAAGATATTTGTTGAATAATTTTCATCTAATTAAATTTCGAATAAGTTAATTTAAAATAACCATTTTAAAATTTGCTTTCGTATTGGTACACTAAAAAAAATAAGCATTATACTAAATATACTAATTTATTTTTCATTCTCTACTATATTCCTTCTTTAATCATAAGACTAGATGTCCAATAAGATATCGCTGTATTTAGAGGTTTTTTAAATTTTTCAAGACCCTGTTCTTTTGTGTGGAACACTATTTATTTTTTTAATTGATTGTTTCTCATGTCATCAATAAAGGGGAATTGTTGATTTTAAAATATTCAAGGCTATTTAATAACAATTACTGAATCTTTGATTTTCATGGTAAATGTCCCTCTTACTAAATATCCATTTTAGAGAAATCCTGCCTTAATGGTTAAGCTCGAGTTATAACTTCAGCTCATAAGATGCAAAAAAGAGTAGCAAAATATATAATTTCTTTTCTAAAAGAAGCTTAGTTTTTAATATTATTAATTGCCTTTGAATTTTAATCATTAATGTACTTTTTTTATATCTCTTGAAATAATTTATAACTGAAAATGTTTAGAATTAAATGAGGTTTAAGGATATACAGTAAGAGTAAAAAATGTTGACAAACGTTTGGAGTATTATTTCTTTGGATTTTCAAAATCATTAATTGAAGTGAATCCTTTTGATACGTTTTAAGACATCTGTTGAATAATTTTCATCTAATTAAATTTCGAATAAGTTAATTTAAAATAGGCATTTTTAAATCTTCTTTAGAATTAGTAAACAAAAAAAAATTATAATTGTACTAAATATACTATTTTTTTTCATTATCTACATTACTATTCCTTCTCTAATCATAAGACCCAATGTCCGATAAGATGTCGCTATATTTAGATGTTCTTTTTTTTTAAATTTTGCGAAATCCCGTTCTTTGGCGTGGAGCACTATTTCTTTATTTTTTAATTGACTGTTTCTCATGTCATCAATAAAGAAGAATTGTTAATTTAAAAATATCCAAGAAAATTTAATAACAATTATTGAATCCTCGTGTTTCTTGCTAAATGTTTCTCGTGCTAAATATCTATTTTAGCGAAAGTATGCCTTAATGGTTAAGCTCGAGTTATAACTTCAGCTCATAAGATGCAAAAAGGAGTAGCAAAATATCTAATTTCTTTTGTAAAATAAGTTTAGTTTTTAATATCATTAATAGACTTCGAATTTTAATCGTTAATGTACTTTTTTATATCTCTTAAAATCCTTTAGGATTGAAAAAGTTTATGATTAAATGAGGTTTAAGGATATACAGTAATAGTAAAAAAAATATTAACAAATGTTTGGAGTATTATTCATTTAGATTTTCAAAATCATTTATTGAAGTGAATCCTTTTGAAACGTTTTAAGATATTTGTTGAATAGTTTTCATCTAATTAAATTTCGGATAAGTTGACTTAAAATAAGCATTTTAAAATTTGTTTTCGTATTGGTAAACTAAAAAAAATAAAAATTGTACTAAATATACTAATTTTATTTTCATTCTCTACATTACTATTCGTTCTCTAATCATAAAACGCAATGTCCGACAAAAAATTGCTGTGTTTAGATTTTTTTTTTTCCAAAACCCCGTTCTTAGGTTTGAAACACTATTTATTTAATTTTTAATTGATTATTTCTCGTGTCATCGATAAAGGGGAATTGTTGATTTAAAAATATTCACGGCTATTTAATAACAATTATTGAATTTTTTATTTTCATGGTAAATTCCCTCTTACTAAATATCCATTTCAGCGAAATCATGCCTTAATGGTTAAGCTCGAGTTAAAACTTCAGCTCATAAGACGCAAAAAGGAGTAGAAAAATGTGTAATTTCTTTTCTAAAATAAGTTTAGTTTTTAATATTATTAATAGCCTTTGAATTTTAATCGTTAATGTACTTTTTTTATATCTCTTGAAATAATTTAGGATTGAAAATGCTTAGGATTAAATGAGGTTTAAGAATATTCAGTAATAGTAATGATATATTGAGAAAAGTTTGGAGTATAATTCCTTTAGATTTTCAAAAGCAATAATTGAAGTGAATCCTTTTGATACGTTTTAAGACATTTGTTGAATAATTTTCATCTAATTAAATTTCGGATAAGGTAATTTAAAATAGGAAAATTTAAATTTTCTTTCTAACTTATTAACTAAATAATTTAAAATTGTACTAAATATACTAATTTTTTCATTATCTACCTAGCTATTCCTTCACTAATCATAGACACAATGTCGCTATATTTAGATGTTTTTTAATATTTTCAAAAGATGTTTTTTAGATGTTTTTTAATAGTTTCCATTCTTTGGTGTGGAACACTATTTTTTAATTGATTGTTTCTCATGACATCAATAAAGAGAAATTTATCATTTAAAAATATTCAAGGCGTTTTAATAACAATTATTGAATTTTTGATTTTCATGGTAAATGTCCCTCTTATTAAGTATATATTTTAGCGAAATCATGACTTAATGGTTAAGCTCGAGTTATAACTTTAGCTCATAGGATACAAAAGCGAACAAAAAATTTGTAATTTCTTTTGCAAAAGAAGTTTAGTTTTTGATATCATTAATTGATTATGCATCTTAATCGTTAATGTACTTTTTACAGCTCTTGAAATTCTTTAGAGGAGAAAATGTTTAGGATTAAATAAGAATTAAGGATATACAGTAATGATAAATAAAAACTGACAAAAGTCTGCAGTATTATCCATTTAGTGTTTCAAAGGCATTGATTGAAGTTAATCGTTTGGATACGTTTTCAGATATTTGGTGGATATTTTCCTCTAATTAAATTTCGGATAAGTTAATTGAAAATAGGCCTTTTTAAATTCGCTTTCAAATTAGTAAATTTTAAAAAAAGTTAAGATTGTATTAAATATACTAATTTTTTTTCATTCTCTACATTATTATTCCTTCTCTAATCATAAAACCCAATGTCCAATAAGATATAGATGTTCTATATTTAGATGTTTTTATTAAATTTTAGCATAACTTCTTTGGTGTGGAACGCTATATATTTTTTTTAACTGATTGTTTCTCAAGTCATCAATAAAGGGGAATTGTTCATTTGAAAATATTCAAGGCTATTCAATAACAGTTATTGAATCCTCGTGTTGCAGACTAAATGTACCTCATACTGAATATCCTTTATAGCGAAAGCATACCTTAATTTTTAAGATCGAGTTGTAACTTCAGGTCATAGGATGCAAAAGGAAGTAGAAAAATATGTAATTTCTTTTGTAAAATAAGTTCAGTTTTTAATATCATTAATCGACTTTGAATTTTAATCGTCTTTTAATATACATTTTTATATGTCTTGAAATCCTTTTGGAATGAAAATGTTTAGGATTAAATTAGGTTTAACCCCTTGAGAACGTAAATGCTATAAGAGTCGACCGTTGTAAAAATCGTTGCCGTTTAAGCCGTCTATTAACTAAATCTAGCATTTAAAAATTAAAATAAAACATTGAGATCTCAGAGTGAAATCGTTGCGTAGCGTATACGAGATGTTGGTAGCGAAGGGGTTAAGGATATAAAATAATGATAAAAAAAACACTGACAAATGTCTGGAGTATTATTCGTTTAGCTATTCAAAAGCATTAATTGAAGTGAATCCGTTTAAAATGTTTTAAGATATTTGTTAGCTGAAAATTTTCCTCTAATTAAATTTTGGTCCTCGATTTTATGAAGCGGTTGTACCTGGAATGGAAACAGGCATCCATATTAGATTCTTGATGAGTTAGGGTTAGCAAAGTTCGAAATCCACCCCTTCCTCCTTTTCTAGCATTTAATGTAATTATTTCAAGCACTATTTTCCCAGGTTAAGAGCAGGTGATTCAATTTATCAATTTATCACATTATAAATAGGTAAGGAAAAACAACACTTTTTTCTAGTATTATAACGTCATTCCTTTAACCATCTCATTGAATCATTTCTTATTTTGAATTATTTAATTATCGTCTGCATTATTTATAAACAAAACGTTTAAAAATATCACTGAACTTAGATATTACGTAAATAATATTTGGCTTAAATAATATATTAGGTACGTATGTGATAATTTTAAATTTAATCGTCGATTATTTTTTGTTGCAATGAAAATTTTATCACCGGTATTAACAACAAATTCTATCTACCTCCAGGGATATCTACTTCCATTAATTACTGTGACAAAAAGAACTTAACAATAATTCCGACGTAGCTAAAAAAACATTGAATTATCTTTCTAAATGAATTCAACTTGATTCTAAACTGCATTCACAGTATCGGGATACTTTAGAGGAGTATGGAAATAAACAAATTATTGAGTTTGTACGGGATAATTCTCAGCCAAAAAACAAACCATTTTTTTACCTACCTTATAGGGTACTTTACAAGTCTGGAAGATTAAAAAATTCTACTTATCCTGTCATATGACGGCTATATGCTAGTATAAAATATACAAGATTAAAATTATTTTCTAATTGATTAACTAAAATAATTAAATTATATAAATTATAAATAATATTAACTCTTTATGTATCTGAAGATTGAAAATCACAGCCATATGAATTTCAATCGATTTAGCATAACTATTACATTTTAAAAAATCATTTAAAAGTACATAGACCTTTTAAGATCAAAATCTTCATTAGAACAGTCATTTTTAAATTTACGATAAAATAAAAAGTTCTGGTATCAGGAATATAACTTTTCTTATATCGTTGATAATAATTTAACCTTGTACTTATTTGTGTTCTATGAAGTAATATATTTATTTAAAAAATACATGAAACTTATAACACAAAAAATAGAAATCTACTTATTCGCAAAATAACTTTTAAAATATGTAAGTTATACATATTTTTGTATCAGATTGAAAATAATTATCATTTTTATCCTGTGTATAAACATTCTATTAATTCGAGTAATATATTTCCTTTCACAGCATAAAAATGCAAATTACTTAAAATTCAATTAAGTACTAATATTTAACTTTTAATTTTATGTAATCCGCGGTAGCTCAGTCGGCAAAGACAACACTCTCGTAACTGGAGGGTTGCGGGTTCGGAGCCCGAGCCGGTCTAAGATCCGCCGTGCACGTTTAAGGTGACTGGGGTACTTAAAATATGTTCCTGGTCATAATGTCCTCCATGTTCGCAATCATTACCTATGGGGGTGGCAGGCCAAGTCTATGGGTCTTCTGCTTGGTCCCTGCTTAAGAGGACCCACTTGAGCATAAGTCGGACTTTCATTACCTATGGGGGTGGCAGGCCAAGTCTATGGGTCTTCTGCTTGGTCCCTGCTTAAGAGGACCCACTTGAGCATAAGTCGGACTTTCATTACCTATGGGGGTGGCAGGCCAAGTCTATGGGTCTTCTGCTTGGTCCCTGCTTAAGAGGACCCACTTGAGCATAAGTCGGACTTTCACCGTTGAGATGCCCGTTAAAAACGGAATGTGCACCCCTTTGCCTTAATACGAGTAGCGTATGGCTGAAATCGTGATCAAGTGGCACAAAACAATAACAACAACAACAATAATTTTAAGTAAAGAGATATTCACGTCAGCATAATGAAACTTTAAATACCACTCTTTATGCTCTAAACTTAAGCTGAAAATTCATTGTGTTAAAAGCTTAAATGCTAAAAAGTGAATTCTAAACATTTGTTTCATTTTAACAGAAGAATAGTACAAAAAGAAAAGATTTGCATAAATGTATGTGGTATCATTAGAGATTAGTAAAAATGATATTTTCTTTGGTTATTTGATCTTTTCCTGGGGGGCATCTTTTAAATTAAGAGATAATATCATATAGTGTTAGAAAATATTCTGACTAAATGATCATTTCCAAATCAAGCATGAGGTTTCAATAATTGCTAATAGATTTCTTTGAATATTTTTGAATTACAAATTCTCCTTTATGTATTACATGAGGAACAATCAATTATCAAACAAATTAATTAATCTCTAAAGGCAACAGTAAAAAGTGTTCCATACGAAATAACTAGATTTCTCAAAAATTTTATAAAATTTAAATACAGCAATCCCTTATCGGACACATTGACTATGAATAGAGAAGGAATAGTAATGAAAATAATGGAAAAGTTTAATTCTGAAAACCTTTTATTCAGAAAAGGCAAAGAGTAGAAGCTTTTTTAACGATTAATGCGGGAAAATGAATAACAAAAGCAGATGAATGCAAGAAAAATTACATTTGTTCTAGGAATATAAATTCAGGATCAAATGAATTGAATAATCAAAGAGGGAATGGTAGATGTCGGTTTCACTGTATTATCAAAAAACACAGGGTCTTCAAAAGTATTTATCAAATTCCATAGGTTATAGTGATGGTTGAATATGTAACTTTGGACCAAATGAACTGAACGATCAATGCAAGAAAACAAATAATACGGGAACAATAAATTGATGTTCCACTGTATTATCAAACAGTCTTCAAAATCATTTAACATATTTTATAAGTTCCCATTAATGATTGTATAAGCATGTTAGGATCAAATGAATCGAGTGATCAGTGGGAGAAAACAAATAATGCGGCAACAAATTGAGTCGTCAAAATCATTTTCAGAATTCCTAGGTTCCCCGTATTGGTTTAAGAAGCATTTTAGGATTAAATGAATCGAATGATCAGTGCTAGAAAACAAATGCAAGAATAATAGACAGAGATCCCATTGCAAACAATAAATGCGAAACAATAAATTTAGGCTGCACTGTTTTATCAAAAAACGCAGAGTCTTCAAAATCATTTACCAAATTTCATAGGTTAACCGTACTGGTTGAAGATACATGTTAGGATCAAATGAATCCAACTATCAGTAAGATAAAATAAATAAGGCAAGGACAGCACATAGAGGTCCCACAGTATTTTCAAAAATCACACTGTCTGCAGAATCATTTACCTGAGTTCATAGGTTCCTCGTGTTTGAAAAGGTATCTCCCTCTATGTGCTGTTAATGCGCAGTGCAATGAATTTCATTCTCTCTTTGCCTGTGGGTGTATCCTCTATTACTTATTTGTTTAAACCAGACAGACAATTATTACAGAAAAAATTAAACTATTCTCTCAAATATAATTAAGTACAATGTCCTTTCGTCATTTGAGAAATATAAAGAGCAGTAAATTGCTGATAAGTATTCTTTTTAAGGGAATGTCTGAAATGATAACAGTTAAAATAGGGATTTGGAAGCCTTTAAAAACTTTATTGTAAGATTAAAATCTTCCAAATTTAGAATTTGCTTTGCATTCTCATGATACGACACACACCACTTCATGATTAATTATTTAAGAAATCTGGAGATACGTTTCATCGGCATAACTCTAAGCGACTGCTTTAATTTCTTTTCAGTCTCATCTTACACGAGCTAATAACATCATCAAATAAAGAATATCCATTACATGGAAAGAGTATTTTTTCATTTACATCATTTTCGCTCATTTTTCCCCTTCTGGTTAAGTTGAGGCTCAAGAGGGTTTTGGCTGCCTTATCTGCGTAATCCTATATCCATAATGAGAACAAATTTTTCTTCGCCCCGGTGGTAATCGTTTTCTAAGAAACTCATTTACAAGATGACTTACCGAGATATCAAAAGTCAACAGAGCCATAACTACACTTGTGAGCATTAAACTGTCCACTTCTATTTTCGCTTTCATCAGTCAGTCACGTATGTTTCTTTAATGAATACCTTGGCAGGTTTTAAAGTTTCAACACAACCAGGACCTCTTCATTAAAATTTAGGATTAATTGCTTGGGTAAATGATAGTGATGAATGGAAGTATTTCAAAAGCGTTTTTCATTCTTAAAACTATCTGATTCTAGTTGTAGTCCAAATTTGTACCACAAATAGATTTAACATAAATCAAATAATAAAAATTTCTGTTTTAAATTCCTCACGATGCATCTAAAACAATGCTTGTCTTGTCACTTCAGTTTTGGTTACATAATCAATTAATGATGTTTATAGCGTCTAATGATTGTTCTATTATTAAAACGTTATCACTTTATACCAGTCTATTTCATGGGCATAAAAACTTTTTCAGACGTACACTATACTGTAAAATCAGACATGATGAGACTTTACGCTGTTCTCTTGAACCATTCTAATCTCCGTGACGTGATGTCATTTGTTTATTCTTGGGTTTTTTTCATCTAAGACATCATTTCTCTCAAATATTGCGAATGCCCATTCGCTTATTCGCGTAGTTGACGGCACATTCCATCAAATAATATAGTGGATAATATGAAAACTTAAAATATACAATAGCTCATATTTATTCCCTTCTACAAAGTTTTTACAGTTCTATTCACATTTTTAAAGTATCAATTAGCCCTTGACATTAAGCATAAAGATTATATGTACCAGGATATAGTTCACATAAGAAACAGAAATGTACGATCACTGATTCATTTATATCAGATGGTAGGAATTACATTATTGTTGTTGTTGTTGTTGTCTTGTGCCACTCGGTCAAACCAAGCACGATGAGCTGTATTAAGGAAAAGGGGCACATCTTTCGTTTCAACGAGTACCTGAAGAGTGAAAGTAAGACTTCTTACTCAAGTGAATCCTAGTAATTTTAAAGCATGGACCAAACAGAAGACGCATAGGCTTGTCCTGCCACCCCAAAGGTATGAGGAATTACATTATGTGCACCCTTGAAAAGTTGAACATGAATCAACTAACTGAACAAGACGTGACACACATATTGCAATGAGATTTTACTTTGATGGTTTAGTACGCTGAGCGCCAAGTCGCAACACGAAGGTCTAAAAGAACTTCGCAATATCTGTAATATACAACACTCATTCTATTGTTTTTTCAGTTTGTTCAGGGTAGGGAGTTTGTCAGATGACCAGTACAATAACCATAGCCTACATACTGGATATTTCGTCGGATGCAAGGTAAAGGATAGATCCCTTTAGCATCCATTTAAAAGAAAGATTGTCTTTCAGGAGATAATGCATGAGTTAGGAGCACACAAACTAGAAATCATTTCGCTTAGCTTACGTGATCTTTTTGGAATGGGAACTCGAGTACTTAGAGATTTATGGCGCAAATGAGTGTTAGAAATATACGGTCTTGGCTAATTCAGTAAAATTTGAAAAATTCACTTATTATTCTTTACAACTAATTGTCAAAAGAGGGAGTTACAGTGATTGAAAGCATTATGTTCATAAAACTACAAAATGTAGAGTGGAACATCTAAATTATTGAAGAATGGAACATCTAAATTATTGAAAATCAGTACTTTAAAGTATTCAGTTGTAGTTTGATACTTCTCATTTTCTTCCTTCTAGACCAATTTCAAAAATCGATTAAATAATTTTGTAAACCATTTTTTCTTAGGCAAGAAAGTGTAAAACCTCGAAACAAAGAAAACAAACTTCTAACCATTTTTTCTTAGTCTAAAAAGTGTAATACCTCGAAATAACGAAAACAAACTTCTAAAACATATTAAAATTAAAAAAAAAATTCGTTTTATATTAATCTGCTTAAAGTAAGGAAAATCGAAACATGTTTTTGCTTTTAAATAAATGCTGAACATAAAGTAAAAAGGCCAAAGCAAGAATCTATACAATGCATGATGAAATTTTATTAAATGTTGTTAAATGACTCAGTTTTAGGAAAGGTTTGAATGACTCAGTTTTAGGTTTTGTATTATAAAGAAATATTTTCTAGTAAATTTTGGGATCACGTACATGATTATTCAAAATTGCCCCTAGGATTTCAGAAGACTACATTAAAAATTTTAGAGGAGCGTAGCAAAAAATAAACAATTCGTTTTATTTATAGCCTATACAGGTGCTCTATATATGAACCCTTGGTAACATACATCAATGCCATACATACATCAATGCGATCTGCTAACCACCATAGGAAGATACCTGGAGACCTTTAAGGCCATATGAGCCCGGTCCAGTGTTTGATTGACATACATTGATGCAATAGTTCAGTTCCTGAGAGACTCTATTCAACATGATACAATCCATGAAATTCACAGCACGTGTGATCCTTTCGCGCAGTTCTGCTAAATCAGGTGGCAAAAGAGGTAAGAAAACAAAGTCTTTTTCATAAATAAACAAAAAATATTACACAGTGTTAAATCCAGTTGTCGTTTTGTCCATGGTAGAAGAGGTACAAAAGAGGTCATCTTCGGAAGCTTACCTAATCAAAATCAGTAGTATGGAGACTTGAATAAAAACTTGTCATCTAGTTCCAACTGCTATTATAAAAAAACCCGAATAGTTTCTGTACTAAAAGCAGGGTTCATTTAAGCTATTTTCGTCTTAGTTATTTTACAGTAGCGTTTTGGAACGCAGGAGGTTAATAATCCTGTGTATTTTATGTCTCAGCATTGTCTATGTTCTTAGAGAATTAAAAGCTAGATATTATCAAAATTTAGATTTAAGGTTCCTAAACAATAATTTTCAAAAAATATACACCATTTAAAAATTTTATCACTAAATGTGATCTGTTACCGTTAAGTATTCAAACAAATCCCTAAAATTCGATATTTTCTGTGTACAGTTATTCAGTTCTCTACTCCCCCTTCTTTTTGGCTTCCACATCCTCACTTCTCATAATCACCGTCCTATCAAGTTACCAGCAACATGTCCCCCTCTGTCGCCAAGAGATTTTCTGCGGCACGTTGTCTCTAATCATTGGTGAACCCGAACGATACCGTAGTCCTTTTTTTCTCTGTCCCCATCCATAGCTTGTGGGGCTTTTATGCTCCCCGATCGTGATTTAACAAAGTACCTAATGTTTGCTACTGTGGGATGCGCGTGTTTTTATGATTTGTTGCGGTGGGAGGGAATGTTTGGTATTGTAGGGGAAAAAAAGCCTTAGCTGAGAGGAGGATTAATTTGCTCCCTTTTTGCGGTGAATGGAGGAGGAGGAATGCGATGGAGGTATTTTGCTATTTGATGGCAGGGAAGCTCTGATATATAAATATACGGTGAAATAATATTCCGGATATTTCGGTTGTATAGGCATTATTTGGAAACTGTGAAGATTGTCATCGTATGTTGCATTTGTCCGGTTTTCGTCTGTTGGTTTCAATTTATCGACAGTAGTTTCATGAATTGAGGTATTCTGATATTATTTCTTCGACTGTTTCCTGTACGGGAAAATAATAGACAGTAATATGTATACTCCACTAATATCTCGGTGTGATTGTTCTGTTGATATTAGCTTTTTCTCTTGTTTGTCTTCACAATAAAGAAAATTTCTGATAGTATTGTTAGAACATCATTTAATTTTTACAATATAGCTCCAAAGTTGAGATGAGTTTTAACATCAGAGAGCCTTTTTGTTAAACACCATAACCATTGTATTTTAAGATAATACTATCTCATTGGCGCAGAGAGTTTGGTACTATGGCGATTAATTTCAAATAATTATCCTTTAAAGCTGTTTATATCTTAGCCTATATATGAATATATGTCTTTATTAGCTCAAAGTTATCTAGGAATATATATCTTGTTTACTAGGTATCTAATATGGTATATTTTAGGCGTATACATTATATATATATATATATATATATATATATATATGTATAAATATATATATATATATATATATATATATATATATATATGAATGTATATATATACATATATTTACATATACATATACATATATATGTATATGTATATATATATATACATATATATGTATATGTATATATATATATATATATATATATATATATATATATATATATATATATATATATATATATATATATATATAAATGACTGTAAATAGATAAATAGAAAAATAAAAATAAGAAGAACCTCATTAATGGACCAAAAATAACCAGTAATATGATGTTTCGAAATGACTGGGGGGAGTTGAGACCCCCCACTCTGGTTAAAACTAGTTTTTACAATGCATTAACTCTCCCAGACGTCGGAAACATCACACAAAAGCCTTAAAAGTAAACCAATAAAAATGAACTAACCAAATAGAAAAACATCCAATAAAACAATACGAAAAAAGCAAAAATAAGCAATTGAATCGCTGTAACACATCTTTAAATACCACACAGCATTACAGCAAAGAACCTTTTGTAGCATGCGGTTGTAGTTAATTTGAAATAATTTTTTAAAATATTGATTAAAAAACGAAGTGGAAATCCACTATTGAGTGCCTGTTTTACGTATAGTATAATATGTTTATCCATTATATCGATATCTTTATTAAATCTGTTGCATCTTACTAAAAAATTAATGATTATATTACGTTTTATGTTTTTTTGTAAACAAGTATTCCATGATGAAATTTTGCTGATATTAAATAAATAACTATCGCGTTTATCATATAGTTTATACTGAACTTCATTATTAGTGATATTTAAACTTACATCCAAAAAATTAATCGAGCCATCATCAGTCTTGACTGTTTCAATTAACTTTAATTCATCAGGATAGAAACTAAGTGTAAATTCTAAATAACTAAAAAAACCTATTAAAACATCATCCACATATCTGAAATATAGAACTTCCTTTAATATTGGAGTGCCCATCTCATAGGTATGAAGATATAAATCTGCCAACATGGATGAGCAACCCCCTCCCATTGGAATACCATGAATTTGTTTAAAATAATCGTTACCATTATACAAATAAGTTTCGTTTAAAACTAAATTTAACAGGGCTTTAAATTTGGAAAAAGTTATATATTCTAAAAGGTCGTATCTTTCAAACATATTTAAAATTATATTATATAAATCCATGATATTAATAGAATTAAAAAGATCAGTAAAATCAAAACTACGAAAATTTACTATATTATCATGTTGTTTAAGTTTGTTAACTACTTCAAAACTATTACCAACTATATAACTGCCATCTTTTTTAATTTTTATATACACTTGATTTAGAATATTTAAGAGACGTTCGTTAGCTTTTTTAAGGTATGTATTGTAACCGATTGTAACTGGACGAAATTTTAATGGCCGTTTGTGAAATTTTGGTATGATTACTAAATAAGGGAATTTTATATGATTAATGTTAAGTCCAGTACGCTTATATAGTGCTTTGATTCTATTTTCCAGATGTGCTTGGGAATATGTAACCTTACTATATATGTCTTGGTTATTATATAAACTTGTCAAATAATCACAATAAAACTTTTTACACATTATTGCATAGTTTTGTGGCACCTTATCAACATAAGCAATAACAAAATCTTTTTGTAATTCAAAAATAAAGGTTTTAATTTCGAAAGTGAAAAAAACGATATATTACCACCTTTAAAATAAAAATGATTAAAGAACTTAATAAACGAAGATTTCCATTCATAAAAAACAAAAGTGGGAATACTATATTTGATTGCCATACGATATATAAATGAATCTAAATCTACAGCAATACTTTTATGTGTATTATAATAACAGTCAGTCCGAAATTTTGTGCCTCTACTCATAATATCACGTAAATCTGTATTTTTAACAAATGCCATTTCACCTGTAATGACATGATCATTATATTTATAATAGTTAGAAATTTCATTACAGTTACAAGAATTCTTAAATTCTTTAGATAAATTTATTGATACTTTATTATAATTAAAAATGCTACGACCAATAGGAGTATTATATTTAAAACCTTTTACTATATGAATATTATTGACAGGAAAAAGGTGCTTAATATTGCTCAATATATTTGTAAAAGGTACATAGTCTAAGTTTCTATTTCTATAGTGTAATATACAATATTCTTTAATTATTGGTGTTACAGTAACACTGGTGTTTAAATTTATATTAAGTTTTTTACATCTTTCTTTAATTAGATCTTTGAATATAGAAGGGTAACAAGTATTTTTAAATTTTAATTCAAAATCATGGTTATTACAATATTGCCAAAATTTACTAATCCATCTAACCTTAATACTGTAGACATAATTCTTAACCCAATTTGTTTGTATATAATCATTATTATTTAAAGTAGTGCATAGATTATCAAGCTTCAGTAAACTGTACTTATATTTTAATTGTTTATTACCACCCTTTTGATTTCTTTTAAGATTTATAATATTACTATGCAAAATAAATGAACCAGCAATACTGGGTGATGAAACATTAGCAACAGTATCCTGATTACAAGTCTGGTTAAAATAGATAGTGTTTAATCCATATGGATACACAGTATGAAACTGTTGCATGTGGCAGTATTCCCACCAACATCTCAAGGAAAAATTAGGTATGATGTCTATAATAGAAATAATAAGGTTGTTTACACCATGAGAGCTAAAATGTTCAATTTCAATAGATATATCTTTTCCATTATAATTACCATCCTTATAGTTATATATACTACTACGATGTTGGTTAATTCTTAGATTAAGAGTGTTTTTTGTTTGTCCTATGTATGAAATTCCACAAATACTACAAGTTATCATGTAAATAAAATTAAAGCATTTACAAAATGTTTTTAAAATTATTATGATTGCCTTTATTAATTTGATTAGGATTGGCCTGTGGACAAAGTTTACATCTATTATTTATACAAGTACGGAATTTAAAGGTGGACATTCTAGGATAAAAACTTTTAAAGCTATGACTGATACCAAAAAGAGCAAGAGTATCACATTTTGAATGAACATTAGAAGAAACAAAACTATTAATTACAGTTTTTTTGTTTTCCTCTCTAGGTATATTATTCCTCCGCGAAAAATACTCATGAATAAGCTTAGGGTAACATGATGACGGTCGATCAGATACCCTAATACTGGACGACCGAGCTGTTGTAGCCGAAGCTTCAACGTTGCCAGAATTTGAAATATTTAATCCGTAACCTTTCATAATTTAATTTAAAAAAGAAGTGAGCCATTACAACAAGATAATGGGTATACGTAACAGTATACAAAGATTACAAATCATAGAAATATAGTAAATATAGTAAATTATAATAAGCCTATTATATAATAAGCATATCATGAGCAATAAACCAAGCACAACCACCTAGATAAAGAAAATTTTTAACTAAATTTATAATTTTTTTGGTAAATTTTAATTATTAAGTGACAAAAAAAGTAATATAATTTTAAATATGTTTGAAAGATACGACCTTTTAGAATATATAACTTTTTCCAAATTTAAAGCCCTGTTAAATTTAGTTTTAAACGAAACTTATTTGTATAATGGTAACGATTATTTTAAACAAATTCATGGTATTCCAATGGGAGGGGGTTGCTCATCCATGTTGGCAGATTTATATCTTCATACCTATGAGATGGGCACTCCAATATTAAAGGAAGTTCTATATTTCAGATATGTGGATGATGTTTTAATAGGTTTTTTTAGTTATTTAGAATTTACACTTAGTTTCTATCCTGATGAATTAAAGTTAATTGAAACAGTCAAGACTGATGATGGCTCGATTAATTTTTTGGATGTAAGTTTAAATATCACTAATAATGAAGTTCAGTATAAACTATATGATAAACGCGATAGTTATTTATTTAATATCAGCAAAATTTCATCATGGAATACTTGTTTACAAAAAAACATAAAACGTAATATAATCATTAATTTTTTAGTAAGATGCAACAGACTTAATAAAGATATCGATATAATGGATAAACATATTATACTATACGTAAAACAGGCACTCAATAGTGGATTTCCACTTCGTTTTTTAATCAATATTTTAAAAAATTATTTCAAATTAACTACAACCGCATGCTACAAAAGGTTCTTTGCTGTAATGCTGTGTGGTATTTAAAGATGTGTTACAGCGATTCAATTGCTTATTTTTGCTTTTTTCGTATTGTTTTATTGGATGTTTTTCTATTTGGTTAGTTCATTTTTATTGGTTTACTTTTAAGGCTTTTGTGTGATTAAATTAAATTATGAAAGGTTACGGATTAAATATTTCAAATTCTGGCAAACGTTGAAGCTTCGGCTACAACAGCTCGGTCGTCCAGTATTAGGGTATCTGATCGACCGTCATCATGTTACCCTAAGCTTATTCATGAGTATTTTTCGCGGAGGAATAATATACCTAGAGAGGAAAACAAAAAAACTGTAATTAATAGTTTTGTTTCTTCTAATGTTCATTCAAAATGTGATACTCTTGCTCTTTTTGGTATCAGTCATAGCTTTAATAGTTTTTATCCTAGAATGTCCACCTTTAAATTCCGTACTTTGTATAAATAATAGATGTAAACTTTGTCCACAGGCCAATCCTAATCAAATTAATAAAGGCAATCATAATAATTTAAAAACATTTTGTAAATGCTTTAATTTACACATGATAACTTGTAGTATTTGTGGAATTTCATACATAGGACAAACAAAAAACACTCTTAATCTAAGAATTAACCAACATCGTAGTAGTATATATAACTATAAGGATCATTTCACCTGTAATGACATGATCATTATATTTATAATAGTTAGAAATTTCATTACAGTTACAAGAATTCTTAAATTCTTTAGATAAATTTATTGATACTTTATTATAATTAAAAATGCTACGACCAATAGGAGTATTATATTTAAAACCTTTTACTATATGAATATTATTGACAGGAAAAAGGTGCTTAATATTGCTCAATATATTTGTAAAAGGTACATAGTCTAAGTTTCTATTTCTATAGTGTAATATACAATATTCTTTAATTATTGGTGTTACAGTAACACTGGTGTTTAAATTTATATTAAGTTTTTTACATCTTTCTTTAATTAGATCTTTGAATATAGAAGGGTAACAAGTATTTTTAAATTTTAATTCAAAATCATGGTTATTACAATATTGCCAAAATTTACTAATCCATCTAACCTTAATACTGTAGACATAATTCTTAACCCAATTTGTTTGTATATATATTATTATTTAAAGTAGTGCATAGATTATCAAGCTTCAGTAAACTGTACTTATATTTTAATTGTTTATTACCACCCTTTTGCTTTCTTTTAAGATTTATAATATTACTATGCAAAATAAATGAACCAGCAATACTGGGTGATGAAACATTAGCAACAGTATCCTGATTACAAGTCTGGTTAAAATAGATAGTGTTTAATCCATATGGATACACAGTATGAAACTGTTGCATGTGGCAGTATTCCCACCAACATCTCAAGGAAAAATTAGGTATGATGTCTATAATAGAAATAATAAGGTTGTTTACACCATGAGAGCTAAAATGTTCAATTTCAATAGATATATCTTTTCCATTATAATTACCATCCTTATAGTTATATATACTACTACGATGTTGGTTAATTCTTAGATTAAGAGTGTTTTTTGTTTGTCCTATGTATGAAATTCCACAAATACTACAAGTTATCATGTAAATAAAATTAAAGCATTTACAAAATGTTTTTAAATTATTATGATTGCCTTTATTAATTTGATTAGGATTGGCCTGTGGACAAAGTTTACATCTATTATTTATACAAGTACGGAATTTAAAGGTGGACATTCTAGGATAAAAACTATTAAAGCTATGACTGATACCAAAAAGAGCAAGAGTATCACATTTTGAATGAACATTAGAAGAAACAAAACTATTAATTACAGTTTTTTTGTTTTCCTCTCTAGGTATATTATTCCTCCGCGAAAAATACTCATGAATAAGCTTAGGGTAACATGATGACGGTCGATCAGATACCCTAATACTGGACGACCGAGCTGTTGTAGCCGAAGCTTCAACGTTGCCAGAATTTGAAATATTTAATCCGTAACCTTTCATAATTTAATTTAAAAAAGAAGTGAGCCATTACAACAAGATAATGGGTATACGTAACAGTATACAAAGATTACAAATCATAGAAATATAGTAAATATAGTAAATTATATAATAAGCCAATTATATAATAAGCATATCATGAGCAATAAACCAAGCACAACCACCTAGATAAAGAAAATTTTTAACTAAATTTATAATTTTTTTGGTAAATTTTAATTATTAAGTGACAAAAAAAGTAATATAATTTTAAATATGTTTGAAAGATACGACCTTTTAGAATATATAACTTTTTCCAAATTTAAAGCCCTGTTAAATTTAGTTTTAAACGAAACTTATTTGTATAATGGTAACGATTATTTTAAACAAATTCATGGTATTCCAATGGGAGGGGGTTGCTCATCCATGTTGGCAGATTTATATCTTCATACCTATGAGATGGGCACTCCAATATTAAAGGAAGTTCTATATTTCAGATATGTGGATGATGTTTTAATAGGTTTTTTTAGTTATTTAGAATTTACACTTAGTTTCTATCCTGATGAATTAAAGTTAATTGAAACAGTCAAGACTGATGATGGCTCGATTAATTTTTTGGATGTAAGTTTAAATATCACTAATAATGAAGTTCAGTATAAACTATATGATAAACGCGATAGTTATTTATTTAATATCAGCAAAATTTCATCATGGAATACTTGTTTACAAAAAAACATAAAACGTAATATA
>CM063508.1:42196325-42308825 GCA_032207245.1 Pardosa pseudoannulata
TAAAATACATTAAAGAACAGGAATATACATAATATCTCGTTATAAATCAACAGACTATGTATTTTTGTACCAAGAACCTATTTAATATGCAAGTTTAAAATTAATTTAAGACAGTTTGGGCTAGAAATGCAAAAAAATATTTTTTATAGTGTATACTGCTCTATATACATTTATATCCCTATAGTATGCATGATTTTTCAGTGTTTATATAGAGTAAAACCTATGGCAATCCTACCCATAAATCATTTCGAATAAGCTTAAGCATCAGGTCTTATTAACTCTCAGGTAGCAAAACAATATATATTAGTGCTCCAAACCAAACCTTCTCATATAATCCCTTATATAATAACATCTTACGTTATCTGTCCTTCTGTTTTCGAATTTATGATGTACCTGGAATGGATAGATTCATCAATATTGGATACTTGATGAGTTAGGGTTAGCAATGTTCGAAATCCAACCCTTCCCCCTTTTCTAGCCTTTAATGCCATTATATCAAGCCCTATTTTTCCAAGATAAGAGCAGGTGATTAAATTTATAAATTTTTCACATAATAAATAGGTAAAAATAACATTTTTTTTAGCATTATGGCGTCATTCCTTTAACCACCTCATTTAGTCATTTATTATTTTAAATTACTTAAATATCGTCTACATTATTTTCATACGTTTTATCATGAATTTAGATATTACGTAAATAATTTTCTTTTATATTTGGCTTAAATAATAGATTAGGTACACATATGATAATTTTAAATTGAATCATCGATTATTTATTTTTTTTTGCAATGAAAATTTTATCACATTATTATTAGTATTGACAATTATATTTATGTATTAGCAACAAATTCTATTTACCTCCAAGGTGTAGTGGAAACGATAGCTTCATTCTTTTACTTCCATTAATTACTGTGGCAAAAATATTGGGAACAACTTAACGATATATTTGATGTAGTTAAGAAAACTTTAAATTATCTTTCTAAATAAGTTCAACGTGATTCTAAAAACTGCATTCACAGTATTGGGATACTTTAGAAGAGTATGAAGATAAACGAATTATTGAGAATATATCAGATAATTCTCAGCCAGAAAACAAACTCTTTTTTTACGTGCCTCATAGGGTACTTATAAAGTAGAATATTTAGTTCTTTTAATACAAAGCTTACGATATTCTATTTTTTTGGATGTATATAATTTGCCCTTTATATGTATACAAAAAGAATTCATTGAGCACTCTTTATAGTATTATAGTAATCTTCTAGAACTCTTACATTTTCTACTCGTGGTTTCAGATATTTTGAGATTTTAGTTTTGAATTATCTTGAGAATTCCTTACTACTATCTTTTTTCAAGGGTATATAAAATAGAAAAATAAACTTTTTGAGTATTTATGATTCTTTTAAATTTTTGAAATTTGAATTTAAATTAATTTTAGCTCATACAACCATAACAAAATGTCAGTTGTAATATGTAATAGCGTTTATTAAAGCTTAAATATTTTAGAAATACAAATTCTTAAAATTGAAATTTTTCTGTTCTAGACAAAATTTAAATAGTTTATACTACACTCTTTGAATTTTAGAATCAAATTCGCCTTGAATTAGAAAAATGAAGGGTAGTAGATATAAGGGAATTACATTAAAATAATTCTTTTTCCTATTTAAAAATTTCCTTTCTTGTTAATTGCATGAATAAAGAAAAAAAATAAGTATCATCTCAATAAAGATAATTTTTGCTGAATTGTATTCAGTTTTGTATTAAAAATATATGCCGTCAACCTGAAAGATAATATAACATTTAGTAATTTATAAATTCATATAAAGTTATCAAATGAATTGAAAAAATAATCATTAAATTAAAAAGCATAAAATTTATCTGTAATTTTTTAATGTTTCTGAATATTCTCAATTGTACATAAAATCTGTACAATAAATTGCGATGTACATTTAATAGTTAATAATTTTTTTCATAACTATCCATATCTGTTGTTATTACCTTTAAAGGCTAATATATCAAATTTTGCCATTTTAAAATTACCTGTCTCTTTTAATTTTATTTATTACATTAGTTTATTAATAGTAGTATTATAATTTCTTATTAATAGATAGTTCCCAATTTTGGCTAAACTGAAATTTTTAAACGATTTAAAAGTGATAATTTTACGATACTTTAAAAAAATCTTACTATTTTATATATTGTTGATCCATCTACAGCTGTTTTTGCTCATTTTTATATCAAAAATAATATTTAAATAAAATTCTTAATAACGATATAGCTACTTTTAAAATTACTTATAGCTCTCCAAAATATTAAAATGATTTTTTAATGGTAGTTATAAAGTTTGTTAACATTTGAATTATAATACATGTATTTTTCAAAATTTTATCAAATTTTCACTATGAGACATTAATATTTTTCATGTGAATATCTTTGAAAAAAGTAGCTTAAGGTTTTTAAAGCTTAAAGGTTTTATAGTTGCATATTTTAGCTTTCATCCAACAGAATATAAAAAAAGCAAAAGGGGAAATCGATATTATTTACGAATATAAGGATTTTATAATTTACTCAATGTTTTCTAAAATTTCTAACAGTAGAGGATATAAAAATAAAAATCTCAATGAATTGCTTAAGTATAAAAGGGATGGTGAATGTTACAAAGCATTTACATAAATTTTCAAATTAGGTCTGTGAAACTTTGAGCACTTATAAATTAAAGTAAAAGTAAACTAATTAACTTTTTCTCAAACGTAATCAGTATTCTTACAAAATTCATTATGACTTTTTTGTTTATTTTTAAAATGCAACCTTGTGACTTAGTTTTTCACAAATTCACATGTAATTTTTTGCTAAACGATCCTAATTTCGAGGATAATTCAGAAAGTGATATACTGCTAAATAGTACAAGTTAACCGTAATAATTTTTTGGAGTATTCAAATTAAATACCCTCTCTCAATAATAAAGCATCTTTCTAGGTTTAGTTTTCAAAGCTTAAAAGCCATAAGCAATCTATTTCTTGGAACAGATTCGAAATACGAATTTATAGCCTCATAAATAAAATTTCGGAATTAAAGCAACAAGTACATAAATTTTTCTTTAGATTGATAAATAGATAAAAATCCCACGTAGAAAGATCAGGGAAATAAGGCGAATGTTCTAATCCTTTGATGCATTTTTCTTCAAGGAATTCAGCTGTCGAAATCATAAAAATTTCTTATCTGTAATTTTTTAATGTTTCTCAATATTTTCAATTGTACGTAAAATGTGTACAATTAATTGCGATGTACATTTAATTGTTAATAATTTTTTTGCATAACTATCCATACTATCTGTTGTTATTACCTTCAAAGGCTAAAATATCAAATTTAAGGAATATTTCGCCTTTTTTAAAATTACCTGTCTCTTTTAATTGTATTTATTAATTTAATTTATTAATAGTAATATGATGGTTTCTTATTAATTAATGGTTTCCAATTTTAGCTGAACCAAATTTTTAAACGATTTAAGCGTGATAATTTTACGATACTTAAAAATATCTTACTATTTTCTATATTGTTGATCCATCTACAACTGTTTTTGTGTATATGTCATTTAGGTTTTGGCTCTATAAGGCAATTTATCGCAACGTCACGAACTACTGTAATGCCCTTCCCATTCATTTTCATGTTTACAACAGCCAATAGACAAACAATAAACTGCCCTTCCATTTGAAACTAAAGCCAAAATTGTCATAATTCGAGAATTTGCCCAAATGCGTGAAATCGCCTTATTTGCAATTAAAAGAGTTATTTTATTTTTCACACATATTTTGCTGCTTGCAAAGATCATTTCTATTTTTGTCTAGTAAGCTTTTTTAAATAAGAAACTGAAAACAGTTACTTCTGTTATTTAAAAATATAGAAACGCCCGAAATAAAGCAAGGACTTGGGAGCCACCAGTTTAATCTAAATGAGGCAGTGTACAAAGCATGGCATTATTTTTAATGATAGACAACTGTAGAAGAAAACATTTGTTGCCAATGAATCTTACCAAATAGAATGAACAATTTTTCTTTGCGTACCTACTGTATAAAGCATCGGAGATTTTAAGCATCTGTTTTCCCTTTTTCCTTTACATTCTCATTAAGCTCACCACAGCGGCTTGCTTTTGTAGAGCTGAGTTGGATTCTTCAACGTTGATGCCGGCAGATCTTATCTTAATGCGATTACTGCCAGTGAACGGGGTGGATTGGATCTCATTTGGACGGGATAGTAAAAGCTAATTAGAAAGAGAAAGAAAAAAACAACTCTTTTTCCACGAATAGCATAAGAAACGCTAATCAGACACTGACTGCTGTCTTAGAACTCCAGTGAGGCTGCGATAAAATTGTTAAATTGTAGTACTCTAAATTTGGAGCAGATCCAAATTGAACGAACCTAAATCAAATTCGAATTTAGTCATAGGAAAGATATTTGCTAATTAACTAGTGTGGGTTTCTTGCGAATCCTCAGTGAATGAGGCCTAGATTAAAAAATTTAGAATTAAGAACGGAAACGCTGCAGTCATTGAACTATAATCCTTATTTGTAAGAGTAATAACACTAATATCTGGATACGTTCTTTCTGAAAATGATTTTGGCTTCTCAGAAGTTGATCTGGTCTTACTTCTCTGTAAAATGCGACCCGTACATGAAGAATAATTACATTATTAAAATAGCATTTCTTGATTTCAATCAAAACTGGCTACCTCAAAACAGAAGGATGTAACATATAAGAAATGTGTGACACAGTTTCTTTTCAGATTATGGTTTCATTTCTTAATGATAAATCACATTTTTAACAGGTGAAAAGATTAACCTGGTCTAGATTACATGAACACTTTGAATTAATTTTGTACTTTAAATAATAATATAATAAAACCTTGCTAAAATCTTTAGATTATAAATAAGTCCAGTTTTTAAGTAATATTTTACAACTAATCAATAGAAACTGTTACATCTATTGCAAAAAAAGAATTTTTAGAAACTGTGTTCTGAGAGGATAGTTCATTCTTTTGTTAATAATTTGCTAATACAATTTAATGATAAAGTTTTTTATAACAAGTATAAAAGATTAACCTAATCTTGAGATTACATGTTACATCTATTGCATAGTAATTAGATTTATAAATCTTTAAAAGTAATAAAATCTTATAAAATCTTGCAAATAAAATCTTTAGTTGGATCATATAAAGTTTTTATGTCCAGTTTTTGAGTATAATATTTTACAAATATCGCTAATCTTGAGAAACTGTTACATCTATTGCATAGTAATTTTGATTTTTTAGAAACTCACTGTTTCTGAAAGAATAGTTCACAAATAATTTTGTTAATAATCTTGCTAATAAAAACTTTAGTTGGATAGTATAAAGTTTTTAAGTCCAATTTTTAAGTGTAATATTTTACAACTATTATCGCTAATCTTGAGAAACTGTTACATCTATTGCATAGTAATTAAGATTTTTTAGAATCTTACTGTTTCTGAGAGGATAGTTCACAAATAATTTTGTTATCAATTTTGCTAATAAAATATTTAGTTGGTTCTTATAAAGTTTTTAAATCCAATTTTAAGTACAATATTTTACAACTATTATCGCCAATGTTGAGAAACTGTTACATCTATTGCATAGTAATTATGATTTTTTAGAAACTTACTGCTTCTGAGAGGATAGGTCACAAATAATTTTGTTAATAATTCTGCTAATAAAATCTTTAGTTGGATCGTATAAAGTTTTATATCCAATTTTTAAGTATATTTTACAACTATTATTGCTAATGTTGAGAAACTGTTACATCTATTGCATAGTAATTATTATTTTTTTAGAAACTTACTGTTCGAGAGGATAGTTCAGAAATAATATTTTGCTCTCTTAACTATACATATAAAGAATCTATGAAATATTCCCACATCTAAATAAATATTTGTTCTTTCACTTAAATATCCTCCTTTCCGTTCATATTGAAAACGCTTACTAGCTAACTGAATTCAAATTATTTCAGTAGGAAATGTATTTAGTAAAAAAGTAAAATGTTTTCTTTTTTTCTGCATTTGATATGAACAAATGTTTTTATAAATAACAAACAGTGAAAGAATTTGATTCTGTTCTCATTCACGGATCATGGATTTCTGATGTTGAACTGAAATGTTTACTGACAGGTCACAATTTATAATACTATTCGAGAAGCTAAAGCGAAAAGTCCTAGTAAACTTTGTCCAAGGGTTCTTTTATTTCCCCTGAAAAACTATCACATTACGCACGCGTCTTTACTTTCTCGGATGCTAACCGCAGTATCTCCCCAAAAGTGTTTGGCAGAACTTCAAGAAAGAAATCACTGAGAAGTTCTGCAACATTAGCAAAGATTAATTCCCCTCTAATGTAATCTCGTGGTATTCTGCTTACAGTATCGTTGACGATAACAACCAGATTTAAACAAATAGATCTATTTTTCATGTCTTCAGATCTGGAGGAGATTCAATAAACGTTTCTATATTTAAAGCTTTTGCTTTAATGACGAACCCGAGAGAATGCATCATTCTCAACTGGATCCACTTATCGAATCCACGTAAATGTAGTTCAGTCTACGATAGCATTTAACACATAAATAGTTAAATAATAAATGGTTAAGATGCCTTTTCTATATTTAAAGCTTTTATTTGCTTTAATGACGAACACGAGAGAATGCATCATCCTCAACTGGATCCACTTATCGAATCCACGTAAATGTAGTTTAGTCTACGGTAGCATTTAACACATAAATAGTTAAATAATAAATGGTTAAGATGCTTTACTTATATGGATTTTCGCTGTTATATTAAAATATGTGAGAAAATCAAGTCACACGCCTTTGTTATACTTGATGCTAAAAACTATTTTGCGGAGATTTTCCAAAAGGAGATTCGATAAACGTTTTTAAATTTAAAAGCTTTTATTTGATTCAATGACGAACACGAGAGAATGCATCATTCTCAACTGAATCCACTTATCGAATGCACTCAAATGTAATTTAGTCTACAGCAGCATTTAACACACAAATGGTAAAATGGTAAAATGGTCGAGGTACTTTTCTTATAGGTATTCTCGCTATTATATTAAAAGAGATGAGCAGCTCAAGTCACATCCATTTGTTAAGTTTGACATTAAAAAGTATTTTGCGGAGATTTTCCAAACGAGATTCAATAATCTTTTCTATATTTAAAGCTTTTATTTACTTTAATGACGAACTCAAGGAAATTGCATCATCCTCAATTGGATCCATTTATCGAATGCACGTAAATGTAGTTTAGTCTACGGTAGCATTTAACACATAAATGGTTAAATAATAAATGGTTAAAATGCTTTCCTTATATGGATTCTCGCTGTTTTATTGAAATATGTGAGAAAATCAAGTCACACGCCTTTGTTATACTTGATGTTAAAAACTATTTTGCAGATATTTTTCAAAAGGAGATTCGATAAACGCTTCTACATTTAAAGCTTTCATTTGCTTTAATGACGAACCCGAGAAAATGCATTATTCTCAACTGAATCCACTTATCCAATGCACGTAAATGTAGTTTAATCTACGTTAGCATTTAACACACGAATGGTAAAATTCTAAAATGGTCGAGTACTTGTCTTGTACGGATTCTCGTTATTAAATTAAAAGCGATGAGCAGCTCAAGTCACATCCATTTGTTAATTTTGACGTTAAAAACTATTTTGCAAAGATTTTCCAAACGGAGAGACAATAAACGTTTCTACATTTAAAGCTTTTATTTGATTTTTAATGACGAAGTCGAGGGAATTGCATCATCCTCAATTAGATCCATTTATCGATTGCACGTAAATGTAGTTTAGTCTAGTGTGCCATTTAACACACAAATGGTAAGATACTAAAATGGTAGAGATACTTTACTTATATGGATATTTGCTGTTATATTAAAAGAGATGAGAAACTCAAGTCACACGTATTTGTTATGATTGATGTTAAAAACTATTTTGAGAAGATTTTCCAAAATGAGATTCAATAAATGTTTCTATATTTAAAGCTTTTATTTGCTTTAATGACGAAGCCGAGGGAATTGCATCATCCTCAATTAGATCCATTTATTGACTGCACATAAATGTAGTTTAGTCTAGGGTGTCATTTAACACACAAATGATAAAATGGTCTAGGTACTTTTCTTATACGGATTCTCTCTATTATATTAAAAGAGATAAGTAGCTCAAGTCAGATGCATTTGGTAAGTTTGACGTTAAAAACTATTTTGCGAAGATTTTCCAAAAAAGATTCAATCAACTTTTCTATATTTAGTGCTTTTATTTACTTTGATGACAAACACGAAGGAATTGCATCATCCTAAATTGGATCCACTTATCAAATGCACGTAAATGTAGATTAGTCTACGGTAGCATTTAACACACAAATGGTAAAATACTAAAATGGTAGAGATACTTTACTTATATGGATACTTGCTGTTATATTAAAAGAGAGAATAAACTCAAGTCACACGCATTTGTTCTATGTTTCATGTTAAAAACTCTTTTGCGAAGATTTTCCTAAAAGAGATTCAATAAACGTTTCTATATTTAAATCTTTCTTTTACTCTAATGATGAAAGCTAGAAAATGCACAATCCTCAACTAGATCCATTTAACGAATGTACGTAAATGTAGTTTAGCCTACAGTAGTATTTAACACACGAATGGTAAAATGATAAAATGGTCTAGGTACTTTTCTTATATGAATTCATGCTATTATATTAAAACAGAAAGTCACACGCATTTGTTATGCTTGATGTTAAAAACTACTTTCCGAAGACTTTCCAAAAAGAGATTCAATAAACTTTTCTATATTTAAAGCTTTTATTTATTTTAATGACGAACTCAAGGGAATTGCATCATCCTCAATTGGATCCACTTACCGAATGCACGTAAATGTGGTTTAGTCTACGGTAGCATTTGACACACAAATGGTAAAATGCTAAAATGATTAAGGTATTTTCCTTATATGGTTTCTCACTGTTATATTAAAAGAGAGGATAAACTCAAGTCACACGCATTTGTTATGCTGCATGTTAAAAACTATTTTGCGAAGATTTTCCAAAAATAGATTCAATAAACGTTTTTATATTTAAAGCTTTTATTTGCTCTAATGATGATATCGAGAGAATGCATCATACTCAACTAGATCCACTTATCCAATGCACGCAAATGTAGTTTAATCTACGATAGCATTTAACACACAAATATTAAAATGCTAAAATAGTCGAGGTACTTTTCTTATACGGATTCTCACTGTTATATTAAAACAGATGAGAAACTTAAGTCATCCGCATTTGTTATGCTTTATGTTAAAAACTATATTTCGAAGATTTTCCAAAAAGAGATTCAAAAAACATTTCTATAATTAGAGTTTTTATTTCCTTTAATGAAGAACCCAGAGAATGTATCATCCTCAACCGGATCCACTTATCGAATGCACATAAATGTAGTTTAGTCTACGGTAGCATTTAACACACAAATAGTTAAATACTAAAATGATTAAGTTGCCTTACTTATATGGATTCTCGCTGTTATATTGAAATATATGAGAAAATCAAGTCACATGCCTTTTTTATGCTTGAAGTTAAAAACTATTTTGTGGAGATTTTCTAAAAAGAGATTCAATAAACGTTTCTATATCTTAAGCTTTTATTTGCTTTAATGACGAACCCGAGATAATGAATCATCCTTAACTGGATCCACTTATCGAATGCACGTAAATGCAGTTTAGTCTATGGTAGCATTTAACACACAAGTGATAACATGCTAAAATGGTCGACGTACTTTTCTTATATGGATTCTCGATATTATACTAAAAGAGATGACAAACTCAAGTCACACGTCTTTGTTATATTTGAAGTTAAAAGCCATTTTGTGGAGATTTTCTAAAAAGGGATTCAATAAACGTTTCTATATCTTAACTTTTATTTGCTTTAATGACTAACCCAAGAAAATGAATCATTCTTAACTGGATTCACTTATCGAATGCAGGTAAATGCAGTTTAGTCTAAGGCAGCATTTAACACACAAATGGTAAAATGATCTAAGTTCTTTTCTTATACAGATTCTCGCTGTTACATTAAAAGAGAAAACACACGCATTTGTTATGCTTAATGTTAAAAACTATTTTGCAAAGATTTTCTGAAAGGAGTTTCAGTAAATGCTTCTATATTTAAAGTTTTTATTTGCTTTAATGACGAACCTGAGGAAATGCATCATCCTAAACTGTATCCACTTATCTAATGCCCGTAAATGTAGTTTAGTCTACAGTAGTATTTAACACACAATTAGTAAAATGCTAAACTGGTCGAGGTATTTTTCTTATACAGATTCTCACTATTATATTAAAAGAGAAAGTCACACGCATTTGTTATGCTTGAGGTTAAAAACTATTTTAAGAAGATTTTCCAAAAAGAGATTCAATAAAAGTTTTATATTTAAAACTTTAACTTGCTTTAATAATGAACTTGATGGAATGCATCATACTCAATTAGATCCATTTATTAACTTTACAATGTAGTTCAGTCCGAAGTCAAATCGTTTATATTTTTACATTATTAATATAGGTTCTTTTGCCTCATACCTAATTCATATTTTTCATAATTAGAAAATTAATCAACTTAAACTGAATTTTTTTATATTATTTTTGTTTAAGAAAGCATAGTACCTTTCAATACTAAAACATTTTATTACAAAAAGTCTTTTTTCGATGACCACAAAAAAATGTTCTACTTAGAAAAGTGTTTTTCAATTTGTTTAAACAATTGTTTAGTTTTGCTTTTCCAAAGAGTATATTTTTTTAAATAAAAACCAAATGAAAAAAAGCAAAAGTTACTTTCTCTCAAGATAAATTTTAAAATATTTATTAGAAACTAAATTTTCCATATCAAATAGTAATAAAGTATGTGTTTTCTTCTGTAAACTGAAACCTTAAAATATACGTAATGTTTTAATATAAAGAAAAGTTAAAAGTTTTTTATTTAGAAAAAATAGCATTTTTCTATAAAATGAAATATGTTATTTTATTGTAAAATATTTTATACTTGTTTTAATATTATGTTCCTTCAGAGAATAAAACTGATATTTAGATTGTATTTGATGTAAATTATTAATTTCTAATATACGTATGTCAAAAGTTTTTCCAGGTAAACAGATGATTTCTATGTTTTTCGCTTGGTGTATACATTGTATATTTTTTAAGTATTACTTCAACAGATATAAATAATTTTGTAAATTTTGACCATTGCTAATGATCTAGGAAAACAATTATTCTAAAAAGAGCAGATTATTTATTTATTTATTTATTTGTGCTATAGTAAATTAGAAATCAGTTACTATGTTGAAGACTTTTCAGTTCTAAAGGTACTGTGTCCCCATTGCAGCACTTAGTGTTTAGTAAAACAATAATTTATAACCTTCTAAATATGTCTGAAACAGTAAAGATCAATATAATGAACTTTGTACTAAGGTTTATCGGTATATGATTTATTCCAGGCATTTCGTAATTCAAAGGCATTGAAATATGATTTCTAAGATTCAATTTATTTTATTTTTTAAGGATCTAGTCTTAACTAAAAGTGTTTTAAAAACCATGCAAAGCATATTGAAGAATTCATTATATTCTTTCCTAAATGATTTGATGTCATAAATATTGAGGATGTTAAAAAACACAGCCTTTTAAAGTTTGATAATGATCACGTTGTATTGCGTTTGGGGATGATCTTATTGCATCCATTTCAGAGTACTTTTTTGGCTTTTAAATTATGCTTGGCGATATGCTACGCTGCCCCAATTACTCTGGAAAGAAACTTGATATTGCAGAAAACAACTTCGGTAAAGCGTTCACCGCCATTAACGAACTTCTTTTTACCTAAGCTAGGTACAGTGACAATATTGTAAAAAGAAAACTGTTTAGAGCAAGACCAATAATGCTTACTTCAAAATGCTACCTCAACCAGCAGAACTTTATTAGAAACTGAATTTTCCATATCAAATAGAAATAAAGTATGTGTTTTATTCTGTAAACTAAAACCTTAAAATGTATGTAATGTTTTAATATAAAAAAAAAGTTTAAAAGTTTTTAATTTAGAAAAAAATAGCATTTTCTATAAAATGAAATATGTTATTTTATTGCAAAATATTTTATACTCGTTCTAATATTTTCATTCAGATAATAAAACTGATATTTAGATTCTATTTGATGTAAACGATTAATTTCTAACATATGTATTTCAAAAGTTTTTCCAGGTAAACAAATAGTTTCTGTGTTTTTCACTTAGTGTATACATTTTACATTTTTTTTAGTATTACTTCAACAGATATAAATAATTTTGCAAAGTTTGAACATTGTTAATGATCTAGGAAAACAATTCTTCTAAAACGAGCAGATTATTTTTTATTTATTTATTTATTTTTGCTACAGTAAATCAGAAATCAGCTACTGTAATTTTAAGACTTTTCAGTTCTTAAGGTACTGTGTCCCCAATACAGCACTTATTGTTTAGTAAAATAATTATTTATAACCCGCTAAATATATCTGAAACAGTAAAGATCAATATAATGCAATTTGTATTGAGTTTTACCCACATATGATTTATTCCAGGCATTTCATAATTCAAAGGCATCGAAATATGATTTCTAGAATTCAATTTATTTTATTTTTTAAGGACCTAGTCTTAGCTAAAAGTGTTTTAAAAAACATGCAAAGCATAATGAAGAATTCATTATACACTTTCCTAAATGATTTGATGTCATAAATATTGAGGATGTTAAAAAACCACATCCTTTTAAAGTTTGATAATGATCACGTTGTATAACGTTTGGGGATGATCTTATTGCATCCATTTTAGAGTACTTTTTTGGATTTTAAATTATGCTTGGCGATATACTACGCTACCCCAATTACTCTGGAAAGAAACTTGATATTGCAGAAAACAACTTCGGTAAAGCGTTCACCGCCATTAACGAACTTCTTTTTACCTAAGGTAGGTACAGTGACAATATTGCAAAAAGAAAACTGTTTAGAGCAGGACCAATAATGCTTACTTCAAAATATTAAATGCTACCTCAACCAGCAGAACTTTATCAGAAACTGAATTTTCCATATCAAATAGAAATAAAGTATGTGTTCTATTCTGTAAACTAAAACCTTTAAATGTATTTAATGTTTTAATATAAAAAGAGTTTAAATTTTTTAATTTAGAAAAAATATTATTTTACTATAAAATGAAAAATGTTATTTTATTGCAAAATATTTTATATTAGTTTTAATATTTTCCCTCAGAGAATAAAACTGATAGTTATTTCCTATTTGATGTAAATGATTAGTTTCTAATATACGTATTTCAAAAGTTTTTCCAGGTAAACAGAGGATTTCTGTGTTTATAAAGTAATGCGTAAAAGAATAAATACGCATTTGGATTTGAGACGATAATTGTTCTGATATATCGTAATTAATGTAAATCTTTGTAGCTATTCACCCTTTAGACTATAATTCGCAGTCTCCATAAACCAAAAAAAATGTAAAAAAAAAAATTATTAAAAAAATTATTCTGTAAACCTAAATTATATTAAGGCGTGAAATATATTCTATTTATAGCATAATAAAAATAAATTTTTTTTAAATTTTTTTTTAATTTTCAATTTTATTTTAGATTTTAAATTTTTTTTAATTTTCAATTTTTTTTAAAGTTTTTAATATTAAAATGTTAGATGCCTGTAAAGTTCGGATTTACAGAAAAGAACGGATATTTTACTTCAGTTTGATAGAAAAATTCAGTTTCTAATACGCATATTTAAAAGTTTATTTTTCGGGTAAGTGAATTAATAATTTTTAATTTGTTGTATATTGTTATCTTATTAGACAAAATATACTTCTTGGAAAGGCAAAACTAAGTAATTTTCAAATCTAGAATGTTAGTAAAGATTTTATAACACATATAGAAAAGATTAAAATCTATTTTAGCAGATAAAATCTATATTAGCCAGAATGTTATAAAAGATTTTATAAAAGATATAGAAAAATTTCTTTTGTAATATGTGTATTTCAAAATTGTAATCTTGCAAGTGAATTTAATCTTATCTTGTTTGTTGTCTATTGTTATCTTATTAAACAAAATATACTACTTGGAATGGCAAAAGAATTAAATAATATTCAAAGCTAAAGATTAAAGATTTTATAAAATGTATAGAAAATTTTCTGTTCTAATATGTGTATTTCAAAATTGTCATCTTGCGGGGAAGTGAGTTTATTCTTATATTATTTGTTGACTATTGTTATCTTATTAAACAAAATATACTATTTGGAATGGCAAAAAAATTAAATAATTTTCAAAACTAGAGATTAAAGATATTATATATGATATGTAGAAAAGATCAAAATCTAATTTAGCATATAAAATCTATATTAGTTAGAGTGTTATAAAAGATTTATAAAAGATACAGAAAAATTTACTTTCTATTATGTATGTTTAAAAAAAGTCATCTTTCAGGTAAGTGAATTTAATCTTTTTTTATTTGTTGTATATTGTTATCTTATTACACAAAATATACTATTTGGAATTGCAAAGCTAAATAATTTTTAAAGTTAGAATGTTATTAAATATTTTATAAAAATTCCATTCCAAGTTTAGCAAAAGATTTTATTTTACAATGATTCGAGTAAGACTTATAAGGAAAATATGAAGCTACAAAATGTACTTTTTCCCTAAGTTATTAAGTAAATCACAATAAAAGTCTTCCTAATAAAATATGTAACAACTACGATTGAACTTTATTCATTTTCCTATTGCATTGTCTTCTGTTTTTGGGGGGGGGGGTGGGGGGGGGGGGGGTGATAAGGGGGGGAAAAAAAAAGGGGGGGGGGGGGGGGGAAAGCGGGGGGGGGGGGGGGGGGGGGGGGGGGGGGGGGGGTGGGGGGGGGGGTGGAGGGGGAAAAAGAAAAGGCTTTTTCTGTTGGTTTCACAAAAATTTTCACAAAATATACTACTTAGAAAGGCAAAACTGAATAATTTTTAAAGCTAGAGTGCTATTCAATATTTTATAAAAGTATCATTCTAGGTGGAGCTAAAGATTTTATTTTATGATGAATCGGATAAAATCTTCTAAGGAAGATTTGAAGCTTCGAAGGGTACAATATCTTTATGTCATTAAGTAAATCACAATAAACGTCTTTCTAATAAAATGTGTAACAACCATGACTTGACTGTATTCCTTTCCCCATTACACTTTCTTTTTCGAAAAAAAGAAAGTCTTCTACTGATGGTTGCACAATGATTTTCTCAAAATATACTACTTAGAAGGATAAAAATAAATAATTTTGAAATATAGGATATTATTAAATATTTTATAAAAAAATTTCCTTCTAAGTGGAGTAAAAGATTTTATTTTACAATAAATAGGATAAAGCTTGTTATAAGGAAGATTTGAAGTCAGGAAATGTACTTAGTACTTACGTTATTAAGTAAATCCCAATAAAAGCCTTCCTAATAAAATATGTAACTACTACGACTGAACTTTATACGGTCTCTTATTGCATTGTTTTCTTTTCTGAAAAAAAAGGCTTCTTCTGTTGGTTTCACAACAGTTTTCACAAAATATAGTACTTAGAAGGACAAAACTAAATAATTTTTAAAGCTAGAGTGCTATTAAATATTTTATAAAAATATCATTCTAGGTGGAGCTAAAGATTTTATTTTTTGATGAATCGGATAAAATCTTCTAAGGAAGATTTAAAGCTTCGAAAGGTATAATATCTTTATGTCATTAAGTAAATCATAATAAACATCTTCCTAATAAAATATGTAACAACCATGACTTGATTTTATTTTTTACTCTTTACATTGTTCTCTTTTTAGAAAATTGAGACTTCTGCTGTTTGATGGTTGCGCCATTACTTTCGCGAAAAATATACTATTTGGAATGACAAAACTAAATAATTTTCAAATACCGAATGTTATTAAAAATTTTATAAATATTTCATTCTAAGTGGAACAAATGATTTTATTTTATGGTGAAGAGGATAAAAACTATTATAATGAAGATTTGAAGTCTCGAATGTTGTTAAGTAAAACACAGTAAATGTCTTCCTAATAAAATATATAACGACTATGACATTTTATTCCTTTCCCCAATTGCATGTTTTAATTTTTTGGAAAAAAATATTTCTACAGTTGGTTACGCAACTATTTTTTTAAATATACTACTTGGGCAAAACAAAATAATTTTCAAATATAGAATGTTATTAAAAATTTTATAAAAATTCATTCTAAGTGGAACAAATGATTTTATTTTATGGTGAATCAGATACAAACTGTTATAATGAAGATTTAATGAAGATTTGAAGTCTCGAATGGTACTTTGTCCCTACATTATTAAGTAAAACTCAATAAATATCTTAGTAATAAAATATGTAACAACTATGACTAGATTTTATTCCTTTCCTTATTGCAATGTTTTTTGTTTCAAAGAAAAGCTTCTACTGTTAGTTGAGCAACTATTTTCACAAGAAAATATACTACTTGCAATGGCAAAACTAAATAATTTTCAAATACCGAATGTTATTAAAGATTTTATAAATATTTCATTCTAAGTGGAACAAATGATTTTATTTTATGGTGAAGAGGATAAAACTGCTATAATAAAGATTTGAAGTTTGAATGGTACGTTGTCCCCATGTTATTAAGTAAAACACAGCAAATGTCTTCCTAATAAAATATGTAACGACTATGACATTTTATTCCTTTACCCAGTTGCATGTTTTTTTTTGGAAAAAAAAGTTTCTACTGTTGGTTACGCAACTACTTTCGCTAAATATACTACTTGGTCAAAACTAAATAATTTTCAAATATAGAATGTTATTAAATATTTTATAAAAATTCATTCTAAGTGGAACAAATGATTTTATTTTATAGTGAATCTGATAAAAATTGTTATAATGGAGATTTAATGAAGATTTGAAGTCTGGAATGGTACGTTGTCCCTACATTATTAAGTAAGACACAATAAATATCTTAGTAATAAAATATGTAACAACTATGACTAGATTTTATTCTTTTCCTTATTGCCTTGGGTTTTTTTTTCAAAAAAAAAAGGCTTCTACTGTTGGTTGAGCAACTATTTTCTCAAAAAATATACTACTTGCAATGACAAATCTAAATGATTTTTAAATATAGAATGTTATTAAAGATTTTATATTATAAATATTTCATTCTAAGTGGAACAAATGATTTTATTTTATGGGGAATCGGATAAAAACTACTATAATGAAGATTTGAAGTCTTGAATGGTATTTTGTCCACATGTTATTGAGTAAAACACAATAATGTCTTCTTAATAAAATACATAACAACTATGATTAGATTTTATTCCTTTCCTTATTGCATTGGTTTTTTTTTTTTCAAAAAAAAGCTTCTACTGTTAGTTGAGCAACTATTTTCACAAGAAAATATACTACTTGCAATGGCAAAACTAAATAATTTTCAAATATAGAATGTTATTAAAGATTTTATAAATATTTCATTCTAAGTGGAACAAATTATTTATTTTATGGGGAATCGGATAAAAACTACCATAATGAAGATTTGAAGTCTTGAATGGTATTTTGTCCACATGTTATTGAGTAAAACACAATAATGTCTTCTTAATAAAATACATAACAACTATGATTAGATTTTATACAATACCCTATTACATTGTTTACTTTTTTGATAAAAAATAAAGACTTTTACTGTTGGCTAAGCAAATATTTTAACCAAAATATACTGCTTGGAATAGCAAAACTAAATAATTTTCAAAGCTAGAGTGTTATTAAATTTGATAAAAGATTTCAATCTACGTGGCGGAAAGGATTTTATTTTATGAGTAGCATATAATCCGTCATATGACGGATCAGTTAAAGTTTTAATTTTCTAGAATTGTAAAGTAACTTATGAGGCAGGTAAAAAATGGTTTGTATTTAGGCTGAGAATTATCTGGTACACTCTCAATAATTTGTTTATCTTTATTGACCGCATGTTAGTTGGCAACTTTAATTTATCTTGTCATATTACGTGATAGGATGGACAACAGAAGTTTTAATATTGCAGTTATTTTTGATGGTATATATGAATAATTCCTAAAATTTATCGAATTAATTGAAAACCGTGGGGTTATGTATAAAAAACAAACACACAAACGAACAAACCTCTTAATTTTCAAAGATATATAACTTAAACGCTAGATATTTATTAGTCCGTGAAATAGACTCCTAGACTTTTATTTAAAAAAATTGTTAATACCGGTGATAAAATTTTCATTGCAACCAAAAATAATAGATGATTACATTTAAAATTATCACATATGTACCCGATCTCTTATTTAAATCAAATATAAAATAAAATTATTTACGTAATATCTAAGTTTAGTGATAAAATTTATGAAAATAACGATATTTAAATAATTTAAAAAAAGAAATGATTAAATGAGATGTTTAAATGAATGACATCATAATGCTAGAAAAAAATGTTATTTTTACCTATTTATTATGCGATAAATTGGTAATTTTAATCGCCTTAACCGAGGAAAATAGGGCTTGAAATAATGGAATTAAACGCTTGAAAAGGGAAAAGGGTTGTATTTCGAATGTTTTAAAGAAGACGGTATTTTTCGATGTGATATGAAGCACATTTATAAACAATTTATTTTTTAATCAGATAGGTAGTTTAAGAGAAGATAAACTTTACTCACTTTGAATTTTGTTAACCCTAACTCCTCAAGAATCCAATATGGATGCCTCTATCCATTCCAGATCATATCGCTTAATAAATTCAATGAGAGACGGACAGATAACTTAGGCTATTATTATACAGCGTATGAATTGTATGAATTAAATAGAATTTTATAAGGAAATTCTAAATCCTCGAAAGGTACTTTGTCTCTATGTCATTAAGTAAATCTCAAAAAACATCATCCTAAAAAAATATTAACAACTATGACTTGATTTGATTCCTTTCCCCCATTACAATGTTTTCTTTTTTTTAATATAAAAATGGCTTCTGCAATTGGTTGCGCAACTGTTTTCGTAACTATCTTCATATTTCTTTCCTCAACTAACAAATATATCTTGACACTCGAATCACGTCGGATCCAAAATGAAACACCCAATCCAATCAAAATAATAAAATATTTCCCCTATGCTTTTTTTTATTTTCAAAATAGGGGTGGTTCTTTAAAACGAGATTGCCTCGTGAGAGGTTGTTATGTGGTCGCTCACTTAATGAGGGTGAATTTTGAGCTCAGGTAGTACAGTATCAGATTACCAAGGACAGGTGGGGTTTGTTAGCTCACTCCTTTCAGCCCTATCACGATTTGAAGAGGAGTGTAGTTTTACATTTTCTAAGTGAAATGGGACACATTACACAATGCTCTGGTTGTATTACGCATGAATAAAAAAAATGCGCTGCTTCCTGAGTAAAAGAAAGATATGTTGAAAAAAATATATTTACAGCAAAGACGGCAGTATGTTAAAATAAGGGACAATTTATGTGTTAACTAATATTTAAATAAAATTCTCTTGCTTCTTTTAAAATTTCTTATAGCGCTCTAAATATTAAAAGAGTCGTTAAAAGGTAGTTATAAAGAGTGTTAGCGTCGGAATAATAATATCTGCATATTTCAAAATATAACATATATTTACAAGTACTAACTATTGCTACAAGAATGTAAAAAAAAAAAACTCGCATATTTTTTTTATTTAGCATATATTAGTAATTAAATTAGCATATATTAGTAATTAAATCGAGTAAACTTGAAAAAGAAATTGTAAAATTGAAAATTGAAATTTGAAAATTGAAATTTGAAAATTGAAAATTGAAAATTGAAAACTGAAAAATTAAAATTGAAAAATAGAACAATGTAATGGAGAAAGGATTAAAATCAAATCATAGTTGTTACATATTTTATTAGGAAGACTTTTATTGGGATTTACTTAATGACATAAAGTACCTTTCGAAGCTTCAAATCTTCCTTATAAGTTATTATCCTATTCATCATAAAAAAAAAATCCTTCGCTTCACATAGAATGAAATTATTATAAAATCTTTAATAACATTCGAAATTTGAAAATTATTTAGTTTTGCCATTCCAAGTAGAATATTTTGCGAACATAGTTGCGCAACCAACAGTAGAAGCCTTTTTTTTTTTTTTTTTTTTTTTTTTTTGAAAAAAAAAACCCAAGGCAATAAGGAAAAGAATAAAATCTAGTCATAGTTGTTACATATTTTATTACTAAGATATTTATTCTGTCTTACTTAATAATGTAGGGACTAAGTACATTTCGTGGCTTCAGCTCTTTCTTAGAACAATTGATTCTTTTGTTCTCCATGTTTATTTAATGTACGTTGAGAAGGTCTGCGCATGACTGCTAAATATATCTGAGAGCTAACACGACGAATCTGTGGACCAGAATAAACAGGATATAAAATAAAGTAATCTTTAGATTATGGTGAGGTGAATGCCGTTTTTGCACTTGACAGTCGGATAATACTTGATCATACTTTAAGTCTTGCAGCTTAATACGACCATAAGTGAAAAAAAAGCATATTAGACAATGCAACAGTTGTATTAAATAAATAAAATATGTGCTACCTGTTGTGTAAAGAATAAAAACATGTTGAAAAAAGGATATTTTACAGAAAAGACAGCAATTTGTGAAATTTACTAAAATGTTATATCACAAGTAATATTTAAATAAATTTCTTAATAACGGTATCGCTACTCTTAAAATTGCTTATAGCTCCCCAAATATTAAAATAGTCTTTGGAAGAGGGTATAAACTTTGTTAGCATTTGAATTATAATGCGTATATTTTTCAAAATTTTATCAGATTTTCACTATGAGCGATTAATATTTTTCGTGTGAATATCTTTGAATAAATTGACTTAAGGTTTTTAAAGCATAAAGGTTTTATAGTTGCATATTTTAGCTTTCATGCAACAGAATATAAAAACAGCAAAGGAGGAAATCCCTGTTATTCACGAATATAAGGGTTTTTTAATTTACTCAATGTTTTCTAAAATTTCTAGCAGTAGAGGATATAAAAATAAAAATCGCAATGAATTGCTTAAGTATGAAGGGAAGGGTGAATGTTACAAAGCATTTACATAAATTAGGATTGTGAAACTTTGAGCACTTATAAATTAAATCAAAAGTAAACTAATTAATTAATTTTTTTCTCAAACGTAAACAGTATTTTTACAAAATTCACTAAGACTTTTTTGTTAATTTTTAAATTGCATCTTGTGACTTAGTTTTTCATAGATTCACGTGTAAATTTTTCCCACTATCCTAATACGAGGATAATTCAGATATTGAGATACTGCTAAATAGTACAAGTTAACCTTAATAAATTTTTGGAGTATTCAAAGTGAATACCCTCTCTCAACAATAAAGCATTTTTCTAGGTTTAGTTTTCAAAGTTTAAAAGCCTTAAGTAACCCATTTCTTGGAACCTATTCGAAATATGAAATTATCGCCTCATCAATATAATTTTCAGAATGAAAGCAGCAAACACTTAAATTTTTCTTTAGATTGATAAATAGACGAAAATCCCACGTAGCAAGATCAGGGAAATAAGGTAAATGTTCTATTCCTTTGATGTGTTTTTCTTACAGGAATTCAGCTGTCGAACTTACCGTATGACGAGATACATTGTTCAAGTGAAGCATGAGTCCTCTTACATTAACTTCTAGAAAACTTTCTGAAAGACACTCAATGGTGCACCAGTTAGCTGTAACCGTTTTCCGTCCCTCCAACTTATAGGCTTAGACAAGCATTTACCAAATAGTAATCCACGGACCCTATTTTGTAATAAATTTTTGATGGTCTGCAGAAAAAAACAGATGATTATTTATTATAATCTGCAACACAACTAACAAAAAGTTTCATTAAAATCCAGATTAAAAAAATGAAAAACTAATAGAATTTATGATAAATTATGTCTTTTAATTTTCTTAATCTTAGATACTATTTATTACTAAGATTAGGTACCATCACTGAATGAGAAAGCACTAAAAATTTTAATTCAATTTTTAACAGTATATTTGTGCGAACAATATTTTCATCTGCCACACCAATTAAAACTCGATATCGCAATATATTCAAATAAACGCAGCTCTGCATTTTACAGTGATGTCGTCTATTTATGTTCTTTCTCGTATTTTAACTCCGTGGTTTTATTTTTCCAATCCACTCTTAGAACTAGCGGTTAGCTACCCTAACTGTTATATTGTCTAGCACAGCTTTATTTAGCGTTGCAGCGTGAGATGTTGCTATTTCTTGTTCTTTTACTTCCTTACTTACTTTACAATACTTTTATTTAATAATGTTTGAGGATACTGCTGATAAATCATTATCAATAAATCTAAGTTCTTTTCAGTTCTATCTTTTCCTTTGTTTTTATTTTTCCTTACCAACTTCTATTATATCACTATGCACACATACAAATATCCGCTATGTAATAATAGCCTGAGTTATCTGTTCATCTGTCCTCGAATTTATGAAGCTATTGGAGCTGGAATGGATAGAGGCATCCGTATTGAATTCTTGATGAGTAAGGGTTAAAAGTTAGTAAAGTTTATCTTATCCTAAACTATCCGATTCTAAAATAAATTCGTATAAATAAGCTTGATATCACTCAAAAAGTATTGTTGTCTTTAAAACGTTCAAAATTCACCCCTTTCCCCTTTTTCGAACTTTTAATGCCATTATTTCAATCCCATATTTTCCCGGTTAAGAGCAGGCGATTAAATTTATCAATTTATCACAGAATAAATAGGAAAAATAAAATTATTTTCTAGCATTATGACGTCATCCTTTAACCATCTCATTTAATCATTTCTTATTTTAAATATTTAAATATCATCTGCATTATTTTCATACTTTTTATCACTGAACTTAGATATTACGTAAATAATTTTCTTTTATATTTGGCTTAAATAATAGATTAGGTACATATATGATAATTTTAAATTAAATTATCGATTATTTTTTGTTACAAGATAATTCTCAGTCAAAAAACAAACCATTTTTTTTATCTGCCTCATAAGGTACTTTACAATTCTGTAAAACTAAAAAATTCACTAATCCCGTCATATGACGGTCTATATGCAAGTATATATGAAAGAGAGAGGGGAGAGAAAGATATGCTATATTTCCAGAGTTCGCGGGTTCGAATCCCGCTACGGACATGGATGTTTGTAGCCGTTCGGAATTGGCTTTAAGGTGTAGGGCCCGGTCTCATTAACCCTAGTGTGCAATAAAGTAGACCGTAGCGCTCCAAACCAAACCATGCTATGTTTCAGTGGGATACTTTTACATTTAAAATAGCATATGTTGTCATAGTAACAAATATATATATATATATATAAATATATTAAATATATATATATATATATATATATATTTATTTATGTATATGTAAAATATATATATTGTGTATTTTATGTATATTATATATATATGTATATATATATATAGTATATATATATATGTATGTGTGTATATATATATATATATATATATATAATATATATATATATTATATATATATGTATATATATATGTATATATATATATATATATATATATATGTATATATATATATATATATATATATATATATATATATATATAAATATGTGTATATATATATACATATATATATGTATATATATATATATATAATATATAATATATATATATCTATATATATATATATTATATAATATATATATTATATATATATAATATATATATATATATATAAATATATATATATATATATATATATATATAATAATATATATATATATATATATATATATATATATATATATGAGAGGGGGAAAGAGAGATATGCTGTGTTTCAGTGTGTCACTTTATGTAGATATTTTAAATCCATAGGATATATTGTCAGAGATGATTTAGAGCGCACAATAAATTTATTATTGTCGTAGTTGATTTCAAATCTTTTAATTCTTTTGTTGCCCCTTAATGGATGTAGCTGTCTTTTTGTAAAGAAACTTTATCCTGAAGTTTCTGTTAGGTAACCCTTGATGGAGTAGGTTTCTATCTTCTTCTATTTATATCGTTCATCTAATCCATGATCATGTCACGACCAAATGTAAATGTATTCCAAAAACTTGCCCCTCCCCCAGATATATTCATTTCTATAAGTGGGAGATTAGAGTCTCTGAACGAGCAAAGTATATATATCCTTCAGCAGAAAGAGCCTGTTAAATAAATTCATTCTTACAGCAATTGAAAAAGAATAACACCGGTATGAGATAGGCCAAAAAAGAAAAGGAAAGCATCCATTAATTTAGAGCACCTGTGTACAAATTTGAAGCTCACACCCGAGCTAAAATTACACATTAAGCCTTCACTCACATCTACGAGGGTGCTGCCTTAACAATAGCTACCTGGGTATAATCTTTTGCGCTAAGCAGATGATAAACCACTGTTATACCGATGTCTTCCGAGTTAATATGGAAACCCACTCTCCGGATGTAATAACACGTAATAAAGATTGATTTATATGCGGCGGCAATTACAGTGCTACTCGGGTACCTTCGCAGGAACCCAAAACGTAATTTCAGTTAATAGGCCCCTATTAGGGCCACACCCTGGGCAGCACGTCGCATCATACAAATCAGAAACGATGCTACTTGTCGGCCATCTTTGTTATCTGGTCACCCATATTAAATACGAGAAAAGGCGGCCGCCTTTGAAGAGCTCGGGAGGCTTGTTCTGTTTCTGTGGGCCCATTATAGTGTCAGACTCAGTTATAAATCTTTACATTCTAATTGTTAATATCCACACTTTATTCTTTATTTCTTTGTTCGCCTTTATTTTTCTGGAATGAAGACATAATGTTTCAATTATGGCTAGTAATTCCAATTACGTTTATTGGTTAAATGGGGCTGCGCTTTTAAACGTGAGAAGGAAAAGAGTAATCTAGGATTCAATTTACTCCCAAGCTTGGGTGATTTAATTTCGAGGACGTAATTTAGTTAGCATCTATTATCGATTAATGAAGGCTACAAGTCGGTTTTGAGAATAAATATTGGGTTGGCCGAATAGAGAAAAACTCGAAACTCGTTACTTTCTATTGCTGGTTTACCTCAAGGAAAGTACGACGGAAATTTAGGTTGTCACATGTGAAATGATTTATTGTAAGAATCAATTACTTGTTATTTTTTTCACTCTGTGGGGAAACACAAAATATAGTAAAATCATATCAATCAAAGTTTCATGAGAAATAATTATATCGCAAGAGAAAACCGTCCAACCAAATGAGACAAGTTCAATATAAGGCAAGATATAGTTTATTTCACCAGGATCTGATTGACGGTTTTCTCGGTGTGTATCAGAAGACAATATAAAAAGTATCTATTTTCATCTTATATTACACTGCATGTCCAAAAGACTAATATATAATACCAAAATTTAAATCCAGTCTTTATATTATGACCAAATTATACAATTTTTTATTTCGTCTTATCACAGAACAAAGATAAGGTTAATTTCAGTTTCTTAATATCCTAAGTGTCCTTTGGACGTGTTTCCTTTGACAATCTTTATCCATTTAAAAAGGCTCTTCATCAAAATGTAAGCGAGGCTTCCCAATCGTCTAATTTGTTTGGTGAGAGAGAGAGTACAGAAAAAAAACTTGTCCATCTTACAAATCGGAACAGACCTAGACGAATTAGCCATTTTCCGCTGGTTCTCATCTTGCAACAGACATGCCTTCAATTACTTTCACCGATGCCATGCCGTCATTCTCTTGAACTCTTTTTTTTCCCCTTACTCCACTCATTTTTTCCTTGCTGCAAGAGCTAACGATGCATGGAGTCGCCATCCCGAAATAAAGATCCCTTTATCTTGGCGACAATCTCGAGATAAAGATCATAAAAATCACCGAATCCTTGGGATATCCCATTTGTACTCGGGTCTCTATCGGAAGCCTGGTCGGGGACCACAAGGTATGCTTTTTCGCCGCGATCACATGTGGATGATTTGGGAGCTAGCTAGGCACTGGCATTAGAACCCGTTTTACTGAAACGTATTAAAAAGGCGGGGGTGTCGGATGATGTATGTTCTTCCTGAGAAATTCTGATAAAGCATTCTCGGGTGGCTGGATTGGGTAACTTGTAGGAAGTGTTACGAGTCGATCCTGATACGATAAGACCACAGTTTAGTAAAGAAATATGACTGCGTGATGACTACAAAATTGGAGAAAATAAAAACGCGATGACTTATTTTTCATCTACATCGCAAGATTTATGAAGGTTACTTTATGACATTTATATTCGAGAGTTTCATTACACTCTTTTCATAGAAATTAAAATCATACACAGACATGAAAATTTTAATTACTGTGAAAAAAATTTTAGAATGTAAAATATTTTTTTTAAAGAATGCATTAAAGTAAGCACGTATTTCGGAAAATCTCTCAGATTATTTCTTGATAAATATTGTACCTGGAAAATTTTGATAAAAACTCTCCAGGGTGACTGTATAGGGTGACATGTAGAAAGTGTTATGAGTCAATCCTGATACGAAGTTACATTAGTAAAAAAATATGATGACAAGAATGAATTAAACTAAGCACGTATTTAGGGAAATTCTTACAAATTATTTCTTGATTAATGTCGTAACTCATAAATTCTTATAAAAGCTTTTCCGGATGACTGGATAGGATGACTTGTTACGAGTCGATCCTGATACGATAAAACCACAGTTAGAAAAGAAATATGACTACGTGATGACTACAAAATTGGAGACAATATATACGCGATGACTTATTTCTCCTCTATATTGTAAGATTTGTGAAAGTTACTTTATGATATTTATATTCGAAAGTTTCATTATACTTGTAATAGTCGCGTCCGTCTCTGTCGATGGTCGGGCGAACTTTTATTCTTTTGGTTCATTGTAAGGCGCCGACCATTTTCAAAGCGCCTAACAATTGTGAAACGGCTTAATGGTCCTTTTGACACACGGACTTTTAGAAGTGTCAAATCTGCCGTTTTGTCATCGACCGACAAAGGAAGAAATTGTTTTTGTGTGACTCGACATCTTCAAGGGCGAAGGTTAAAAGGGGGGGTGTCGCTCTCCCCTGGAACCGAGGTTTCCTGTTGGATCAAGGAAAGACGGGACACACTCCCGAGTAGATTTGCAAAATGAGAGGTGGCTTAAAATGAGCTCCTCTCTCAATGATTGTACCGATAGTTTCCTTTAAATGTTTTTCTTTGTTGTTGAATAAATCAACGTTGTTAAGTTTTGCACTTCTCCCTTCGACTGAATCATTTTCGTTTCCCATTCCTGCTCCATTTTCGAGACCCATGCAGGTCATAATCAACTGACCGACGATTTAGGAGATAGGACATTCGCGGACCGCTCGGCGCGTATAACAATACTGTTTACATAGCATTGGAAACCCATACGAGCAAGAAAATTTTAATTGCTGTGAAAAAACTGTAAAATGCAAAATAATTTAAGAATGCATTATACTAAGCACGTATTTAGGGAAATTCTTACAGATTATTTCTTGATTAATGTTGTACCTGGAAAATTCTGATAAAAACTTCCCAGGATTACTTGTCATGACTAAATCCTGATACGATAAAACCGCAGTTAGTAAACAAATATGATTGCGTGATAACTACAAAATTGGAGAATATAAAAACGCGATGACTTATTTCTCATCTGCAATGCAAGATTTATGAAGGTTACTTTATTTATATTCGAAAGATTCATTAGACTCTTTTCATACCATTGAAAACATATGCGGACAAGAAAATTTTAATTATGTGAAGAAACAACTGTAGAGGGTAAAATATTTTTCTAAGAATGAATTACACTAAGCCCTATTTAGAAAAATTCTCACAAATTATTTCTTGATTAATGTTGTACCTGGAAAATTCTGATAAAAACTTTCCCAGGTGACTGGGTGACTTGTAGGAGGCATTACGACTCAATCCTGATACGATAAGACCACAGTTAGTAAAGAAATATGACTGCCTGATGACTACAAAATTGGAGAATATAAAAACGCTATGATTTATTTTACATTTACATTGCAAGATTTATGAAGGTTACTTTACGATATTTATATTCGAGAGGTTCATTACGCTCCTTTCATAATATTGGAAAGATATACGAGCAAGAAAATTTTATTTATTGTGAAAAAAATAACTGCAGAAAGTAAAATAATTTTTTAAGAATGCATTAAACTAAGCGCGTAGTAGGGGGAACTCTTATAGATTACTTCTTGATTAATGTTGTACCTGGAAAATTCTGATAAAAGCTTTCCCGGATGACTGGATTGGATGGTTTGTTATGAGTCGATTCTTATACGATAAAACCACAGTTAGAAAAGAAATATGACTATTTGATGACTACAAAATTGGAGAAAATATAAACACGATGACTTATTTCTCATCTACATTATAAGATTTAGGAAGGTTATTTTACGATATTTATAATCGAAAATTTTATTACATACATTTCATAGCATTGTAAACATATACAAACAAGAAAACTTTAATTACTGTGAAAAAATTATAGAATGCGAAAAAAGTTTTAAGAATGAATTAAACTAAGCCCGTATTTAAGGAAATTCTTACAGATTATTTCTTTATTAATGTAATACCTGGAAAATTCTGACAAAAAAATTTTCGGATGACATGTTACGAATCGATCCTGATACGATAAGACCACATTTAGAAAGGAAATATGACTGCGTGATGACTACAAAATTGGAGAAAATATAAACGCGATGACTTATTTCTCATCTACATTGCAAGATTTATGAAGGCTACTTTACAATATTTATATTCGAAAGTAGTTTCATTACACTCTTTTCATAGCATTCAAAACCTATACGAACAAGAAAATTTTAATTACTGTGAAAAAAACTGTAAAATGTAAAATATTTTTTATGAATTCATTAAACGAAGCACGTATTTAGGGAAATTCTTACATATTACTTCCTGATTAATGTCGTACCTGGAAAAGTCTAATAAAAACTTTCCCGGATGACTGGATAGGAAGACTTGTTACGAGTCGATCCTGACACGATAAAACCACAGTTAAAAGAGAAATATGACTGCGGGATAACTACAAAATTGGAGAAAATATAAACACGATGACTTATTTCTCATCTACATTACAAGATTTGTGGAGGTTACTTTACGATATGTATATTCGAAAGTTTTATTACACTCTTTTCATAGCATTGAAAACATATACGGACAAGAAAATTTTAATTACTGTGAAAAAAATTGTAGAATATAAAATAATTTTTTAAGAATGAATTAAACAAAGAAGTATTTAGGGAAGTTCTTGAAAATCATTTCATGATTAATGTTCTATCTTAAAAATTCTGATGAAACATTCGATGGTGTCTGAATTTGATGACTTGGGGGAAGTTTTACAAGTCAATCCTGTTTGATAAGACCACTGTTATAACGAAATAATATGACTGTGTGATGACTCCGAAATTGGAAAACACAGAAATACGATGACTTGTTTTTCATCCATATTGTAAGATTAATGAAGATGATTTTATATTCGAAAGCTTCACTTCACTCTTTGCAACGAACAGACGGATATGGAGTCAACTGGTAAATTCTAATTATTGCGTGTGAATTCTTTTAATTGTAAATTGTAAAATTTTATTCTAAAAGTGCAATAAACTAAGAAGATATATTGGAAAATTCTTAAGGATTATTTTATGAAGAGTAATATTGCGTAACAAGTACGCATTGAATATCTGATAATACCGCAGTTAAGGAAGAATTATGATTATTTAATGACACTGGGAACAAAGAAAGAAATACAGCGGATGAATATATTTATTCATCCTTTTTGATCGTAATTCTTCTCTAATCATCTTTTTATGTTGATTTATTCAACAATCGTCGCAGACACTGATTTCTACTAAATAGGATCTTGTGTTACGGACTATTGTCTTTTATAACCTTGTGAGGACAAATCTTTTGTTTTTATAATGTTTTACTTGTTGGCAATAAATAAATTCACATTTATTTAATTGATGACATGATCGTGTTTAATGTAAATGAAGTTTCTAAATATTTTGAAAGCCTATTATTATTTCGAATTATTCAAATTTATTTTGGACTTTACTGCAGTTTAGGATGGCCCCTAAACTGCACATTAGAAAAGAAATTTCAACAATGATGGAAATTTATTTGAAAAACGTATATGTATGTAGGAGCACTATATAAACTAAATCAATGATAGTTTGGATAGACACTATAACATTGTAAAGCTTAATATATTTCTGTGAATATTTGTGTTCATTGTTAAAAGTTATGTAATCTATATTGGTAAAATGAAAACTGAAATATGTGGTAAAATATCAAATATTTAAGAATTATGTATATATGCATTGTAATAAAAAATGTAATATAAAAATAAATTAATGTAACAAATTTGTAGCTATAGATGCTTTAAATATTTAACAGCCATAATGATTTTTTGTATATTTTAATGTAATATATGTCTCTATACAAAGATGATGTATGCACAAAATTTACTTTCAGTGACGCAGAAAATTGTAGATTGCTTAAATAGTTTTGTATAAATACGGGGTCTCATTTGTTTTGCCGGAGTTATTCCCCGGGGTGGGTTATGCTTCACTAGTAATTCTCAGACTTTTTTAAGTTACCTCCACCTACGGAGACGAAATGTGTTCAATGCCCTCCTTTGTAAAAATCCAGTAATTTTAAGTGTAGGGTAGGAGAAGTACTCAATTATAAGAAGTAAAATGATTAAGTAATTTTCTTCTATATAGTTACAAATCAATCTTTTGTTACTGAGACACGATGAATCAACTCTCAAACGAATGTTTAAGGCGCTGACCTTCGGTTCCAGAGTTTGTCGGTTTGATTCCCACTGGGACACAGATGTTCGTATCCGTTCGTAACCGGATTTAGGTAGTAGTTCCCATTCTCAATAGGCCTCGTGTGCAAAACACACCTTAGTGCTTCGAACAAAACCAAACCAATGCTGTTGATTAAATATATTTTTCTTTATGACGGTCCAATTTCACGCAGAACATAGGGAATGGAAATAACTGGTCCTGTATAACCACGTAAGTTCACTGGCTAATAGTATCATCCCCCACCAAATGGCGGCATTGCCCCCGTTGAGAACCACTGCGTTAGACAGTAGAAGCTGATGTTCCATCCTACCCTGGAAATTTTCATCCATAAACCTTTCTATAGGGCCTGGATGTGGGATGGAAGTAAGTATGTAGCGACACTTCTTCAGTCTTTCCACTGTGAAATCATGGGGGCAAATTTAAACATGCCCGTGAAAGATCTAATAAATGTTCCCCTGAAGAACATGAGAAAAATGCAACCACATTGGAAATCACCAAAAAAGTACACGATGTGATTTTATCAGATCGGTGCACGAAAATACATAAATTTACTAGACCTGCAAAGCCAGGGTGGGCAATTTTTCATCCATGGAGGACCACTTCGAATTGAGCCATCCATTTCACTTGGACGCTTTAGGGGGAAAATGGACAAAAATTATATTTTCGCTTCCATGTAAAACAATATCATATCAAGATATCTTTTAACATTTTGACAACTTTTCGAATAAATAAAAAAGAGTTTTCTATGTCAGTTTTGGTAGACCTCTATATTCCTTTTAAAAAGTCAGTGTACAACAAGCTACCTTGCTCAAAACAATTAAAAGATATTAAGTCACATAAAATAATGATGTAAGTGGTATTTTTAAGGGAAGAAGTCTTTAGAGTAAACTATACTCATTTTCAAACTCTGGGGTACGCAAATTTTGAGCTTGAAGTCAAAAACGACGCTTTAACGATATAGAATTAAATTTGGCTTTTAACTTAATAATAAATAAAGCTGAAAATGAAATTGACATTCAGTACTACATTGTTTTGATGAGTGTGATGCCTCAAACAAAACATTTAACAGATTTAGAAGCTTGGTGAGTTGTTGGTCGGTTAGAGGTGGGGCAAAAACAAGCCAATAAAGCAGAAGCCCTTTAAATTTCATAATGTGTGATTTCCAGAAACTGGAACCACTTTCTGGAGAGTGGAAATGCATGCTGAAGACCAGAACAAGGTCATAGACGTGCAACAACGCCCTGTGAAGCTTAATATTTAAAGCTAAGAGTTCGGAGACACCGAAATATGAATGCCACTCTTCTTCAACGACACACTCGCTAGACTACTGTCACCCCAATTTCGACTCAAAATGTCCGAAGCCAGCTCCCCGCTTTAAGTCTGTACACTTGCCGACCAATAGTATTCATTATGGCACCATCGCAACTCCAGGGAGTTTGCATCACAGCACGTGGACTGGAGGCGAAATGAATGGAGAAATATTCTTTTCGCTGATGAGAACCGATTTTCGGTTCATTCTGATGTATTTTTTTATTTTTATCTAGGGGATCATGGCACTATAAAGAATACTATATGTGCGCACAGAAATTTCATATTCAGCGGGAGGAGGGGATGGTCTATGCCGGCTTCTATGATGGGCGTATCGATTTCCACATATTTGAAATGTAGCTCCGGAGCGTCACGTATTGGAGAGGTAAGATCGGTAAAACTTCTGTAGTCTCTTACGCTGCAACAATTCTGGATGACTTCATGTTAATGCGGGAAAATTGCAGGACACATCGTGCTAACTTGGTGAAGGATTTCATTTTCAAGGAAGGAATCGGATGAATGGAATTACCAGCTTATTCTAGGGACATGGACCCAATATAGTTTGGGACTTTAGTTCTTGTTATATTAGGAAGTCGAGTTGCTTACTACACACTCTCCAAGAACTTAAAAAGCTGTTTAGGAGGCGTGAGACAGAATACCACAGCTCCTCATTAATAGCCTCATTGACTCCATACCTCAGAGGAGTTGAATGCTGCAAACTGTCTGGAGAAACCATAGTCTCTACCCCACAAAAAACGAATTTCTTTCAAGAAAACACTTTTTTCATTCGCTTTTTCTCATATGTACAATTGTGTTTTTTATCCTTTTGTACTCAAATAGTCAATAAAATACATTTTTTTCTGCACAACACGTGATTCTTTCTTATATAGTCTACCACATCTGTCGATTACTATCATCTAAAAAATTCTCCAGCCTCAATCCACCAAAAACTGCTACATCCTTTAATTGTTTTGACCATTACACATGTAATGATACATATGGACTTCACTATGCATTAAATTCTTTTTTAAAATTAAATTTTTAGCTCAATTTATCATTCATGAATACACATGCAACAAAAACCAGGATTTATAAACACATATTTTCTTTGTAGTATGATAATCATATGCACAAAGGACAACGAGATTAAGCATAAAATTCCTTTTCAGTGGCCATAAGCTTCAGAACCTTGTGTTATATTGCAAAATATTAAAACTAAACCCAAGTGAATATGGACACAAATTGAGAAAATATTAGAATTAAGAGAAATTTATTCCTAAATTTTTATGAATCATAATTTTTACTTAACTTTATGCTTATTCCCAGAGGCTATGACTTGATTCCCACTTTTCTTTTTGGTTGTGTTTTGAGTTTTGTTGCTTTGGGAGCCCTTTATTTTCCTAAATCACGAACACCCTGAATTACTTAACACCGATTTAACAAAGCTACAAGATCCGATAAAGGCATACATCTTGTTATCTCTATTGATGTATTCATCGAGGAAATATTAATGGTGCGAAATTACTTTAGCGATGAATGAACAACATCCTGGGAAATTCCGATAAGATCCCAATCAAAATTCTTAAGAAAACGTTACAAGAGGAAAACATAAATGAAGAATGAAAGTAAAATACACAGATAGATGGCCTCTAACCTTAATAAAATATGAGATATCGATAAGGAGGTAAATTCTATAGTTTACACACGTATTGATTCCCAGAATGGATGGTTTTAGAACACGTGGTATTACAAAAGATGACATACAGGACAAAATATAATATGCCGATTTCATTTTCATGTGACTTATTTTGTCGCATGGTTGCTTTAAATGAATGTAATACTTAAAAACCTTCCCATGATAATCAACAGAGCATCAAGCAATATTTGTCATTGTTTAGTTCATAGTTAGTTTAGATGTATTCATTTTCTATATTTTTTAAAAATAAATGAAAATTACGTGTTCGCATGATTAAGGCTTTTAAATAAAAAACAGATTTATTTCATGGAACAACTCATGTTTACTTAGCTACGATAAATCACTAATAAGTATCAGTATCTTCTTTTGTTATACTTAAAAACCATACCACGCAAATGAGCCTAAATTTTCTAAAATGTGAACGAATAATTGAAATTTGATACTTAATCTGTTTGAAGTATTAAACGTTTTTAAGAGCACAAAATAAAACAATTTTAAAGTTCTTGTATATTATTTGAATAAACTTGGATATTACTAAAAAATTTTTTTCTTTTCAACCCAAAATTTTCCAAGTCCTTATTAAATTTCTTTTTCTCCGAGAAAAACTGACTAAAGGTGTAACATATATCTTGATGAGGAGTAACAAGAACAGCAGCTTTTGTCAGAGTATCAGCCTTCTCGCTGCCAGAAAATTTGAACTGATACCTACCAGCGTGTCTGGCTCACTAGGAAACTTATATAGTATTTAAAGTACACATTAATACGAAATGCATATAAAATCCACCAGCAAAAATTGTCAACTAAAGCCTTGCTGGGTGTTCTACAGCAATTTAGTTGCCGCGTGATAAGACACAAATTCTATGGCTTCTTTTCATCCATAATTTGAAAATCATCTGCAAAAAAATGCACATTTAAACTAATAGAATAAAAAAATTTATAGTTTTTACCTAAAATATCTGTTACTTATGGTCCTAAAAAGATGAAACAGATTTCTCCAAATTTTTCACATCCATGGATATATGTGTTAACCAGAGTTTCTTAAACTGTAGGCGAACACCTCAATTGAGGCCACATGATCTGCACGGGTCACCAAATCTTTTAACAATTTTGATATCTTTTAAACTTGTTATAATAATTTTACAATTATCAAATATTGTGTTTCAATGTATCTGAAACTAAATACAGTCATTACAGACCTAGAAAAAACGAAAACGTTTCGAAGCATTTTTTAAAAATAGAAGAGTCTTTTTTATTAAATTTGTAAAAGAAATTCAAAACTTTTCTGGAAAATGTTTGCAGAATTTCTGTTTCTAATTATTGATTCCTCTCCTACTTTTTTTCACAGAAGAGTATACAAGTATCAAGAAGAAATTTTCTACTGATATTGCATTTGAAACTCATTAGCTCCTCCCTCAGACTTTAAGCATTTACTTACATTATATGTTGAAGAGAGTTGAACGATTGAATAAGATTCTAAAATACATATTTGATCATAATATCAACATGAATACAACGATATTTTTGAATATATAGTCTTTAATAAAGGAAGAAAAACTTTTCCTGGCTCATAATAAAAAATTCGTAAAATAGTCTTAAAAAATGTCACTTTCTATATTTAGATTTTCTACCCCGTCCTCCCCAAAAAAATCGTATTTGGATGTAAAATTATGTGAGGGGGAATACAAAAAAATTGTGTATCTGCAAGATCCGATAAAGGCATCAGTTTGAAGACAAAGCAAATAATATTTAATAATTCAGAAAATCATAGAATTGTTATCAAAGCAGTTGTATTAGATTCACAAAATTTCAGTATCTATAGGTTCAGTCAATATGTTCAGCCTTTGTGAGGAAAAATAAAAAAAAAACTTGATAACTTTGAACCACTTAATTAAAATTTCCTGTAGCAATTTTGAAAAATAATAGGAACAAAAATAGCAAAGTGACAATTATATTCAGGGAATTTTTTTAAAAATCGGGCTTAAAAAAGATAAATTGCATTAACTGTATATTGAAAAAATTCTTTAAAGTATTTAAAAATTTAAATGATTCGCTTGATTTTTATAAACTATGTACCAATTTATAGATTTTCAGAAATATTTTTAAGTTGATATACAATTTTTATATTCGTAATTTTTTTTGAGATGATATATTGATTATTGAGTTCTCAAGTAGTGCTAGTTATTGGTGATTGGGAGCCTCAAAATTCATTATACAGCTATTTTGCATAACAAAGTGTACGGAAAAGTTTTAATATTGACAGCGACCTTTTGGCAGTTTCAAAGAATGGATTCGAAAATTATGGTGCGAGAAATCGTGTGGATTTATAGAAAGACCAAATATGCAGACATACAAACATGCAAACATACCAATATATACTGCATATACTCAGTTTTATACAGAGAGATATTTACCTTTAATGTATGAAATAAAATTTATTTTAAAGTAAATTGTTTTAAATAATATAAACTATGACTTCTGTACTTAAAAGACCTATAATGAGCATTTTATGCAAGAAAAACGGATATGTTTACAATTATAATTTTTTCTTAATGTTTTTCGATAATGCACATATCAGCTAAGCTGTATTAACAAATTTGCAGTCTGAGATGCATGGGGTAGAAGTAAAAATAGCTTGTGTAAGAGGATATGCACGGAGAATTTTTAATGATGAAGATAATTTTTAAAAATTTGATATTTAATAACCTTCAAAATAATGAATCTTTTACACTGAACATTTAACCACTTTTAAATAAACCTACCTGAAATATTTTAATTTTAAAACGAAACATGAAATAACATGGAATTTCATGAAACATGATACATGAAATATTTTAATTTTTAAAGTATAAATTAAACCACGTAATAAATTAGTTTTAAGAGTTCAGCATCACGTTTTAAACATATTTATCGGTACATTTCGACTAGTACTTTCATCACTTATACATATCTTGAAATAGATAGAGATCTAATTAATGTTTATATATAACATTCATTATTCGAGAAGTAGTGTGGTGCAACGAGGAAGCAAAAATTGTGACAACTCAACTCTATGTTATTCATTATTTTTTATTCTAAAGATAATAAATATGTTTTTAGCTGCATTTACAACGAGAACCAAGCTAACGAAATCATTAAATTCTACTTGGTTTACACATTAGATGATTTTCAAGAGGAATTTGTATGTGAGAATATAAAATTAAGCGATTTTTTATAATTCAAGCTTTAAAAATCTGAATATTTACAGAATTTGAAAAGAACCATAGAAATTTTTAAATGTTCCCTTTCATAATCATTCAAGCCAAAATCATTTGTTTTCAAGGACTTAAGCTTGTTCACATGTTTTTGTTCGTACTGATAGTTCTCGTCGTAGTTTAAACAATTATATGGACCATATAAAGTTAAAAGGAACAGATAAATTTTTACTTTAAAAATAAATCAAAAAGAGGTTAACGTTTGTAGATAGAATAAATTATTTTTCTGACAATTCTACAGAATGATGTGATTTAAAATTCCAGCAAGTGTCAAAAGAATTTGTAATTTAACTGCAGAATAGAATTCTTGAACAATCATTAAAAAAAGAGTAAAATTTGATTTCTAAACTGTGACAAGATCTGGACGATACATTTCTCGTTACAAGTGACACATCGTTCGAGTAGCTCACTAAGTACTGTTACGAAAAAAAATTGTGACAACTCAATCTACTGTTATTCATTATTGGCTGTATTCTAAAGATGAAATAAATATGTTTTTACATCTACAGAAGTATCAAAATAAAGGTTATATCTTACCTACCAGGCATTCATGAGAATTATTTTACATTTATAATACAGTTTCTATCAAAAATATGATTGACAAATCTATATAGCTATAGTATACATCATTAAAAATTCTTAAATAAAATATTTAGACGTATATTATGTAAGGAATTTTAAATGTAAGAAAATGACCTAAATATTTAACATTAAAAATTCAATAAATAAAAATATAATATTCGTAATCAAAATTTTGAAGAACTGGACCAAATCGGTACGCAAGGTAAGTGACTACCTACAGAGGAAACATTTAGGAGTAGTAACAAATTTTTTTAGGAAATTAATTTTCCTCATTAGTATTATTGTTTTAATAAAATAATAATACTAAAATGGTAAAAGTAATAATAATGGTAAAAGTATATGTCATTTTTATGTTAAAGTGGTTCTTTAATAATTCTGTTTTCGTTTGAAAAATGTTTCAATTTTTAACATGCTTGGGGACAGCAATTTTTGCATTATGGTGGGAAAATTGTTAGAGTCGACTTTGATTATTTGATATGTAAGACGCAATACATATCTACATACATCAGTATACCATATTTCATGAAACTGTTAGAAATAATTTATGAAAATATTGTATAATTAAGATATTGTGCCCACAAAATGAAAATATATGAAATTTTACAAAGAAACACTAGTGTAAATTATGTAAGCAGTTTTAAATGTACAGTGTTTAAATTAATATTACATTAATATTAAATTGTACCAAATTCACCTATGGTACAAATAATTTAATCTAGTATTATTTTCCTTCTAGTTGTAGAAAAAGTATAATTGTATTGAAATTATCATAATTGTTTGAAACTTTATGTATAACAAACTAAAAAATCAAATGTCTGAAAATTTAGCATTCCTTTAAGTGTAAATTAAATTTACATATTAGAAAAAAATTCTGTCATTCCATATAAATACAAATACTGTATTGAATTTTAACATTAAGGAAAGGTACTATACTCCAAATATAAATTTTAAAAACATTTAAACAAAACTTAATTTATAAATGCCAATTTCAATTTTTTAAATTTTCATCTACATTTTAGAAAAAAATTGTCCTCTGCTTCATATAAGTAATTATCAAATTGTAAAGTATATAAATACATAAAAGTTAGTTTATCAGACTGTAAGTTTCAGCTGAATAACTTTGACACATAGGGTAGCCTGAAAAAATGTTATGTTAGTCACATATCTTAATTTTGATAGAAACATTTAACAATTACTTACAAAACATATTAAAGTTTTTTTTTACTATTTTTTAATCTATTGTAGTAAGTAAAGGAACTATAAATATGCAAATTTTAATGAGATAATTTGTAAAATCTTTGCCTTCAATTGGTGTAAATACTACGTTAGTCACCATGGAATGAGATATCTGCCTCGTTTAATGAAAGATGACGAGATGAAATTTAATTTTAAAATGTATTTAAGTTTTAGCAGTAAATTATATTTAAAATTTAAGGCAGTATAGAGCATTTTCAGATTAATAATCCTCAATATATAATCCTTATATTTCAATCCAGTGTAATATAAAAAGTTCTGTCATGTTCAGAATAAAATATTTTTTATGCATCATTAGTAATGTTTTAATCTATAAAACTTATCTAGTTTTCTTATATGAGGTAATATATATTTTAAAAACATAAAATATTTAAACCAAAGGAAAAAGAAAAGGGAAATATGCTAATCCGCAAATAAAAGCTGATTAACTTTTTTATTGTGTGAAACTCAGTTATATCACTACAGTAAATATATTTTATTTTATAATATGTTAAAGGATAACTTTTCCTATAATTTTCTTTATTTTTATAGTTTTTAGTTATTTTAATATTTAAAACATCAGGTACTTTTAATTTTTTATATTTAGAAAATAAAAAATATATCTATTTTCAATTTGATGTAAAATTTAATTTCTAATATGCATATCTCAAAAGTTATATTACAGGTACGTGAATTTCCTTTTTTTCATTTGCATATTTAGTTGCATATTTTATACATTATTTTAAACACTCTATTACTTCAAATAACAAAACTAAATACTCTTGTCAAACTTTTCACTTTATTAAAAAACTTGTAAAAAGTTTATTCTAAAGGAGTTTTCTGGTGAATTAACTTCTGTTTTATGGTGAATGCAAAGGGATCGGTTGTAGTGAATTTCCCCTTAATGGGTCTTAATATATTAACATTAATCATAAATGTGGGAGGTTTACCATTATGGCTTCACTGGTTTTAATTTGTATGTATTAAGAAACAGACTGTACTAAAAAATCTTTAATAACTTTCCACTGCAAATACAATCATTTTCTTATTATGAAAAACCAAACCAATCTCCTTACTCATATTGAACTGTTATAAATATTTTACAAATAATTTTCTCGGTATAAATTTATGAATCTCAAGTTTCAAACTAACTCTCAGTTGTCTGGGTATAATTTACTTTTTCCCCTTTTAGTGAATTTCTCTTAAATGGGTCTTAATACATTAACACAAATCATAAGGGCGGGAGAGGTTTACCATTATGGCTTCACTAGTTTTAAATCGTATGAATGAAGAAGCACTCTATACTAAAAAATACTTATTAACTCTCCATTGCAAATATAATCATTTTATTATTATGAAGAAAACCATTCTCCTTACTCATATCGAACTGTTACATATATATATATATATATATATATATATATATATATATATATATATATATATATATATATATATATATATATATATATATATATATATATATATATTCGGTATATATATATATTATAAATTGATGAATCTCAAGTTTCAAACCAACTCTCAGTCTTCGTCTGGGTATATTTTACTTTTTCCCCTTCTAGTGAATTTCCCCTTAATGAGTCTTAATACATTAACATAAATCATAAGTTCAGGAGAGGTTTACCATTATGCTTCTCTGGTTTTAAATCGTATGAATGAAGAAACAGACTGTACTAAAAAATCTTTACTAACTCTCCACTGCAAATACAATCCTTTTGTTAGCATGGAAAAAACCATTCTCCTTACTCATATTGAACTCTTACATATATTTTACAAACTCCGACATAAACTGATGAATCTCAAGTTTAAAACCAACTGTCAGTCGTCTTCTGGGTATATTTTACTTTTTCCCCTTTAGTGAATTTCCCCGTAATATGCCTTAATACATAAACATAAATCATTAGTATGGGAGAGGTTTACCATTATGGCTTCACTGCTTATAAATCGTATGAATGAAGAAACAGACTGTACTAAAAAATCTTTACTAACTTTCCATTGCAAATGCAAGCCTTTTATTATTATGCAAAAAACCTTTCTCCTTACTCATATCGAACTGTTATATATTTTACAAACTCCGACATGAATTGATGAATCTCAAGTTACAAGCCAACTTTTAGACGTCGTCAGAGTATATTTTACTTTTGAAGCCCAAACCACAATGCATTACTTATTTCGAAATTTATCTAGTGTCTTTTAAATGTTTCAGGGAGCAGTTCCTCATGTTTCTTCCCCATGCTTCGTCGCTCTTTTGATGAACGACTTCAAAATATCTCGAACCCGCGATGTAATGAAGACGGCTACCAAAAAGCAACAAAAGTGAAAATGTTAGCTTAAAACGAAGAGGAAAAGTTTCATGTACATTGTTCTGCTGTTAGAAAATGATACGGGGGATAAGAGGAATAAAGAAAACGGGGAATCTGGGCTTTAAATAGAGTAGTTTTATGTCAGTTGTCTTCAAACAGCTTTTAAGACATTGACTACTAAGGTAATTTTCAGAAATCTGGCCTAAAATGACGATTTGATTAAACCACATTATATTATTAAAAACTCTAATTCTAGTGCATAGTTGTCATCAAAAATCATAAAAAATGTGTTTTTTTTTTAAGGAAAAAAAGGTTATACGAATTACTTCTTAGTTGGCTTCTGTAACAGAAATATCTTCGAAGCCAAATATGAGTTTATTCACGCGCATACACACTCAGACACACTTTGACCTGTCGTTTGTCTAAAGCTGAATCATAGATGTTCGTCCATATTCGTCAGTAGTATCTCAGAAATTGTAATCGAGTGCATCACATTTACGTCTTTCTTGAGTGTTTTGTTTTATAATTATTGTTATAATTAAATTATCAAGAACCCAATATGGATAAGAAAAGACCACTGACTCAAAATGAAATTGAGTACTACGCAAATCTAAGTGATTCAGAATTTGACGGGATTTTTGACGAGGATGGTAACGACAGTAGCGATTATGAACCTTCTGAGATAATTATATTTTTTGTTCGTTTTTTAATAAATTTTCTGTTCATGCAAGCCAGCATTGATTTTTTGTTCTTTTCCCAGAAGCCATCTATCGATATTAGCACTGATATACTACGAGTTTATTCGTAGCTGCACAAAAATGGCAAGTATACACAGTACGAGATAACTCGTAGTTGGCTTCCTAGAAAAGAACGTAATCTACGAGTTATCTCGTAGTTGGCATTCAACGTATTACTAGTTAAGTTGAATTATGCGTTGAAGTTTTCACAAACAAAAGCAATGGGACTGGCTTAACCCATTAATTCCCGAGTCATTTAATCTGAGCATATATTTATGAACATTTTAAATTTTAGTTATTATGGACTGCTCTGGTAGAACAATTAGGAAATTTAAACAACTCTGAATTTTGCAGCTTGTCTCATTAGTGATCGGATGCCCTTTCAAATATAGTAGGATGTCATTTATAAACTGAAAAAAACTTGGTAATTAGAGATTTATTTGGTATAGAGTGAAAAGAAAGAACTGTACGTGGAAACATTTTAACAGATAAAGCTATTTGCTATGATTTCAATCGACGTATTTTCCGAAAAAAAATTTATTTGCTATGTCCGAAAATTCATAAAATGTTGGTCCAAATGACAAAATCATAAATAAAAGTAGGTACTTGAAAATTTAGTGGATTGTTTATATGATTTTTTTCTAAGTAAAGGAAATACTCCTTCCGAATAAATATAAAAATTCTACAAGCTATTTCAGCTGTCCTAAAGTTGCTACAATAGTACATAAATATATGTACTATTGTAATATATGTTATAGCTCTAAATAGAAAATTTCAACATTCTATAGCTAATCATTTTCCATTTACGCGAGATAAGTGCATACCGTCAGATGGCCCGTTGAAAATAATTAAAATGATTTCAGGCAATCGATGCCATATTGCCAGAAATTCCCCGCGGTGATTACAATACTTCTTTCACTTCGTCAAAAAAATAAAAGACTAATTGTGCTATGTAACTTCTATTTAGACCAAAAAATATTAGATTACACCATTTTTAATCATATATATATTTTTTAAATTTCATTCATATAAGCAAACCATTTCTACTTTTCTCTCCAGAAAAATTTTATAGCCGGGTGGTAGGATTAAATATCAAATAACAAATTTAAATTAATGATACAAATGGTTAAATTTTTTACTAGCTGTTGAAAAATCAACAAACTTTTTCCTTCTTATACAGGTAGTGGACATTGCTGGATTACCCATTACGTGAAGTAGGCAATTCTTTATAATTCTATACAACTGAATAAAATTTTAACCCATTAAGTTAAACAAGATTTAGAAGCATAAATATATTTAATTTAAAATCAAACTGGAGTAAAGTAATTAAATAATTTAAACAGTTCTACTTTCAATTATTTTTTAACATAATATATGTTTATTCCCCTTTATTTCTGTATATAGCACTCAATAAATCCATTTAAATTTATTTCTGCTCTTTTGAGGGTGTACTCCTTCTTTGCCCGTGGAAAAAAATCTTGAATGCAGAAGAAATGCTTTCATTGGTCGTTTTGATTCGATCAAACATCCGTCTTCTAACACTTCTTCAAACAATCGCCACTTCCTTAAACAATCGATCAAAACATCCGCCGAAACTTTGTTTCAAAGCAAATTGTTTAGGTCCAGATTACTCTGTAATTAAACCACATCATACTTTTTTTTCCCACACTGAATTTTGCATCAAATTGTCACCGCATGAATTTCCACCATTAATCAAACCTGGTGACAGCAAAGTATCTGGTAATCCACTTTTACCCTGTAATTCACTTGGGGTGTATTATTACATACCTCGATGTTTTTTATCATATGTTTATTTGGGAAAGTAAACGAGACGGGACAAAGCATTTATACTCTCATTGCTCACTAAGAACAACTGCTTTTCCTTGGTGAATCCTGTATGAAGAACCTCCCTTTAGTCTTTCAAGTTCGCTGAATTTCAAAGGATGGCAAATTTTGTGGATCCTCCTCAATCTTTCTTAAATTATCCGAAGAATTAGTCACCGAATAAAACTCGCTGGATGCTATAATTTTCTCATTCCAATTGTTTATGCACCGAGAGAGAGAGAAAAACAAAATGAAGGAGAAAATCCACCCGAAAAGATTTTCTGCGGAAATTTCAGATATAATTCCTACTTCTCCGCTCAGCTGAGCATTTTCAGATTCAGATTAAACGCCGATCAATCGCAGGGATCAGTGTGATAGTGTAGAAATTTTGTTTCACATGACAAAGCCACTTTTGATGTATTAAATGCAAATGAGCATTGATTGCTGCTCCTCCTCCAAGATTATCTAGTGTTGCAATTTACATTTTTCTTATGCTGAAAACGTATCGACAAACATACACAAATTTTGTGGTTTTCTGTGTGCATTAAAATAAATACATTTATGTTTATATGTGTGTATTGTAAATTTGTGTATAGTCAGTCTAAAAATTATCGATTTTGTTTTATGTAAATACATGTTTATAGATGCTTATAGTTTAACATTGCCCCAAAGTAAGCTTTCAATTTGGTTTGGTTGTACTTAAATGTACTAGATGACATGGCCAATAAATTGAAAGTTTTAAATCAATATTTGATTAGGTCTTCTTTGGGACGGCTAACATCCTGCTTGCTTTTATGAATAGTTCTACAAGTTTCTGGTTCACATGCTTCTATTCTACATGCTACATTATTCATTTCTTAAATCAATATTGGATTAGGCCTTCTTTGGGATGGCTAACATCCTGCTTTTTTTATGAATTGTTCTACAAGTTTCTGGTTCACATACTACATTCTTTAATATTTAAATCAATATTTTATTGGGATTTCTTTCAGATCGCTAACATCCTGATTGCTTTTATGAACAGTTCTACAAATTTCTGGTTCACATACTTCTATTCTACATACTTCATTTTTTAAACCAATATTTTATTATGCCTTCCTTCGGATGGCTAACATCCTGCTTGCTTTTATAAATAGTTCTACAATTTCTAGTTCACATACGTCTATTCTACATACTACTTTCTTCAATTTTTAAATCAATATTTGATTTGACCTTCTGTTGAATAGTCAACATCCTGCTTGTTTTTATGAACAAGGCTACAAGTTTCTGGTTCACATACTTTTATTCTACATATTACATTCTTCATTTTTTAATCAATATTTTAGTAGGTTTTCCTTTGGATCGCTAACATCACCCTAGCTTTTATGAACAGTTCTACAAGTTTCTGGTTCACATACTTTTATTCTACATATTACATTCTTTTTTAATCAATATTTTAGTAGGGTTTTTTGGATTGCTAACATTCTCCCTGCTTTTATGAACATTTTTACAAGTTTCCGATCTATATACTTTTGTTATACATACTACATTCTTCAATTTTTAAATCAACATTTGATTAGGCTTTCTTTTGGATGGCTAACATTATGCTTGCTTTTATGAATAGTTCTACAAGTTTCTGGTTCACATACATCTATTCTACATACTACTTTCTTCAATTTTTAAATCAATATTTGATTTGGCCTTCTTTTGGATGGTTAACATCAGGCTAGCTTTTATGAATATTTCTACAAGTTTCTGGTTCACATACTTTTATTCTACATATTACATCTTCAATTTTTAATCAATATTTTAGTAGGTTTTCTTTTGAATTGCTAACAACCTTCTTGCTTTTATGAACAGTTCTACAAGTTTCCGATTTATATACTTCTGTTCTACATACTACGTTCTTCAATTTTTAAATCAACATTTCATTAGGCTTTCTTTCGGATGGCTAACATTCTGCTTGCTTTTTAGAAACACAAGTTTCTGGTTCACATACATGTATTACATGTACATTCTTCAATTTTAAATATTTTATATTTATGTAACAAGATTATAAAAGTTCTAAAAATTGGCTAATGATTCTACATAATCTTCAATTTTTAAATCAATATTAGATTTGTTTTGTTATAATACATGTAAAATGAATATTCTAATTTTGACATTCTTATCAATAACATTCTTCAATTTTAATCAATATTAGTAGTTTTTCTTTTAATAACAAACTTCTTGCATAACAGTTCTAAGTTTATATAAACTGTTCTACATACTAGCTTCAATTTTAAATCAAAAATGTGGATGCTCCATTCCTATTTTCTGAAGTTTACAGCTGGTTCACATACTGTATAAACAATATGAGTTCTAAAGATCATAGCATTCTAGTTTTATATCATAAGACCAGAAAAGAATCTAAAATTATCTTTTTTCCTGTTCTAATGATTCAATAACTGTTAGAATTTGTATTTATTGCAATGAATGCATAAATAATTGTTGTTTTCATTAATAAAATACATCAACAATATTATGGAATGTTTACATTTTTAAGATAAAAAGAATCATGTTGCTACTAGTTATTGCATTCTTTAGTACAAAATTGGTTTTCAGCAACATTCTGATGTTAATGTGAATATTATGAATAAATTATGCATCTTTAAAGTATTGCTAATTGTCTATGACAATACAATTATATTATTTGTAAGTAAATGTAATCATTGACTTTCTGTAAAAATTGTATTTAGACTTCTTCGTTTTGTTACAGCTTTATCAATCTAAATCATGATTCGTTTTGTCTTACATAAAGAACTGTATTACAACAACTAATCTAATTGATCTTGTAATGTAAAATATGTTTCTGATACTAATATTTCAAGGGAAATTGACTCACTAAATGGATTATTGTTTAATTAACAAACACCATGTTGTGATGATGAATAAAAAATATGAATAATTATTACTAGTAATTAGTTATTTATTTCTAAAGTATAATGTGATATACATATGATCAGGACCTAGTAATAAAATTATCCACATTTCCGTAGACTGACATTATGAAATATTCTACTGAATTAATACTATAGGACTTTGAAATTTCAAATTAGTGAATACAAATAATTTAATGTGCTTGAAATTTTTTAAAAATTTGTATCCCAATGTATCTAAAAAATGAATAATTATTCTATTCCTGGTCATTATTTTTCTAAAGAAAGGATTTTATGTTCCAGACTCCTCCAAATGGAATAAATGTTCATTTTCTTTAAAGCATTTTTGTTTCATCATTCATAAATTGACCTTCATTTAGTAATTATATTTAAGACTAAAGTTTTCACCCTGATGACCTTCAATCAACATTTTGTATATTACCTTCGTTTACCTCGTTTTACCTTGTTTTCTCCCTCTCCTTAAACCTTGAATTCGTTTTATGGATCATTATTTCAAAACAACCAAAAATAAGCTGTCGAATCTAATTAATGTAATATTTATATGGTGTACGAATAATTTTAACTAAATCATTAAATACCAGAAAACTAGTAACTAGAAATATAAAAAGAGTTGTTGTCTAACATTATTATGTGACGTCTGTCCTACTTATTACATAAACGAGTATGATTATCTCTCGTAGCAAAAAGTTGATCGATGCATTTAGGAGAAACAAACCAGACAAATGCCTGCATAAAATGACTGAAGTTGCATAAATTAAGTTCTGTAAAAATTAGAGGTTTGCTAAATGTTCATACGAAACAGGTAGAGGGAAAAAAATCCTGGTTTATATATTTCGGTAAATCTGGTTCATTTTGTTAAACTAAGCAAGTCTAACAGAGCCCGCCGATATCAATATTTTGTTCTTCGTCTATTTGAAAAACAAAACGAGTCATCCTTTTCCACGAGTAAAATAGTTTTGTGCATTGAATTTACTTTTAATCTGTGCTAAAGGTTTTAGCACCGTTTTACTAAATGCTGGAAGCTAATTTTAGCTCTACCCAGGGCCCGACTTAGAGAAATGGGCCCAGGTAAATTTAGTTAGGGCACCTCAACCTCTGGTAATCATGTTTTTGTTTTGTAAGTACGGGGTTCTTAATCGTTGTAAAGCTGACTCTCACTGTAGTTTTATTGGACTTCTCACACTGCAGCTAACTGTGTAATTTTGTGATTTGAATAAAAGTATGTGATGTTAAAACGATGTTTTGATTTAAAAAGTGGATTTTTTTTTTATTGTGCATCACGTAAAATCAGAGTATGTTTTTATTAGATTTAAAAAAATCTTTTTGTAAATATTGTCATCTTTTATAATTATACCGAACTGCTCTGCAAGTACCGGAATTAGTTTTCGTCTAAATAGTAACAAAAAAATTAGGGTATTCTGAATAGGTCGTCAATGTTATATGTATGATGCTTAAATATGGCCCTCAGATAAATTGCGTATTTTTTTTATCAAAATAGTTCAAAATTGCTATTTTTTTAATACAAAGAAATCTATATACATCTTAGTTAAAAAATACAAAAAAATTTTTGCAAAAGAGTTAGATAGAATTAGGTCCTAAATAAAAATTTCAGAATAATGAAACTGAAGAGTAATGATATAAAGCTAAATTTGAAAGTTAATCTTGGTAAATTGTCATTTATTTTATAAAATAAAAAAGCAAAACATTACTAATTAAAAAAATGCAAAAGACTTAGAAAACATTTATTAGAAATGAAGTCTTGTATGATAAATTTAGAAACAAAAGTCGAGGCAAAGTCCTACCCCGCAATCCTTGCACCAAATTCTTGTTTCTTTTCGAAGTTTTTATTGTCTCTTCAATTTTTTTAACAACAGACAACACACTATCTACGAGGCTTTTTCTTGATGGCATTTGGGTGTATACGGCTTTCAAAGCGTCGAGCAGTTAGTCTCATGGATCTATTACTGTCATGTACTGTTGGTCTCTTTTACCATTATTTGCAACATAAAATCGTGAAAATGAAGTTCAAAATAGTCCAAAACAGTTGCATTATTTTCCAAAGTGAAATTTAGTCCGGGATTTCCAATGAAAGGGAATGAAGCAGGAACTGGTGGAATATTTTGCTAATTAATTTTGCACCATTGTCGAACATTTTGAATAGAAAATGAATTTTTAGATTCATCACTATCATCAGAGAAATCCAAGAAATTCTCATCAGTTTCGCTAAATTATCTTCAATATACTTGAAATCAGATTCAGAGGTGCTCTCAATGTCGGAAATATCGTCAGGAGTATAGGTTGTGTAACTCGAGAAAAGCTTTCTGCCCTACATCTTTCTGCTATGAAAAGTGCGTTCAAAATGCTACAAAAATTCTTCTATATTTAGCAGAAATGTGGACAATTAAAGCCATCTGCTAGTTTCCAGATAAAAAAAACAAGTAAAAATCACAATAAAGCCAAAATGAAAGAATAAACGGGGAAAGAGCTGGATACACTGTTAAATAGACGGCTAAAATGCATGCCCTTCGGAAATCGCGGGTTGCGCAAATTTTGCTACATCTATGTTGCCCGTGGAAATCGCTGGATGCGCAGCGAGAAGGTTAAAGTTCACTCACCAATGTATTTAGTAAAATAACATTGGTTTAAAATAAAATAAAAAATTATGAAATAAGTAAAATTATAAAAAAAGTTACAAAACAAATGAAGTAAAAGATAATAGAATTTTTGGAAGTACTTATCCGAGAATTTCCTGCCTGAAGAAGAATGTAGCTGTGTGTCTACATTTTTTGAAGCTTACATTTGTGAACAAGATCTCTAATGATACTGAATAGTTTTAAAAACGAAAGGAAGAAATTTTCATAATTTAAAGTGAATTTTAGACATACGCATCATATTTTTTTTACTTGAAATGGCAGTTAAATTTGTCCCTTTTGACTGGGGTCAGGGCACTTGCCATTTTCCCTGTTGGAAATCAGATCTTTACCAAAAGTTATTTTTCCTCTGAAGACGACATGTTCAATATCTTTGTTCAGAAAAAGATGAATCATTTTCTGAATAATAAAATAAGATGTTTCACATCCCATTTTTGTCATAAAAAAAGAAACAGAACAGTGAGTCAAATTTTTTAGCCTTTAATTAATAAAAGTTCCTATATTTTTTCAACATAAAAATTTTGAAAATTATTCGTTAAATCAGTTGTCTCATTATAAACATTTTATGGAGTAATATGTTAAAACCGATGGGAAATCTTCGAAATTCATATAAAAATGCTATATCTAACACTAACAGAATATTTTGATAAGAGTTAATTGATCACATAAATCAAATAAAAATTGCAGATAATATAGTTAAATACTTTAAAAACAAATAGAGCAATATTTTAGTTTAAAAAAATAAAAGATCTCAAGCTAGTAAGAGTTCTCAGAAACATGGCATCTAAAATTTGGTAATTATTCGCAAGGATTTGGCATGTCTCATTAAACTTTTATTCAGTTGTGTAAGAATTTCTATTTTCAGGAGCGAGTCATAAAAATTTGAGTCCGGATAATCTATATCTTGCAACACCATCATAGAAGTTTTGGTTGTATTCGGAGAATGATATTAAAATCTCTATCTTTTTGTATCTTCCTTCAGCGAATATATAACCTACTTTTAATAGCTAGATAAGTCTATATCTTATAAACTTTTACCCCGCAAAGACAGGTTAAATCTTATATTTGCAAGATATAAAAGCATCTCTAACGAGTTAAATATTAAATGGATAGTATGGTATTACATCAGAACAGTTAACCCCTTGGCGAATTTGGTAAAATTATTGGCGATGTTTACAAAACTTAAGAACCTAAACTAATTTCACTTTTAGTTTTAATTGCTGAGTGAAGTGCTGAAATATAGAAGGGTATCCCTTAGGATTTAAGGTGACTTTTATTAGCACTGAGTTAGCTAATTTAACACAATTAGTATATACTCTTGCTTATTTACTAGCAAACCTGTTAGAAATGACATGCGAACAGTTGATGGGATAATGCTAATTTAACCGGTTTGAGTTATCGGTAATATCGCTGTTATTTACCGATGCAAATAAATGTAACTTCATAAAATTAATAACAAATAAGAACTAGACGTATTTAATATGTAACAAAAGGAATCAGAAGAAGAGACCGATTTCAAAATAATATAAATGAAAGTAGAGATGCGGATTCTTTAGACACAGTGTGAACAGGATAAAAATGATAGGCTGCCAGGCTTAGAGCTGTATCAAAAATTTGTTAGAGGTACCCTGTTCTAGTGTCAAACTTAACAGTACATTTGACATTTCATTCAGAAAGGAAAACATCGTTTTCCTGAAGAAAAAGTGACACTTGTGTTCTCTGTATTGAGAATGAAAGATGGTTGTGCTTTAGTTCTTAAATTTTCAAATATTCATTTAATGTGTTAAATTAAAAATTTTAAGGATATGTATTTTTTTGAGCTATGATGAAACAATATGGTGCATTATTAAAATACACCATATCGTTCCTTCAATTATTTATCTGTTCTAACATGAAGATTATACAAATGATTTCTATTACATTAGACCAAGGAATGCATCAATAAAGACTGATTGTTGCAACATATTAATCATGAAACGAACTTGTTATAGTGTCACGAAGTATCGCATGGAATGTAAACACAATCTTTTGAAATGTTCAACATACTTCACAAGCAGTTTAATAAACTAAAAGGTAGATTTATTGCACTGTTGTTAATGGTTCTTATGACAAATGGTAGAGGAAAAGTATGCTTAGATCTAATAACTAACTATAATTTGTTCTTTTTTCCCATTAGTACTATTTCTTTTACTTAAGATATTTACATAATATACTTTAATGACTTAAAAATGGTAATACCTACTTTAAGTCAAGGGAATACTTGTGTGCTTTTCGTTCCTCCATACACTGCAGAATTCATTTAAGTTACGACACAATTAAGCATCCTCATTCTGTTAAAATTCACTTAAGAATTAGCATAGTACAGATTACTGCACAATTAATGACATCACAGGAAGGCTGTATGTATAACACCTGGAAAAAATAAATTCATGTTCGTGATATGAGATCAATCAACATCTAGAACAATTAGGTGTCTTGGAAAAAGCTTAACTTTCAACAATATCCTTTGGGTATCATTTCATCCTTCGCCTTGGGATTGAAGACAATCTCATTGTTGTATAACACTGCTAGAGAAGATTTGTTTATCCTATTGTTTTCATTGTCCGTGACCACACACGAAGCTGCGTGTTATTAGAATTCTCTTTATACGTCGTTCCCCGTTCGTTGACAATTCTACCAATTGTCGAAACATGCTCGAATGTTTATAACGGACTTTTGACGGATATGGTTACACAGTAATTACTGTCTTTTTCTACTGTGGTTCAATTTTAGAATCTTAAGGGGACATAGTATCTTCGAATCAGCGACAAAGAGTGAGTGAAAGCTTAAAAGCTCTGTACAACAAAGGTTTAATAAACAGGGAAACATTTATGATATTGTATGTGCGTAATAAAAATTCAGAAACTGTAATATTGAATCTACTTTTTAATAACAAATAAGAATAATTCAAATTTGCTTCAATTTTATTCAAGCACATAAAGAAGACTGATTCATAAGATCAAACAAAAAAACCAATGTTTAATTCTTTACTTTGTCTTTGATTTTGAGATTTTTATTTTTCAGCTTATGTTAAAGAGATAAACGGGTTCCTTACGTAAACTTTAACTCTAGAACCGTGGAAGTTTCAGTATACCTACTACCGCGGCTGGATCAAATTGACCCCGATTAATGTAACTGTGTTTGTACATGTGTTGTCATACGAAAGGTACTCTACATTAATAAGGAAATTATATTTATTCCTTTTTAGACATTGAATTATTATAATACATGAAAAATTAATATATTATAATGTGCAAAATTTTAAACATTTATAAAAATATATAGGAAATATAAAATGAAATATTTAGTTTATGAAATATTTATTACCAGTCAAGATTTCTTACGCATTTCCTGTGCAGTTTGGACAACTTCTTTTTATGTATTTTGTATAATTTCATCATACCGGTATTTACGATCAGAACAAATATCTAAAGTTTTATTTCTACATTTAGAAGCTTGGTATTAAACTTTTTTTTATTTGCATCTGCACAGATTCTTCAGTAGTATCAGCTTTTTTTTTTTTTTTTTTTTTTTTTTTTTTTTTTTATCTGACTCGTATTTTTGTTTACGAATTTTATACGTTTCTTTATAGGTTTCTTACGCCTTTTGGGCAACTTCTTTTCATGTATTTTGCATTATTCCATCATACCGATATTTTAAGGTCAGAACAATGATCTACAATTTTATTTCCACACTTAGAAGCTTGGTATTAAACTTTTTTTAGCATCTGCACAGATTCTTCAGTAGTATCAGCTTTTGCTTATGTATGTAACCGTTATTTTTGTTTGTGAATCTCATGCGTCTCTTTTTAGATTTCTTATGCATTTTAGCAACAGTTTGGACAACTTCTTTTCATTAATATTCAATTCAACTTCGTCATACCGATATTTTAAGGTCAGAACAACCATCTACAATTTTATTTCCACACTTAGAAGCTTGGTAACAAACTGTCTTTCTCATCTGCACAGATTCTTCAGTAGTATCAGCTTTTGTTTTTGTATGTGATATTTTTATTTGCTAATTTTGTACGTTGTAACTCTTCAACGAGTTATTGAAGATATTCTCTCCTAAACTTTATCAAAGTAACTTCTTTGTATAAAATCCATGAATTAATCCCAGCAAAATCAAAAAAATTGTAGAATAAATGAATTAGCCACTATCTTGATCCTGCCTTCACAGAATATTTCTGAGCCATTTAGTGGCAAAGTGAACACCAAATTTTGTTAAGTTATACAATATCGTTTCAAAAAGTTCCTTTTTGTGATTATTGTATAAATCGACAGTAGGTTGAAGGGAATCAATAAGACATTTTTACTGTATTTTTCTTGATAAACTGTCAAACTCATACCATAATGCTTGAGTAACAATGCGTCGTATAACGACATATTTACATTTTTCAAAAAAACAGGTAATTTTTTTCGGATTCCATGTCATTCGCTCCAGTTTGACAATCGTTCTTCATTTTTAACAATCAGAACGGATTCAGTATTGTGAAAAAATACCTGAAGTTATATTTCTTCCTTTATTTTCGAAAGGTTCTATCAAACGCAACACGACGTATTCGGAGAGACTAAGGTTTTCATAGCATTTCTCATCTTTACTCATATAGCAAACCATTGAGCATGGGTTTTTTTTTAATCATAAAAATTTAGTGTTAACCTGTTAAAATTTCAAATTTGCAATGGTAGGACTGCACCTCATGCAGACTTTAGATTACTTTAGATAGAACAAAACCACAAACAGCGGAGAGTGCACTTCGAATACGGAGGCATTTAGTCATAACCGGTTGTCTCTCGTTGATGAAAAAAATTATTTATTGTTCCAGTGATAGTTTGTATCAAAATAATGTAAAGGGTAATTTACTAGACACCACTGTTTACCGCCACTCCAATAGAATTTTCAGCTGTCTTTCTCTTATTAGTAAGATCCCCTCTGAACCCTTTGATTTCCTTGATAGTTTGTCCTCATATTGCAATAAATTGTTTCCCCGACTAATAGAAATTAAAATAATTTTTGGTATAATCATGAAATGCATTAACAATGACTGAGTCAAATAATGTAAGTAATTTGAGGAATTTTTTCGAATCCCACTCTTGCATAGAATGTTGGTAACCTTTTTCGGCTTTAAGCAGTAGAATCCCGATTTCATATCCTCTGTTCTTAAGAATTCATTGAGTAAAATGTATATTTTTATTTACTTAAATTATCATATATTCTCTGTACCTCTAACTGCAAGTGAAATATATAAAAATGTAGGTCAACAGTCTAATGGTAGTACATATTGGTCATAATAACATTTATCAACTTATTGCTGTCTTTACACAACCAATAAATTTCTTATATAAGGTAGGAAACCAATGAAGGTTAACTAATTCCATGACATCCGGTTATTTAACTGCTGATCAGGAGCGTTGTTGACACGGCAAATAGCTTGCACACACAATAAAAAACACTTACTTACAAGTAAGGCCCATTTCGTGATATGAGGATGTAATTCAGCGGGTTAAATGGTGCAGTCACTGTTCCTCGTGCATTTGTGAACGGCCCCTTAGTCACGAGGGTCATCGGTGATTGATTCCGATAAGAAGGCCACTTAACACGATCATTATCCTGGCGATCGGAAACTCCAATTCCGCGGTCTAAAACAATTCCTGTCCCATTACGACTGCATATCTCCCGCGGAGTAATAATTCAATTCCAGGCCCCGTAATAATTTAACGATGAATAATGGATGTTGGGGTTGAATTATTTATTTTCCATCACCTATGGCGAGATAATCTAGGAGAGAGAGAGAAGGCTTTGATTTATAAGCATGTGCGATGGGAGCATTTGTGGATGATCGAGGTAAGTTGGTGGTACAGAGGAATGCAGGCAATCGGCAGCACCCGGTTGATGAAAGAATGGGAAAAAAATGGCTGTGTGGGTATTTGGCTGTAGACCAATCTTCCGTAGACTGAAAACCGTAACCCATTTTCAGATAGCTAATTTAGTGGAGGATATTGAAAGCGTCTCTCATGAAAAGTTAATCTCGAAAACAACTACCGAAAAATGTAATGCGCACGTACATATTATCTTTCATTGTATAAGACGTACAAAAACTTCCAGTTAAGATATCAGCGAATTTTTTTCTTCTTTTGAAGGTTAATGTTAGATATTCTTTACTTGTTTCCTTCACTGAATTTAGACTTCAATTGCTTGCAAAAGGTAAATTTTTTTGAATATGTGAAAATAAATTAAAGTTACTAAAACATTGATGACCGAATCTTTTCTGCCGAAAAACATATTAATGTATACCTTAAATTTATTATATCGTGGACTCCTTAGAGTAAAAGAAATATAAAAATTAAACTACTTGGAACATTATAGCCAGTCTTCATTAATGGGCTGTTATTCCAAACACCAAAGATGTCACAAATAATTTCGTGGTATAAGATTTATTTGGTTTCACCTATTAAGATAATACTGTATATTTTCATAATAGATATTTCTTTAGTGCCTAGCGTCTCGTTTTAGATGCCTCTAAATAATAGCTTATAGAATTTTTATGTTTTATCAGGGCGACTTTTGCTTTTGAGAGTAGGTAGAGGGTAATCTTATAAACAATCTACAATATTTCAAATAATTTCTATGATTTATAAATTCTTCATTTGGATCGACAGTTTATGGTTTTTCGAGCAGAGCACATAAATTTGCTTTTCAGAATGTACATAGACTGAAATCATGACGCATTGCATTATTTGTTATAAAACTTAACTTTACAGTACTCTTTTTGTATGTAATATCAAATAATTTTTTTCACAAGTTTTTTCCTTTTTTACAAATGGCATTCTATGGTGCTTAAAAACTTAGTTTATCACTACGTGACTAACTGTGGCATTCAAAGTTGCTTAAACAACATATTTATTTCATGCTGTCCATAATAACTAACGTTTAAGATATGCATCTACATGTATCTGCAGAAATGATTCTGTCATTAGAGGTATATAGGAATGCGTCAGCATTTCAGTCACTGCACCTGCTGTACAAGTAAATTTAGTTACAGGTTTAAAAAATCATAAAATGCTGAAATTATAAAAAAAAAATGAAATGAAAACGGCCGAATGAAAAATTATTCAAAAATTTAGAAAATTGCTTATAGATTTACTATATACCTTCGATAAAAAGAAAAATCATTAATTTAAAGCATAATTCTACAAACTATTTTTTCACAACCCTAAAAAGAAACGTTAGACATTAATGAGTTAAAAAGGATATAAATGCAAACAACTGTTATATCGATTTCTACCTTTATACATTTGGTTATGATTTACACTGGTTTAAACAACAACAGAAAATTATTCACTTCTTCAAAAGCTTTTTATTCACATAGTCTCATAATATATATTTTATTGTATTTATTATGCGTAATTATGCTCTTCCTTTTCAAATTTTGCCAAATTATTTCTCATTAATAAAATAATAGGGAAAAATTTTAAACTTCTTAAAATATAAAAATTGCTTTCTTTTTCTTTTTTTCTACATTCAAGTGATATTTAAAGCATCAATCCTTTACTTGACTATAGCTAATATCTTTTAAAGATTTTTCAAAATAATTTTAATCCCGGTGATTACTTATAAAGAAAGCAAATTGGGGATAAACTTATTTTAATATTTCTTCAAAGAAATATTACTGTAAAATTGTTTTAGTGTAATACCCATGAGTTCCATAATACGTATTCTAGATTTTCATTGCTTAGAATTAGCATCAACTCCTGAATTCTGGATGGTTTAACTATCGAAAAGTAATAGTAACTCTCCTAACCTTGAAAGATGTTAAAAAAAACTGCTTCTTCCAATTGATTTTACGAGGCCTGGAAAAAGACCTTTAAGTTATCTTCTTTATTTATAAAGATATAATTTCTGAACCATTTATCAAATAAACAGCCCACGTCATCCTTTTGAATGTCTTCATAAAAAGAATAATCACGCTTTTTGAATCTCGGGTGTATAATTTCACGGAGCAGTTATCTGTTTGAATATCTGTCTCCATTCAAAAATCATTTCAATAAATTTCAAATCACTCTAAATACGACAAATAAAATAATTTTATTAAATCACATCCTTTTTGTTCTTTTTATTTAAATACATGAATATTGTAATTGAAAAAAAAATGAATTCGCAAGTCTAGATTACATTTCGTGCTCAGTAGTAAAATTTTCAGATTTTCTTTCAGATTTTAGCAACTTTCGAAGTGGAAAACTTTGCAATGTGTACAAAAAAATGTAAGACACTGAAAAAAGTATCCAGTATTTTAAAGTAACTGGAACCATTTACCTACGTCAGTGGTTCCGGAATCATCTTTCAATCGCTTCACTCCTCTTTATCATCTACCATATTTGATCAATAAAACAAATATTAAGGAATTTGAAAAAATATACATTACAATAATAACATTTCTAACTCTATCAAAAAAACATTTATTATTTTCTAAATTATATTCGTTAATATAACCCAAATCAAGACTCGTATTACGTATTGTAAATACCAGAAATGTAATATCACAAATAAAATCATGCAGGTTCTTCGTGAAATAATGAAAATGACTTAATACTTGGATGAATAATAATATAATAGCAAACTCTAACATTAAGTATTATCAACTGTAATAAAATCTAATATTAAATTTCCGTTCAGTTATAATAGCATTTAAGTGATAGTATTTTATACTACTTCTATGAATTATATTAGCTTCAATCAGTGCGAAGTTTTAAAATTATAAAACTAAAAGCCTAAAAGGATGTTTTAAAACAATGTTAAGCATAGATTAGTGATATTTGAAAATAGTTTATTTTATTCGCTGCAAAAACTGTATACAAATATATATATATATATAATATATATATATAATTTTTTATACTTAAACTATCTCTTTAAAAACCTCCTCTCTCTCTCATTCTAATTCCTTAAAAACTATATCCCAACCATGAAGTGTCTTAATTAAAGGAATATCCGAGACTTAAAATTCTTCCAACATATTTACAAAAGCTTTCTCTATAATAGATGTAAATTTTTGTCCACTAACCGCATTTTCCAGCTGTCACTGACAAATGGCTCATTGATCTAAGTTCCCTTTTCTTGTTATAATACTAATTAAGCTACTTTCTCTGGGAAATATTTCGTCTCTGTCTCACTCTGGGGCCCACTCTGTTCCAACACGTGTTTCGATGTTCGTTCTCATGTCTGCTCCTTGACTGTTGAAGATGTCTTTGTAGCAGTTCCTCAATAATGATTTAAGTTGGTCTCAGAATTGCGTGTTCTCTTTCAATAGAGTCACGACTGCTTTATTCATTTTAAGCTAATCACTTAGGCCTTTCCTTGCCCAGTAGCCCGGGTAAGTAAAAAATGTAGGGGTTATAATTTGGTGTGACCGACCGTTTAAATAACCATGGTTACACACACACACACACACACACACACACACACACACACACACACACATATATATATATATATATATATATATATATATATATATATATATATATATATATATATATATATATATATATATATATATATATATATATATATATATATATGTATATGTATGTATGTATGTATGTGTATTGAATATTATATAGATATATACACTTTCGTGATACTCCTTTTATTATTATTTATGTATACAAATGTTGTGAGTCGCGGTAGCTCAGTAAACAAAAGCAGCGAACTCGAACCTGCAAGGTTGCGGGTTCGAATATCGAGCCTGTTAGATATCCGCCTTGTTCGTTAATGATGACTGGGGCACTTAAAAGCGATTTGTGGTCGCAATGTCCTACAAGTTCTCAAATGCTACCTCTGAGGGTGTTAGGACAATCCTGGGAGTCTTTTGCTTCTAAATTACGAGGAACCACGAGAACAAATACGTTCTTTTACCCTAGTGGTGATGGTCAAATGAAAGGTGTACACCTCCGCCTTAATGAATCCTAATTTTTCGAAACTACATTAGCTGAAGCTGAAACTATTCTTTGTTAGAATTGAAATAAAACTCTGAAACACTTCAAAAATATGTAATAATTATTATTAACTTTATTATTAACACATAATATTTGCTGAAAATTAAAAAGATTATCAACTCCGACATCTTTTTATCTTTACCTTATCAATGATGTGAATTTTAACAATTTATTTTACTTTTCAAGATAAGGTAAGTATCAAATTTTTACATATTTATTGACTAATCTACATTAAATAATGCCTCAAAATTTCTGTAGCCAGGTAAGGACCATATACCCACCCCCCCTTCTAGGTACAGCACTGTGTCCTCTTAAATTTTTAATCAGTGAACCGCCACCCTGTTAGAAAAGGTGTAAGGTAAAATGCCATTGATGATAGAGACCCATTGGTTGGTAACCATTGACATAAAGGTGGAAAATTTACCAAAGAAAAAATAATCACTTTTTTTTTCTCTGTCTCTCGCTCTCTAAATACTATTCCGACTGCTGCAAAGAGTTTAGGGGATTTAATAATAGCTCTTGAATACTTTTCATCGAGGAAGAGGAAATCTTAACCCAGGTGTATCTTCACACTCTCCAAAACAAAACATCTGCGTTTTCTCTTCACGTCCGTAGTTATTTCCCTTTATGTTCGCCGAATTAAATACATAGTGCATACACTCAAATTTTTAATCACATTGCCAAGCAAAAAAACAAACTATATTTATCTGCACGTAATCATGTTTATCTGATCTTTAGAATTGATAAATTGAATGAAAGTTGATTGAGATTGTTGCCTGATCACGATCCTGTTGCCATCTGCCACAAGTTGATCACCTAGCTTAATTGAAATTAGAAGTAAATTGCTACTTTGTAGCAAATTTGGGTGTTTTAATAAGTAGTTGAAGTGATGAATGATGAATAAGATAAACTTCTTAAATTTATTCGAAATCATTTTTTTTTCAGTAGTGGTTTAAATATTCTATTGATCTGATCATTAATGCAGTTGTTTGTCACTGTTGCATCTGTTTCACCGGAGATACTAAAACGTGACTGGTCATCATTTCAAAACTGTGATCATCATTTCAAATCAGATCATTTCAAAACTGTGATCTGAAATCAACATTGCTATGTAAAATATTAAATGACAAACACAATATAAAGAAAAGGAATCTAAATCATAAATATTAATTGCACTATTTTTTAAATTTTTATTTTTATTTATCATGGTTTTTAAGCAAAAGCAACTTTCCCATTGTGGTATAGATATTACCATGATTGTTTTAAATATAAAATCTCAAATGAACGTCCAGGTTCAATGTCGATAAGTCCAGTTCAAAAATTTAACTGCCTGAAAATATTTAATCTTAGGCCATATTATAATCCAAAGTTAATTAAAAGGTCTTTACCTTGTAAAAAAGTAAAAATAAATAGATATCTTCCCATGGCTTTATTTCAGGAAATTGGTGACTTGACATCGCTGTCTTTGCTCATCGAACTCAGAAAAATGAATGCATATGAAAATTCGAGAAGCCACGCTACTCAGGAGAATTCAATGAAAAAGGCAGCTATTTTGAACCGTCCAGATTCACGAAAAAAAAACCAATGGTAAAGTATTTTTTAGAACCTTCATTTTTTTTCAAGTAAGGGCATTTTAATCATCTTTGAATATATTTACAAGGCTTAATTTCTTTTGGCCTTATATTCTTGAACTGGACTCAAATTGAACTTGGACAATCGTTTGAGATGTATTTAAAACAGTCACGCCAATATTTATGCTACGCCCATCCACTTTCAAACTTCCATTAAGTCTCCCAATATTCCAGACTTTTTCTGTTACATTCTGTATATGACTCGAAAAGTAGCTAAAAAATTGCAATACTAAACACAATAGAACTACAATACTAAATTTAAAAATTACTTTATAGCCGCCATTTAAAAATAGAACCATTAATTTTGAAATATTTTTTAAAGATATATGTTTAAAAAAACTGTCTCGCTTTCCTGACCATTATACGGGACTCCCAATTAAAGTTAAAAAAATTTTTTAATATATTTTCATAAAGTTTTTAACTTTATTGACACATTAAATACATCTAGGCTTTGCATGTGCTTTCAAATTTGATTTAGTTCTCGATAATAGCTGGCAGCATAAGATTGAAAAGTTGATGTAACAAATTTAAGGAAGAAGTGAAAACAAGAACAAAATATGGCATTTAATTTTTATATCTTTGAAAATATTAATTTTTTAAAATATCATTTATAAAATTTTAAAATGTCAATAAAGGTGTAACACATTTCAAAATGCACTGTTTTGTTTAATTTTTACAAATTTGCATGACAAAGACGATTTCAAAAATGTTTTTAGAGATCTTTTCTCAGTCATCCAAACTTCTTTAGAGGCTCCTTGAATTTCATCTAACAGATTCATAATTAATAGATAATTTTCTGTATGCAACCTTGAATACCTTTTAAGTATAACAATTTACAAAAGGATTTTCTTCTTCGGTTTTAGTATAATACTTGAGCGAAAGAAAAACGGTAAATTATCCAACCAAACATAGCCTTTTTGTGTATGTTTTTAGTTTTATGATTGGTTTTTGTGATCTTAAAATGAATAATACCAATTTTAGTTTTATCCTCAATTACAAAATACGAAGCATTAATTAATGTAATAGAAACCCTAAATAGTGCAGTTTTTATAAAAGAAGTTGATTTTAATCAACTGAGAATAGGTAATATTGAAAAGCGACTACAATTTAGCAAAACCCGTATTGATAATAACTATTTAAAAGTTACTGTGCGTTTCAATGTGTTACCTTTAATAGCGAGTGAAATCATATTTATATGTTAAAAGCAGAACTGAAATGCCTGCTATGCAAATTATATTTATGCAAAACATTTTCCATTAATCTAAAATTGTTACCAATATCTGTACTTTTATTCATGATTCTGCTAGATCTCTTATATTGAGATTTAGTTTACTCTTTATATTGAGAACAAAAAGGAATCGTATTAGGAAATTGGAGAATTTTGGAAGTACAATCACATGTATGGGAACATAAAATATGTACTCAAACCAAAATTATGCTCCGTCAAATTAACTATTCTTATTGATGACAATTGATGACCCTTTAAGTAAAGATGACTTATGATGACTTACTGAATAATTTTCAGTAGTTTTTTTTGATATAGTTATATCAAAATTTTTTTATTTTGAAAATTTTGAATTTTTTTTACATTTTGTATGTGATCATTCAAATTTTTCCTATTTTTAATTTTCAAACTATTTAAGATGTTTCTATTTATAGTTTTATGCCCCAAATTTGCACATATTTCTCAGAAATTGGGGCATGAGACTACCCTTTAAATTTCCCAAGCAGCTTATGCTGCTTAAATAGAACACAAATAAAAACCATTGTCATATATGATTCATGAAAAGAGGGGAAGTGTTAATAGCTCACTCATGTAAAAGATGAAACAAAAACTTGCAAAATCAAGTGGTCACCATCACCTGTTAATTGTCACGTATCCTCCATTGTTGGCGAACAATTCTCCAATCCCCCTGAAAAAAATTCTTGCTACGTGAGCAGTGCCTCTAATGAAAATTTCGTGATCATATCGAAGGGACAACCCCAGCGATTAAGGAGAACACATTACAAGAAACTCCGAATTCTTATTTTAACCACCGTCTTCCGGCAATTGCTGTAATAAGCGGCTGCATCTTTTACGAGCTATTTTCATTGGCCAAGGGATCTTTTGAACAGCTCTATCTCCAGTGATGGGTACCTCCAGCCAACCAAACTACACACACCTCAGATTATAGTGAATTGTTTTAAGCTCTAATGGGAACTCTGTTTGGCACTTGATGACAAAGGATGGTGAACGTGATTTCGGGATTAATCCAATCAGAAAATAGAACTTTTCAATTAAACGCTACCAGATGGATAAACTACCTGATTCCGGAGATACTCTGGAGATAATCATCTAGGGATGCTTTCAATTAATTGTTTTGGTCGTTTTAGAATTGTTCTTAATTGTTTATGTCTAACTCATAATTTGGTATTCGTAACGATCGTATGAACAGTGTTAATGAAAAAAACTAGCAATCTGTTAATGTCCAAGAGCTATAATCTGCTTTTAATATAGTATGTCGAACACAACTGCTTCAACAATTGACTATGTTCGTTTAAATAAATGACACATTTTTTAGAAGCTGAAGAAACGAAATAATTACCAGTTATTTAATCGTACGTTATACTTATCAAAGCGATTAAAAGGCGACAGATTGTCACGATTTTTCAAAGAATACCAGATCATTGTAATTATAATAACTTATAAATAAATAGCAATAGAATTTCTACTAAACGTAGAAATTAACACCAATAGAATTTTTACTAAATAAACATAATATGCTTATTTAAAGAGCCGACCATCTTAATCTGAGACAACGAACCCTTTCCTGGGTGTACATCTTTGAACAAGAAAATGGAATCTCTAAAATGGTAAAAACTATCGCACCTCAGAATCTTTATCAATTGCTTATTTTAGTATTTTAAATTTACATATTGTTAGCATAAAAATTTGTGTAGTCCTTCCATGAAATAACACATCAATAAATATTTAGTTAAGTCAGTAGGTAGAACAATTTTTAAAACATACATTGATAATTTATTCTTAAAGTAATAGGAATATAAAGTTAATGATAATCCATCACTTTCAAAAATGTGTTTATAGGTTTGGTTTGGTTTGGTTTTGAGCACTACGGTCTACTTTTTTGCAACACGAGGGCTAATATGACCTGGACCTACTATTTAAAGCCTATTCCAAATTGCTACAAACATCCGTACCACAGTCGGATTTGGTCATCGTTCAGCAAAAATGTGTTTACAGTAATATGAATGTACACCAGTGTTATTCTGAACTTTCCTTAGTTACACTGGTGTGCAAAACTTAATCAACAGGTGATTTTTTGCCATAAATCCACCAGAAATCATCTGAGAGACATGAAATTCGTGAGAAGAAATGAGGGAGAGTACTATGTACGTAAAGAATGACGAAAGCATCGACGCTGAAAAAGGAATACAATGCATACGGTATGGAATCAAACAAAATCAAGCTTTATTGAACGCATAGTATCGTGACTCATGATTGTCTATCCTAGAGGAAGACCAATAAGCAGATATTTCTTAATATGGAATAAGCCCTAACCTAACTGCAATGATTGCTTCCTACCGTCTCCGCATACTCAGAACCAGCTTGTCCAACATTTCTAATGGTAAGTGTGCCCATTACGCAATCAGCATCTGTTTGAGTATTTGGGTGTTCTCCGGAGGAGGTGCAATTTGTCTCCCCAAAGCATTCCAGATATATTAGATAGGATTTAAATCAGGGGAGGACGCTGGTCAATCCATTAGAGTGATATCTTCACTTTCCACTAGCTCATCAACAGTAACTTCTCCTCTTAACCCCCTTTCAATGTTTATGTGAAACTCAAAAAACACCTTTTTGTGTATTGTTATGCTTAAAAAGGTGCTTTAGATTAAACATTTAGATTTTATAAAAAAGCACCATTCTATTAATTAAAATTCAAGAAGCTTCATAAGAAAAAAAATTTAGCAAAACAGGCAGTGGATTTAAATGACAAATTTCATTTTAACATTTTATATTATTATAGATGATATTTCAAATAAATATCAATAGTAGTAATATAAGTAGACAAATATTAAACATAAACAAAACATTTTGTTACTGTATTTACTTCTTCAACAAATATGACACATCGATTTTTCTGTCTTGTACTACCAACTGCTATTGAAAACTAAGTGAAATTTAAAGCTGCATACGAAGCTAAGACAAATAAAAGTTGTTACATAAGATAAAAGTGTGTTGAAAAATTGTTTTAACCCTTTGTCTGCCCTGTACATCACATATGATATATCCATATTATCCTATAAATGCTTATATAACGTGTGATATACGATGAACTACATTTTAAAAAGATAATTTTGTGTAGCGTCTTAAATGTAGTTATATTTTTCTGTTTAAAGCTTTATATCTAATGGACATCTTGTAATTATTCTCTCATATCGGGATAGCCAAAGGGTCAAACAATTTTTATATGTCTTATGAAAATGAATTAACTTTTGAAGATAATTGCGAGACATTCTTAGCTTGCCAACTAAACTGCCTTCTAAACACTTGGTTTGTTCAGATTTTCATTGTATCCACATATATACTGAGCTTTTGATTAGTATTTTGTATCTTTACAACCAAACTTCTGTTTTAAAACTTGCTATTTATTATTTAATAACAAATTATTATTTGAATTGAACTTTGTAATACCACGATTCCTTTATTTATTTGTGTTCATAAATATACTAAAATTACATTCAAGTTAAGCATTGTATATTACCTGATTATAATCGTTATCATAACTCATTATTCTTATCATACAAGTAGACAAATGATTCCTTGTTCGCTTCCTTTAATTCTCCTTTGCATAAATCATTGGATAATTGACGCCATGTAAAGGTTTAATGAGACACGACTACATATTTTCTCGTTCTGTCTCGCCATTTGCAGACGCAGACAGAAATTAAATGTCCTTGCCCGGAAGAAATGCTACAGAACTACTTAGGATTCTAAACTGGACTAGAAAAGCTTGTCTCCAATGTGTAAAGAATTTATATTCCGGTATGGATGAAATATTTCTTGTTCTCGAACTGTTTTGTAATGAGATCCTTTAAGCGCAAAAATACCTTTTAAAGGTTTCAAATTTCGATAAATTTTCTTTAACCTTAAGTGGTTTCATAACTTATTTCATAAAAATTTCTTACTGTACTTAATGGGTTGTGTCTTTCAATACAGGACAGTCGTATTTTTTAACTTGAGTAAAGATAATTTTTAATTGATTAAAATATTAATTTTGTTTTTTCATAGTTATCTAACTGTACACATCCTTACACTTTAATGCTAATGAATATGAACAAACTAAAAAATTCCAAATATAATATTATGATGTTTAAGGTTTATTCAATTACTAAATAGGTGGAAACTGTTACAATATATCGGTTTTTTCAAATTTAAACCCATAAAAATTTTATAATTTTCTGCAAAGTTTTATAAAATTGCAATACAAAATACATTCATTATCTCTCTTTGAAATGGCAGCATCAAAAGAGGAACAACGAAGCGTAGTGCAATTCAACAGCAGAAGGATGTAGGGGAACTGAAATTCACAGGCTGAACTAGATTAGAGTAGATTGTCTGCAACGTCTAAACAATTTACATTCCAGAACGAATGGAATATTTGTTGTTATCATTTTTTAATGAGATCCTTTAAACGTAATGGCACATTTTAAAGGTTTCAAAATTTTGTGACTGCATCTGTTGACTCTGGGAACATTGCATATCTTCAGAGTGAAAGTGTATCACCTGCGTTTTCCCGCAGGCGATTATCGCAATCTAGTGACGAACGACCGAGGAGCTTCAAAGCAATTTACTGATTCCAATGTCACTAAAATTGTTGATTTGATTCTCAAGAGCGACGATGAACTGTTTCCGACATAGCAGAAAATGTTGAACTGAGTGTCAGTACAGTTTATGGCATTATATAAAACATGTTGCAGTCCAGAAAAATCTAAACGAGAGAGAATCTTCATGATTTGGAGAAAGTAAGAGAAGCTTTTCGCGTGTTCATGTCATCAGAATTTCTACAACGTTATGCTGACGAAAGAGCTAATATTCTGTTTAAAACTGTTATAGACGATGAGACATGGTGTCAGAATCAAAGCGCCAATGTCTGCAGTTGAAACCCACTCTATCACCACTGCCACAAAAAGGCCAGGCCATTCGAAGCAGTGTGGGCAAAGTATTGTTGACTTTTTTTTGCGATCAATATGGAGCTTTACTAGTCTAATTCTGGCTAAAAGGTACTACAATTAAAACAGCCTGATACTTACCATTTTGCGTAAGATAATCAAACCAAAATGGCCGTACAAATTGTTTCATGGTATTAATTTTTCTACACCATAACGCTCACCTCCATATAGGAAATACCGTCAAAGGTTAGATGCTAAAATGTCAGTATAGGGTACTCAGTGGTTAATTCTGCAGTTTTGGCCTACCTCTCTACGATTTTCATGTGTGTTTAAAACTCAAAAAACATTTACTTGGTAGAAAGTTTCAATCGGACAATGAAGGTCAGCATGAGGTTCAAAATTGGTTCTTGCAGTAACCAAGGATTTTTAACAGTAATACGCTAAATTACTAAACTAAAATACATTTGAAAACATGGTATCAAAAGGTCACGTGGTTAATAAAATCACAAAATAACCCAAAGTATTTAGATAAGAATTCTAAAATTCATAAATTAAGATTTTTTTAAGTATTTTGGAATGAATGGGGGGTAAAACTTGTATAAAATGTGTAGCTTGGCATGAAAATTTCTGAATAAATTAATGTGATGATAAATCTGTGAAGATGACACTGTTTACCCTTAATAATAAACATTAATTACGAATAAAATTTATCCATAGTTAGATTTGAATATTCATACTCATTCATTTTATTCATATAAATTCAAATTTAAAATTCATATGTTTAATTAATGATATATTTATTGAAAATAAGGGCTATTTAAAATAAAAGCGTTTATGAGTATTTAAGAAATTAAAATTTTCAAATGACTCCAGATTTAATACACTTGGTATCACTAGATTATTTCACTGGATATTTTTAAAATTTTAATACACTCGTTTTCTAGATTTATAGAATAAATTAAATGGGCAAATAAATTGATCCTAAGCTTTTTTGTAAATTTTTAATAAATTTCAAACTTTCATTTCGCTGAAATCAGGAATTTTTCTAAAGGTCATAAAAACAGATTTGCGGCTTAAAATATAAGTAGAAAAATTAATAAACTACTAGATAGAATTAGAATCTAAAAATAAGAGAAATTTACGATATTAGATTAGCGTGTACATTTGTCCGTGATCCCGAGGGAAAATAAAAATAATTTATCATCAGTTTTACACTCAGTTTTCTGTTAAAATATTTTTTTTATTTTACAGATGAAGATTAAGTTTATAAGTTCACCCTTTCTTCATTTTGCCGATTACCAGTTTTTTCTCTACAAGAAATTTAAGATTTATCTTTTTTTCATCTCAAGTCCCTCCTCCATAATTTTGTACCTGAACGTGCAAAGTTTCTCATCATATCAAAAGATCAAACTGATAGCGACACCATCGACATGCTAAGTCTCACACCAACCGGAGGTCAAAGGGGGAAAATAAATTCCTGCAGAAAGCTCAGCATTAAATCAGGCGCTCATTTGCATCCGCGGAAAAATCACCTGGTTCCCGAAACCCACAAATTCAACCGAAGCTGCTGCTGAACCACTCCTCTGCAACTACTTATGCAAGCACTCGGGAGGCAAAGATAAGCATCTCTCCGCAAATGATGCCTTTTTGCTGAGAAAACAACACTCCATTACACTAATTAGACAACAGTAATTACAGTCTCCCTGCTTGTATAATTACACTCCCGAACTCTTGCGTAACTTCTATTCGACCTTCGCCGAACAAATTCGCGACCCTTATAGAGAGCCTCGCAGTATTAATTTTCTAGCGATAGAGGCCCGCGCTGACAAATTGGGCCGTCAGCAAGTGATGTGACGTCAGAGTGGAGTGTTTATAGGAGAAGTATTATCTCGGTGATTAATTACTTAGCTCTAAAGTTATGGAAGCGTTAAAAGCAGAGATTAGGCTTCGAGCGCTGATGTCTGTATTGTTGACGCTTGGAAATGCAATCCTTAATAGAGACTTAACCATATTTCTGATGCAGCGTGTTGTTCGTCTCTCCTTATCGACTGATAAAAGTTTTTCGTTCCTCGTTTATATTTCTTGGATGTGTGGGCCTCGTATGTGGGTGATACTTGTGGGATGAACAGTTTATTTGGTTGCGTGGGGGCAATCTCAGATAACCGTCAATAGAAGCGGAATTTTAAGATTTTATATCTATCGGTATACATTGATATCATCTGGTAAATTACAGAAGAAATAAGACAGTGACTTTTTCCCCGGTAACACAAATCTTCATGTACATTTTAAGTACCATAAATCCATTCGGTTTCATTTGTCATTTGAATGGAGAAAACATTTGTGCCTCTTCTCCACAGTATAAATTCTTAATTGATACATACATTTGTGAACACGACTGATATTATGCTACTTAGAAGGGTCAATATATGAAGAAAATATATTTAGGAATATATTTAACATATCGTGGGTGATTCAAAAGTCAAGAAGAATTCTATAACTGAGCAGTTCAATACCGAATAAAGATAAAAAGACGTGAATTGCATCAATTGGATGTTAATAAAGGAAGATTATATTGTGACAAAGCAAAAAGAATGTAGAGCAGTTCTGTTAGCGACTGAAAGGTGGTAATATAATTCTTTATTCCTCTATCAAATGACTTAAAAATTTAATAATATTTACCGGTTATTTCCGAAGTGTTCAATAAGCTTTCCGTCATCTAGTAGCACATCTGTCCAATCATCACCTCGTTTGCAACAGCAATATTTCTTTCAGTATTAGCAGACGCATGTTGACGCTGAGTGACTTTGTGCCTTTTGCATGTGTCACCATAGAACCTGAGATGAACGCTGGCCGATTGGTTAAGGAGCTGACAGTTGTTACTGGAGTTCATGGATTCGAACCCCACTATGACATGGATTTTCGTAGCCGTTCGGAATAGGCTTTAAGCAGTAGGTCCCGGTCTCATTAACCCTCTTGTGTAAAACAGTAGACCGTAGCGCTCCAAACCAAACCAAAACCAAACCATCGAACCTGTAACTTAAAATTTGTTGATAATTTTTAACAATACAGACCACGCAACTGGTCCATTAGAATCTCGCACGTATAGCCCTATGTCTACAATACCTTAAATACTTTTTTACTAAGGTCAGCATTTCTATGTGCAAATTATAGCCTTGAACATCATTATCTCATACAGATACTCTTTATACTGTCTGTTGCTTTGCATAATCTGGTGGCAGAAAACCGACAACACTATTTATTTGAAAAAAAATCTATTCGATTTTTTTGCTTATATTACAAAGCATTCAGCTTTATTTCCATAGGATTGACGGCCTTTGTTTCTTGTGTACCCATGAATTTTTATCATAATAGCAACTCAACAAAATTTTTCCTCATAGACAAAAATACAATAACTATATCAAACATGATGAGTAGCACATTAAACATCTTGTGTAGCTTCTGTCGTTTATGTTAAAAAAAAATCTGGCTTCATTTCTCTGGTATTCATAAATGTAGGCAAGGATATATCAGTATTCTAGTATTTACTAAGTTTTCCTAGACTATGACTTATACCTGAGGATTTTACTCTTTATTGCTTGCGTATCCAGGGATTTTTCTCATAATAACGCAACAAAATTTTTCTTCATGCACAAAAACACATGAACTACATCAAATATTTTATAAAAAGCTCATCAAAAATTGTTTTTGTTATAAAAGGTAACTGACATCTGAATATGCAATAATAATACAGTTACATCAAATCTTAACACTGTTATTTTCATTGTAGAATTAAAGAAAAGGGGTTTAAGAGTTTAAAAATATATTAAAAATACCCTAATGTAATGCTATTAGAGATAACATATAAAACCCTTCTCTTTAACAAAATTCTAAATTTTCTAAAATAGTATTTTACTTGCTCAAATACTAAATATATACTTAGATGATTTACGTAAATTACACAGTATACGTAAGAAATCTTTAATAATTGAGAGGGTTATATCATACACACTTAGAGTGATTTTAATTTTCAGTTGATAGTGTACCTTTATAACTGTATCCAATTGAGAATTAGAAATGTATAAATTCTTCCCAAAACATAAAGTATATATGTACCTTTATCTTACTGTGATGGAACATAAGTATACTGACATAAATTCTTCACATAACATAAAGTATATGTACCTTTATTTTACTGTGATTGAACATAAGTATACAGACTGTTTTATAGTTAACGTTGTTGTTCATACTTATGCCCCTTCAACAAGGCAACAGCGAGAGCTATAGGTTACTCTAATTAAGGCAAGGGGTGCGCCTTTCATTATATTTTTTCTTTTTGTGCTGTTTCTTTCTTTTTTGTGTGTGTGTGTGTGTGTGTGTGTGTGTGTGAAGAGCACTGCTAGAGGGAAAGATCGACTTTTCTTGAAATTGTTCTCGGTAATCTAGAAGCACGGACGAAGCAGAAGGCCATCATGCTTGACCTGTTACCTCACAGAGGTATCGTTCGAGCACCCTCAGAGAACAACCTACCCTATTGAGTGTATGGCTTGAGGTATCTTTTGAGAACTTGGAGGACATTGTGAAAACGAACATATTTTACCTCCCCAGTCACCTTTAATGAGCACGGAGGATCTTATCCCGGCTCAAGCCCCGAACGCGCAACCTTTAAGTTACCAGATCGCTGCCTTTGTTGGCTGATTTACTGTTAACATCACAGTTAACATTAACTAAAACAATAAACTTCGGGAACATTGTTCACATCTACTTCAACATTAGCATGAACCCTTGGACATGACATGTACCCCTGTACAAGAAATCAATGTTCACCATGTTCAGGTGATGACCAAATGACATCTTGAATGCCATTGGGATGTTTAGCCTTCTTACATTGTTGAGATATAACATACACCTAAGATATTGAGGGTAAAAAATGAACACATAGTAAATTCTTAATTATTATTGAACTTTATTTCTGCTTCATGAATATTAGTAATGATGAAATGGTGAAATATCATCTTCTGTACCAGTTGAAGTATTCTGAAACCCTTCATGATTATTTCTTCCTCAGGCAGCGATAGAGTATTACGTCTTATTTCTGAGAAAGTTAATTAAAATACTTCATCTTCATCTTTAAAAAATGCTCTCTGCTTGCTTAGTTCCTGGTTTAATAATGCATACCTACGCACATTTCTGCTTTAAAAATCTATATGAATGTGCAATGCAAGCAACTCTGTAACTCTTGAAAATTTAATGAATTGCTATAAATTCTGCAAGTTAAAATCCATCTCTTTAAATACTTATAAAACAGCCCCGACGTTCTTATTTATATTAGCATATTTATTTAAATAGGCATACTCTACGGTAAATAAGACGCCATAACGATTCGTGGGTTGAAAACTCATTAAAGAAGGTTTCCCGGAGATCCCGTCTCTCTTTTACTTCTCTCAATTTTTCTAATCACCATATAAAGTATAAAGCGCTGACGTAAATCGAAATTCTCCGCTCAGAGGCGGGCAGTAATTTGTGCAGAAAAACTCATTCCTGCAAATAATCACTTGCGCCGTAATCATTTTCTATAATTACTGCCGCTCCTTTCTCCTACCATTGTTTTAACTTGATGACTTTTAAATGACGGCCTTCCATTTTTAAGTTACGTCAGCATTTAGCGTGAATAATGCTAATTATCTGGCTGCACTTCGTAAACCCTCTTAACAAAAGCTGAGGAAGCCCCTTTTTTTAATGCCAGATGTTAATCTCTGCAGGATTCATCTTCGCTTAAGACATCCCAGAATTGCCGAGCACCTTTGACAAATCGTTTGTCAACACGTGCTGGGTTCTTTGTTTAACATTCCTCGCGACATCATATGATTTGTTGATGGCAGCGGTTTTAGCATCCTTCCCAGCCAAGGTGCTCTCGAGATGAAAACACGAAAAAAAAATATATTATTTGAGGCACCAGCGAGAGAATGCACGAACCTGCGTTGGTTAATTGCTTAGGTAATCCGCTCCTAAAGGAGTTAAGTATGTAAATAAAGACCTTTTAGAACTTTTCAAAGTGAGTAATGGGAAGTAAGACTTCAGTCGTTCTTTAAGAGGTATGTCATCAATAAGCGCTGAGAAAACACTTAAATGTAATTCGTTGGCTTAGTTTTACTGCCTTTTGAAATAGTTCAAAAGATAACGTGACGTTTAGTCAAATTGCAGCAAAGCATAATTAATTGTAATGTTTTCATTCTATTTGTGTCATAAAAGTAATTTTTGAACCATGGACGATTTGCTTAAAAATAGTTTTATAGAGTGGAAGATTGAGAAAACATTGTAATTGAAAATTTTGTAAAATTTAATTTTCTAAGTATTAGAAGAAATATAAAAAATTTTCATAAAGAAGAGTGCTTTAAACAAATTTCTGATTAGACAAAATGTATTATTTCATTAAACGTATCAAGGCTTTGCTGCGCTTTTAGTTTCTAAAGATCATATCACCTAATTTTTAAATAGTTTTTGCAAGTGTTCGCAAATAGATAATAAACTTAAATATAAAGGTCTAGGTGTATAGAAGCTTAACAATATAGTTAAACAGAAATGCGAAGTAGAGATTCTTCCAGAAGTTAAGTTATTAATATTACTGTTATTTATTTAATTAGGTTCTAGTTCAGACATTGTAATTCAACAGAAAATGGTGAATATCATTTTTTGCTGAGCAGGAGCTTTACTTCTAAATTATTTACCAGTAGGCATTTCTTTTTCAAATTATTAAATGCTTAATACATGTCTGGCAATAAAGCAAAAGTCGGAGTATACTAAAGATATTAAATAGTATATAAATTTTGAAAAATATAGACGTTTTCCTTTAATTTTGTATTGAATTTACATAAATAAAATTATACATATTTGTATGTGTGTCAGCCCAACACGTGAAAACTCCTGTACGAATCGAGATGCAGATTGTTTTTATTTCATTTTCAATATATTTTGATTCAAAGTAAGGTAATCGTTTCTCTTAATTCGATATAATATTCTTGTAATTATGGTTCATGTGACTTTTCAAGTTTATGTCTTACGAATACACCAATAAATTTCATGGTACGCGATGCTTTGTGTGCTATTAACTAACTTTATAAATAAAATTATAAAAATTTCGTCAGGGTGCTCGTCATGCAAAAACCATTGAACAAATGGATCCAGTGTTCTTTAGATTTCTTCTTAATAGTTCTGGTATCTAAAATAGTCTAAATGCTATCTTGAAATTTGATTTAGCTTGCTTATAATAGTTATTTATCTCGTTATATATAGTTATTATTCTCGTGTTCATAAATTTTGCTGTTTAAAATCGATTGAGCAGTCATATTATCTGGAACTTCGTCTTATCTCAACTCTTATATCTGTCCTGTACATGACGTATGATATACACATTTAATGTTTTATACACTTGTATATCATGTGTGATACACAATGAACTATATTTTATACTCAACCTTTAATAAATTTTATATTTTAGATTATTTTTGTATCACATGTGATAGACAAGCGTAGAAATCATTAGATGTATAGGGTTAGCAAGAAATAAGCTTCCCACTTCTGAGGAGACTAGAATACGGTCTATTCATTATGAAATACTATGAGATAATTCAAATGATGAGATAGACATATATTACATAAAAACTTTTAATACAAAAATCCGTCTATAGGTAGTGCTGTAACACATGGTATTTATTTAGTTCTTGTCATCATGCCTCCATTGAAAATATTCCCCTGACAATGTAATTACTCAAAATTTTATTAATTATCCTGATGTTAATGAATCACCTAATACTATGCAAAGTACTAATTCCCAGTTCAAGGTAATCCATGAATTTGGGAATATAATAGTCAAAATAGTAAAATTACTTGATTTCTCCGATATAAATTGCTTCATCAGCAAGTTAAAAGAAATGTTTAATCAGCTAAAAAAAAATGCTTCTGATTCCAGTGATCGCCTTGCCTTAATTTTGAGCTTATGTTCAAAATTATCCACAACTTAAACTCTCCCTGTTGTTATTTGTTCTTACCACCGCTAGCTTTCATTTTTCCTGTAGCTATGTTTTTCAGTTTGGTTTGGTTTGGAAAGCTACTGTCTACTTTTTTACACACAATGGCTAATGAGACAGGGACCTATTGCTTAAAGCCGGCTATTCAATTCTGCTACGAGCATCCATACCATAGTGGTATTCGAACCTACGAACTCCGGTACCGACGATTAGCGCCCTAACCCATCGGCCAGCGCTCGACTATGTTTTTCGGAGTTGGATGGCTCGCCCAGTTAATTCCGTTGAACCATTCTTCCTATGTGGTCCTATGTGACCTCCGTTGCAAGAAAAAACGCTATTGGTAAAACTGCTTTACCAGAACCAGCAGAGCTCCGTTGCAGCTCTAAATGAATTCCGTCGTACTAAATGGGTACGAAGAGGTCTAATGTCTGCGTGTTGTGAAGTCCTGGAGTAGGATAGGCGAAGCCGTCAATGACACAGGCTGGACAACTGTTTATTCTGGATTAAATACTTTATTCGAGTGAATAATTTATGTACAGCTATGTACAGGTTTCAGTATATTCTAAATCTTCTGAGATCTCGTGAGGAGATAAAATTAACACAATTACAATGCGTGGGTACATTGAAGCTAGTTCTTCTAAATCACTGGAACAGTTCGCTAATTAGTGCCGGTACGAAACGCTGATACTATAACCTCCGGGCTGACGATCAGTACAGTCGGCTTCCACACTAAGGTTCAAACGCTCAGAGTGCGTATCACGCTGGAGTTCGTTGAGGAAACTCAGGATGCAGGACGATCCAAAATTAGAGTAGGGGTCGCTCCCAGTGACCTACTTCTATGTACGAAGTAGAAAAAAAAATTAAGATAACGGGAATGAGATCCTAAAGTCGAAAGTCGACTTCTTAGCAAAAACAGAGACGCTGGCGGTCTCTAAAGCAAGCAAGATCCAGAAATCGGAGACGAGTGGACTCCTCTCGAGGTCCACAAAAACAGCTCCAAAGCAACTCTCCAAAAAAAAAGCCTTCTTCTTAGGAACCACATAGGATGAATTGGCAACAGTACTCCCTGAGCCAAGCCCTCTAGTACTGGGTTTGCTGACAATGGTAGTGCTTCAATCTATTGAGTATTTAGTTGTCAATAACATTAAAGAGCCTTCTTCTTGGCTCTTTATAGGTCTTTTTTATAGGTCTTTCTTTATATTCTTCTTTTATAGGTGTCCCGGTTTCCTTCACGTGATTCTTCCGGAACCTTCTAGACCCAATGTGACGCAATCTTGCGGTCACTCCCAGTCTGGATCAGCTGATCCGTTTCAAGATGTGGCCTAAAGGTCGTCTTTAAGCCAACCACCAAAACAACTTAAATTCCTTTAGCGGTACCGGTAACGGGGAACAGATGTACACTACAATAACGTTCGATTAATAATTATTACTTGAGTCCTTTGACAGTAGCAGCGAGATATCCCCCCTTAAGATTTTGGTTGTGGGGCTTCCTGAAAGGCAACATATACCATCAAATGCCAGAATCTGTGCCAGATTGGAATTGCAGTGCCATTTTCTTGATAATTTTGCAGACTCATTCTGGTCAGGTGTGTAAAATATGGTTCTGCGACTGCAGGATATTGTTAAACATGAAGAGGGGGATATTTAGCAATTTTAATGCTATTTAGAATTTATAAATCACATGTATCACAGCGCCACCTATAGGCGTATATTTGTACTAATTTTTTTTCATGTAATAAATATCAAGCGCATCATTTGAATTGTCTCTAGTTCCCGTTGTATCTCATTTGGATCAATACAACGCATTCTAGAGTGTCACCTGAAATGTGAACTTCCTAACCCTGTATATAGATTTTGCAGAACCGGCAAAAGATGAAATATTTAAAAAAATCTTTTCAATTAATTGTTTTAAAATATTTATAGAAATCTAATTAAATGTTGATTTTTTTTAAATTTAGGATTATTTTACTCGGGACGAGAAATATCATTCTTTCATCCAATCACAACTATTAAATACATTGATCTTATTTAATATTTAGGGATTTATCTGAAATGAAAATAATCTCAAAAAGTATTTTCAAAAGCATACTGGGATGTCATGAATTATGTGCATCTATACTGAAAGCTGGGCTAGCAGAGGTTAATTTTAAATAGATTATTTGTTTATTAAGAACATTTAATTTGCAATTCTTTGCCCTAGCTGAGATTCACTATTATCTTATTAATAAATAAAAATTTAACTCTCAAGATTGTGCTCACAAAATACAATAAATGTTTCAAAATATGATAGAAAGAGCTTAAGATTCCTAATAATAAAAAAGATAATCCTTGAACAATTCATAAAATCCCAGACTCTACACTTCTCGAGTTATTTACTTCATTTCGTAGTCAAGTTAGACCGTCAATCCCACATAACTATTGCATCCTGACATTATCAATGTTGGTGACCTAGTTGTGATTGGTTATATCTCAGATACGACAAAACCTTCCAGTATACAACTATGATCTTGGCTAGACCCGTAACCAGACAAGAATTAGACTCTGAGAATGTACTACGACAGACGTCTGTCGCAAAGATTAATCATTATGACAGGAATAGCAATAATTTTTTCTTGTCCAAATGGTAGGACACTACTCAGATTTGTTGATAAAAGATTTGCTCTATCTTGCAGAAATTTTGCGTGCTTCTTGCTTGCAGGTTTCACTGTACGTAATAATCCCTTCGCGGTTTTCGTTGACACAGAAACGTATTATTTTTTAGTTAAGAGTATTAATTTTCGGGTGAAATCTGAACTTCGCGTGTTCAAAAATATCATAAATCCAGTGGTGATATTCCATGATGTTTTTCTAAGAGAATTTTAAGAGAAATATTCTAAATTTTTTTCATTTGGAAGTGAGTTTTAGATTTAAAATTTCTTTAAACTTTTTCTAAGTGATGAAATTGTTTATATAAAATATTTTTTTCCTTCGCAGTCAGTATCGGCCTAGTAAGTAAATTGATTAAAGGTTTTATCACACGTCAATATGTACATATTGAAAAAGTAACACATTTAAAAGATTCTTTTTTCCATTGAAAAATGAATTCTCGGTACATAATTTTTCAACCAATTAAAGGCATTATCACAAGTGAACGAGAACCAAAATAAGTCTTTGAAATTTTTAAATGTAACAGAAGAAATCTGCAAATTCCAGAAATCAGCACAAAAAGGAGGGGTTTTCTTAGGTTACATCAAAAGATTTTCAATCGATTTATATTTGCTTGTGATAAGGGCTTTAATCGATTTATTTTTGATTGTGATAAGGGCTTTAATCGATTTATTTTTTTATTGTGATAAGGGCTTTAATCGATTTATTTTTGATTGTGATAAGGGCTTTAATGGGTTTGGATTTTTTCGCTGTAACATGGGAAATTCTCATATTCTTCAACGGGAAAAGGAATGCTGAACTGGATCTGTTGCTATTTCCATACGTACATTCTGAGGTTTGATAAGGCTTTTTTACTCACATCAATAAGGATGAAACTATCAATTACAAACTCTAAAACAACCAGATTTATCAAAAAGATAAATTTCCTAATAGCGGTGACGACATACCGCAACAATGACTTGGAAATTTTTGTTGCTGTTGCTGTTACTAAAAACAAACTTCCAATGCTTATTTCAATTTTATGAAAATGTTGCTTTGATATATTTAAAGATACACAGTCAAACCTAACTGCTTAGGTATGTCTCTAAAATACCCAAAAACAAACTACTTAAGGAGGCGAGCTGAAAAACCTTCATTAAAAAACCATAGTTTTGATTCAATATAAATAAAAAGCCCTCTTCTTAAAATAATATTTTTCCTATATCCTTAATAAGGATCTCACTTTATTAAAAACTATCTAGTTTTGTAAATAACTTACAACATTTGTAAATTAAAAAATGAATCCTCGGGACAAAATTTTTCAACCTACTAAAGGCATTATCACACTTCAACGAGAAGCAAAATAAGTCTGTTGAAATTTTTAAATGTAACATAAGAAATCTGCACATTCAAGAAATCAGCACGAAAAGGAGGGGTTTTCTTGAGTTACATCAAAAGATTTTCAATCGATTTATTTTTGCTTGTGATAAGGGCTTTAATCGATTTATTTTTGATTGTGATAAGGGCTTTAATCAATTTATTTTTGATTGTGATAAGGGCTTTAATCGGTTCGGACTTTTTCGCTGTAACATGGGAAATTCGCATATTTAGCAACGGGAAAAGGAATACTGAACTGAATCTGTTGCTATTTCCATACGTACATTTTGAGGTTTGATAAGGCTTTTACTCACATCAATAAGGACCAAACTATCAATTACAAACTCTAAAACAACCATATTTATCAAAAAGATAAATTTCCTAATAGCAGTGATGACATACCACAACAATGACTTGAAAGTAATTTTTTGTTGTTGCTGTTGTTACTAAAAACAAACTTTCAATGCTTATTTCAGTTTCATGAAAATATTGCTTTGATATATTTAAAGACACACAGTCAAACCTAACTGCTTAGGTATGTCTCTAAAATACCCAAAAAACAAACTACTTAAGGAGGGGAGCTGAAAAACCTTCATTAAAAACACATTTTTGATTCGATATAAATAAAATTTCCTCTTCTTAAAATAATATTTTTTCTAAATCCTTAATAAGGATCTCACTTTATTAAAAACTATCTAGCTTTGTAAATAACTTACAACATTTGTAAATTAAAAAAAAATCATTCCAAAATTTTATACAAATTCATACAAAAAATGCATACAAAATTAAGCAAAATATTTGTTGTTGCTGTTGTTACTAAAAACAAACTTCCAATGCTTATTTCAATTTCATGAAAATATTGCTTTGATATATTTAAAGATACACAGTCAAACCTAACTGCTTAGGTATGTCTTTAAAATACCCAAAAACAAACTACTTAACGAGGGAAGCTGAAAAACTTCCATTAAAAACACATTTTTGATTGAATATAAATAAAATTTCCTCTTCTTAAAATAATATTTTTCCTAAATCCTTAATAAGGATCTCACTTTATTAAAAACTATCTATTTTTGTATATAACTTACAACATTTGTAATTTTTTAAAAAAAATCATTCCAAAATTTTATACAAATTCATACAAAAAATGCATACAAAATTAAGCAAAATATTTAGACAGAAGTTGATTAGTATTTTTTATTTCGAGAATTTCAATTATATTAATATGAGCAATATATTTTATGTTACAGCATGGTAAAAGTTACTTTTTTAATTTTTGATTCCTTAACTGTTTTTAATGTTTTTTTACATTTATAAATCTTAACATGGGTTTTCAGGATAAAACACGTATTTTACATCAATTGGACATGAAAATTTAGTTTTTAATATGCATTTAGTAATACATTTAGTTTTTAATACAAAAAGTTTTCTTGCGGGTAAGAGAATTAAATTTTTCATTTCAAATGTATTTTTACGGTGTTGTGTAAAATATATTAGTTAAAATGACAAAATAAAATAATCTTTTTAAATCTTAGAGTGTTATTACAAAACTCATCAAAATCATTCTTAAAGGTGCAGAACATTTTGTTTTATGGTAAACTAGCTGCTTTGCATCTAGCCTTCGGTCTGGGTAACATTTTTTTTCCAAATAAGAATTTAAATCAACTACTATAGATAACCAAATTTATAAAAATATTTTTAAAAACTTGCATGCTTGCTGTATTACTACTGTACGTTGATTAGCAACGTTAATATACGTTGCCATATTACGTGGTAGAATAGGAAGCAGAGGTTTTGACAGAAATAGTGCTGATTTTATTGGTAGTAATAAATGTCTTCCAAAATTAAGGAAATTTATTACAAACCACATAGTTTTATATGAAACAGAAACGCACATTCATACAGACAACCATATGAATATGAAGATAACTATATAAAATGATAGGTTTTTATTTACCCATGAGAGTCACTGAAATTGGTACTTTTTGTTGTTAAAATATTGTTGATAAACATTTCATTGCAACGTAAAAATTAACCAAGAATTAAATTTAAAATAACTTCTCATATAAAAATGCTATAATTTGTGTCACATAGAAATGAAAGTTAATCGCTTTATATCTCAATTTCCAGGTCAAATCGAATGGATACTACGCAGACGATGTTTAAAAAATATAAAATAAGAAATGAATAAATCAGATATTTAAAGTAATTACGTCATAATGATAGAAAAATATCATTTTCATCTATTTATTATGTGATAAATTGAAAATTTTAATCTTCCGCTTTTAACCGAGGAAAACTGCGTTTAAAACAATTACTTGGGAGAACGTCACATTGCTAGAAATATTGCTTCTTTCCCTTAGTTATGATGCGATAAATTAAAAAATTAATCGTTTGTGTTTAACCGGGGAAAATAATGCTTGGAATAATGACATAAAATGCTCTAAAAAGGGGGAAGGGATGGATTTCGAAAGTTAAAAATTTACAAAAACCTTCCCAGGGATGTACCTAATAATTTCTCAAATTTTTACGGCGATTGGTTGCATGGTTTTTGAGTCTATCGAGTACACACAGACAGGCAGACACAAATTCATTTATATATATATATATATATATATATATATATATATATATATATATATATATATATATATAGATTAATAAAAAAATCATTATAGTGAAGATTTTAAGTCTCTTTGAGTTAAAAAGTGGCCCGATTTATGTTACACATTATAACATTGCTTAAAATTTGAATATAATATCTTTGTGAAAGCTTTTAATCATTAATTTTATTGTTGTATTATAAAGTTAATTATTTATGTGTTCATGCCTCGTTTGTTTAAAATTTATATTTTTGAAATTAAATCTGGTAGCAAATGCTTATAGAATGTCATTTAACTTATAAATTTATCTATATGTTTACAGATTTCTGTACTTTTTATCTACAGTCACTAAAACTGTTTGTAAACTAGATAAAATTCGTATATATCATGATATATATTTTGGCATTGGAGAGTGAATTGAGCTATTTTGCCTATTGTATGTGTGGTATATATAATGGTGTATATATGGTGTATATAATGGTGTATATTAAAATTTATATTTTTGAAATTAAATCTGGTAGCAAATGTTTATAGAATGTCATTTAACTTATAAATTTATCTATATGTTTACAGACTTCTGTACTTTTTATCTACAGTCACTAAAACTGTTTGTAAACTAGATAAAATTCGCATATATCATGATATATATATTGGCATCGGAGAGTGAATTGAGCTATTTTGCCTATTGTATGTGTGGTATATATATATACTGGTGTATATATAATGCATATTAATGCCTTATAGCGTAATACACATTATATTGAATTTTTCTATATAGAGAGTTCAAACTGCAGTCAAAACGAAAAGAGTTCAAATAGATGTTATCATAGTCTTGTATACAAGACATCAACCTCGATGTTGTTGTTGTCTTATGCCATTTGGTCAAACCAAGCATGATTGAGCCGGAGGCACTCGCATTAATTCTATGGGGTGCGTCTTTCGTTTTTAACAAGCATCTCAAGGGTACGACTTATGCTCAAGTGGGTCCTCGTAATTTAGAAGCAGGGACCAAGCAGATGACCCATAGGCTTGGCTTAAGACCCCCAGAGGTATTGATTGAGAACTATGAGGACATTGAGACCATGAACATATTTTATGTGCCCCAGTCACCTTTAAGGAACACGGTGGATCTTAGGTCGACTCCGGCTCTGAACCAGCAATTCTCCAGTTACGAGAGCATTGCCTTTGCCGACTAAACTACCTCGGCTCAGATAACAACCCTCTAAGCCTAGCAGTTTTTTAATTACACCCCATACATCATATTCTCAATACAAAGAAAAATAGTAATTTTCATTCTTCTGAAAATATTTGTGGTCATTACGCAATTTTGGCTACGACTGACATACGTCGTATATCAATGTCTTTTATATTTTTAGTCTTTATAAAGTATTGTTACGTAATGTATCCTGACATTTTGTAATATAAATTTGTCTTTATTCATATTTGTAAAATTGTATTATTGTAGTATTATTTGTGGCAGCACACCATTGTAAATATGCAAATTATCTTGTATGCTGCCTGACTACATAAGAGTCAGAGTGCCAGTAGCACAAGGGCTCGGTTGTATCGAGGGTGCTGATGTTTATTTATTGTTTCTTAAATAAATGCGTACGTCTGAAGTGAGTAGTGTTATTTTGACTGCACCATACAAATCCCTTCTGATAATGGATATATATATATATATATATATATATATATATATATATATATATATATATATGTGGTGATCCCTGCGGATACTACATTCATCATCGTCGAGTCATAGCAGGGGTCCGCCATATATTCTTAGGTTACGTATTCTTACATTTAATATTTTATTTGGATATATTTCTGTATAAATCTCCTGGTTCGATATTTTCCATTACAGAATATCATTTATTTTATGAGTCATAATTCTTCCAATGCAAATACGTTATCTAAATGAGACATGTTATCTAATATAAGATTAAAATGAGAATTTCGTGGGCGTTCTAGGTTTGCATGTTTTAGTTGTTTTTCCTTTTTAAAAGCAAATTCCGACATCTGGTTCCAATTATTTAAACACTGTCATTAATTCATACAGTTATCAGTATATTTATGGATTTCTCCCTTTTTTAATCTCTGCTCCGAATAAATTATAAAAAAATGTTTTGCAAATTAAATAAAAATTAATGTATGTTAGAAAAATTTTGGAAAATAAATGAAAAGTAAATGAAAATATATTATCTGATGTATTTGTTGGAGCATAAATAATTTTTTTTTACTATTATTTCTTAAATGTTATTTCTTGTTCACATCTTTACGTTTAATATTTAATTTGAATATATTTCAGTATAAATCCTATGATTTGACATTTTTCCTCATAGAACACCATTTTTTATTAATGAGTCACAAAAAGTCCAGCGTAATAATGATACCTAAAAGATGAAACTGAATTGGCATTTTCATGGGTATTCATAGTTTATACGCTTTAAGTTTGTTTTATTTTAAAATTTAATTCGTAATGTGAGAGCGATTGTTAATAGAATGCAATTATATTCATAAACTTATCAGTATATTTATAGACTTTTGAATTTTCACTGTATTTAGTAAAATACAAAACAGGATTTGCTAATTAGATAAATTTAGAACCACATAGAAATGTATTTTAGAAACTACTAGTAAACAGATTGTGTATGGTTTCAAAAGAAATATTTTCTTACCGTAAACATTATTTACGTACATATTGTTAAGTTTAATATTTTGTTTGGGTATATTTCAGTATAAATCTGTTGGTCCGATATTTTTGTTTATGGAATCTTTTTTAATTAAAATGTCATAGTTTGTACATTCCAATGATGTTATCTAAAATGGGAGATTGAAATTGGATTTTCATGAGCATTCATAGTTTGTACTTTTTAAGTTTTTTTTTTTATTTTTATTTTAAAAGTTAATTCTGTAATGTGACGAGGATTGTTAAAAAAATACGATTATACTCATACTCTTATCAGTATATTGATAGACTTTTGGGTATTTTATTCACTGTCAATAAATTATAAAACAATGCTTGCAAGTTAGATATACTGAAGTATATTTTAGAATCTACTAGTAAATAGAATGTGTATTGTTTCAAAAGAAATATTTTTCCTATTGTGAACGTTATGTATGTACATATTGTCATGTTTAATATTTTATTTAGATATATTTCAATATAAATCTCTTTGTCCGATATTTTACCTACTCAGAATTTAGAATCATTTTTACTTAATGTGTCCTAATATGCAAAATGTAATAATGTTAACTAAAGTGAGAGATCTAAATTAGGTTTTCATGAGCATTCATAGTTTGTACGTTTGGAATATTTTATTTGGATATATTTTAATATAAATCTCTTTGTCCGATATTTTTTCCTAATCAGAATTTAGATTCATTTTCACTTAATGTGTCATAATATGCAAAATTCAATAATATTACCTAAAAAGAGAGATCTAAATTGGATTTTCCTGAGCATTCATACTTTGTACGTTTGGAATATTTTATTTGGATACATTTCAATAAATCTTCGTCCTAATCAGAATTTAGAATCATTTTTAATTAAAGTGTCATAATATGCAAAATGCTATAATATTATCTAAAATGAGGGATCTAAATTCGATTTTCATGAGCATTCATAATTTTTAAGTTTTAAGTTTTTTTTCCATAATGTGACAGTGATTGTTAAAAGAATGCAATTATACTCATACTCTTATCAGTATATTGATATACTTTTGAATTTTTTAATCACTATCTTGAATAAATTATAAAACAATGTTTGCAAATTAGATAAATTTATCATATATTGAAGTGTATTTTAAAATTTCTTAGTAAATAGAATGTGTATTGCTGCAAAAGAAATATTTTTCATGCCGTAAACGTTATGTACGTACATAATGCCATATTTAATATTTTATTTGGATATATTTATATATAAATCACTTTGTCCCATATTTTTCCTAATCAGAATTTAGAATCACTTTTAACTAACGTGTCATAATATGTAAAATATAATAATGTTACCTAAAATGGGAGATTACAATTATACTCATACCCTTATCAGTATATTGATAAACTTTTGGATTTTATTCACTGTCCTGAATAAATTATAAAACAATGTTTGCAAATTAGATAAATTTATCATATATTGAAGTGTATTTTAAAATTTCTTAGTAAATAGAATGTGTATTTTTTTTTTTTTTTTTTTTTTTTTTTACTGCAAAAGAAATATTTTTTCATGCCGTAAACGTTATGTACGTACATAATGCCATATTTAAGATAATATTTTATTTGGGGGGGGATATATTTATATATAAAAATCACTTTGTCCCATATTTTTCCTAATCAGAATTTAGAATCACTTTTAACTATAAAACGTGTCATAATATGTAAAATGTAATAATGTTACCTAAAATGGGAGATTACAATTATAATAACTCATACCCTTATCAGTATATTGATAAACTTTTGGATTTTATTCACTGTCCTGAATAAATTATAAAACAATGTTTGCAAATTAGATAAATTTATCATATATTGAAGTGTATTTTAAAATTTCTTAGTAAATAGAATGTGTATTGCTGCAAAAGAAATATTTTTCATGCCGTAAACGTTATGTACGTACATAATGCCATATTTAATATTTTATTTGGATATATTTATATATAAATCACTTTGTCCCATATTTTTCCTAATCAGAATTTAGAATCACTTTTAACTAACGTGTCATAATATGTAAAATGTAATAATGTTACCTAAAATGGGAGATTACAATTATACTCATACCCTTATCAGTATATTGATAAACTTTTGGATTTTATTCACTGTCCTGAATAAATTATAAAACAATGTTTGCAAATTAGATAAATTTATCATATATTGAAGTGTATTTTAAAATTTCTTAGTAAATAGAATGTGTATTGCTGCAAAAGAAATATTTTTCATGCCGTAAACGTTATGTACGTACATAATGCCATATTTAATATTTTATTTGGATATATTTATATATAAATCACTTTGTCCCATATTTTTCCTAATCAGAATTTAGAATCACTTTAACTAACGTGTCCATAATATGTAAAATGTAATAATGTTACCTAAAATGGGAGATTACAATTATACTCATACCCTTATCAGTATATTGATAAACTTTTGGATTTTATTCACTGTCCTGAATAAATTATAAAACAATGTTTGCAAATTAGATAAATTTAGCATATATTGAAGTATATCTTAGATTCTACTAGTAAGTATATTGTGTATTGTTTCAAGAGAAATATTTTAATTGTTCTAAACAGTATTTACTTACCTAAATTTAGGTTTAATATTTTATTTGGATATATTTAAATATAAATCACTTCGTCCGATATTTTTCCTAATCAGAATTTAGAATCATTTTTAATTAACGTGTCATAATATGCAAAATGCAATAATGTTACCTAAATTGAGATATCTGAATTGGATTTTCATGAGCATTCATAGTTTGTACGTTTTAAGTTCTTTTACTTTAAAAGTTAATTCCTTAATATGACAGCGATTGTTAAAAGAATGCAATTATACTCTTATTCTTATCAGTATATTGATAGTCTTTTGGATTTTTTATTCACTATCCTGAATAAATTATAAAACGATGTTTGCTTTGCAAATTAGATAAATTTAGCATATATTGAAGTATATTTTAGAATTTACTAATTATTAGAATGTGTATTGTTTCAAAAGAAATATTTTTCCTGCCGTAAATATTGTGTATGTACATAATTCCATATTTAATATTTTATTTGGATATATTTAAATATAAATCTCTTAGTCCAATATTTTTCCTAATCAGAATTTAGAATCATTTTTAATTAAAGTGTCATAATATGCAAAATGCAATAATGTTACCTAAATTGAGATATCTGAATTGGATTTTCATGAGCATTCATAGTTTGTACGTTTTAAGTTTTTTCATTTTAAAAATTAATTCCGTAATGCGACAGCGATTGTTAAAAGAATACAATTATACTCATACCTTTATCAGTATATTGATAGACTTTTTCATTTTTTATTCACTCGTCTTAATTAATTACAAAACGATATTTGAAAATTAGATAAATTTATCATATATTAAAGTGTATTTTGGATTTACTAGTAAGTAGATTGTTTATTCAAAAGAAATATTTTTTCTGTCTAAACGTTATTTAAGTACATATTGTTATTTAACATTTATTTGGATATATTTCAATATAAAATCTCTTGATTTGATATTTTTCCTATAGAATCATTTTTAATTAATGTCATAATTTGTACAATGTAATAATGTTATTTTAAAAGAATTATAATAGAAATTGTAAAATTAGTTTTTACTTTAAAATTTAAATCTTCAAATATTCTCAAAATTTTTACTATTTAAAATAACTCACTTGACCATTATAGAGAAAATTCAAGTGACACTGGATACACAGCTAGATTTAGCAAAAATAAGATTAAAAGTTATTTTGTGACTGTACATTTTTTTATTCAAAAGTAAAATTCAAATCTAGTAAAATTATTCAACTATTCCATCAAATTATACATTCTCTATGTGTTTACAACCTTCTCTATTTTTATTCAGACTCCCGAAATACAAACAATGTTTTTAAACTAGATAAAATTAGCATATTTAAGTATATTTATCTACAAGTAAATAGAGATATTATATTGTTTGAAAGAATAATCTATATTTCCATAATGTTCTTTCTGTCATGATATTGAGTTTAATATTTCATTTGGATTTATTTCAGTATAAAACTCTTGATTAGATATTTTCCATTACAGAATATCATTTTTGATTAATAAGTCATATTTCATCCACAATCATGTTATCTAAAAGGTAAATAAGCATTTATCTAAAAGTAAATAATTTAAATAATGCTAAAATGTATATCGTGTTCTCGCTTCGATACCCGATGTACGAAACTGGTATTTTCACATTACTCATCTTAACTAATAATTATCACCACAACCTTGTCAACGGTATTGTTACCACCAAAAGTTTACTTTTAGAGAACGCTATATTTTGTTAGTTATCAATAATAAGCATGTATCATTTGCACGATATAATTATATATTTCTTTTCAAACTTCATTTCGTAATGAAGTATAATGATGCGTCATTTAAAACTTAATTATTCATAAACTTCCATTTTATTTTTTTCTTGAAGGTACTATTATTTACAGTATGCATGTACTTTTTTTATACCTACAACCAATACATGCCTTGTGCATATTGATATATTGCAGGAGTACTAGATGCTGCTTGCTGCAACTTTGTTGCTACTTGTCATCAAATGGACATTTTGAGTTCTCAGCTAGAAGACCTTTATTGATTGGTTGTTGCAGTCATGGGAATAATTCATAGCTCCCGTTCGTCGTATGTACAAGTAAAACATCCTACGGTATTCATTCTAAATACAGTGTAAATACACAACCAATGCGAAATTCGGTTGCGTGCCGAATATGGTAAATTCAGGGACAGTACCTTCCGAATGACGAACAGCACTCCGCACTGATGGGGCATGTTTCACTTTAGAATAAACCTTGTGAGTGTTAATGGAAGTCCTTTAGTAAATTATAGAGATTACAAAGCCATTTTGGTGTATACCTCTTAGCTACTAAAGTTCATGTTAGATAAATAATATGCTAATCCTACAATAATTCCTTTCTAATATTTAATGCAATTGATTTTGTAATTCTTACTCTGTGACTCTTATTCTTATCAGTATATTGATAGTCTTTTGGATTTTTTATTCACTATCCTGAATAAATTATAAAACGATGTTTGCTTTGCAAATTAGATAAATTTAGCATATATTGAAGTATATTTTAGAATTTACTAATTATTAGAATGTGTATTGTTTCAAAAGAAATATTTTTCCTGCCGTAAATATTGTGTATGTACATAATTCCATATTTAATATTTTATTTGGATATATTTAAATATAAATCTCTTAGTCCAATATTTTTCCTAATCAGAATTTAGAATCATTTTTAATTAAAGTGTCATAATACGTAAAATGCAATAATGTTACCTAAAGGCGAGATTGAAATTTTATTTTCATGAGCATTCATAGTTTGTACGTTTTAAGTTTTTTCATTTTAAAAATTAATTCCGTAATGCGACAGCGATTGTTAAAAGAATACAATTATACTCATACCTTTATCAGTATATTGATAGACTTTTTCATTTTTTATTCACTCGTCTTAATTAATTACAAAACGATATTTGAAAATTAGATAAATTTATCATGTATTGAAGTGTATTTTAGATTTTACTAGTAAGTAGATTGTTAATGTTTCAAAAGAAATACTTTTTCTGTCTTAAACGTTATTTAGGTATATATTGTTACTTTTAACATTTTATTTGGATATATTTCAATATAAATCTCTTGATCTGATATTTTTCCTTATAGAATCATTTTTAATTAACTTGTCATAATTTGTACAATGTAATAATGTTATTTTAAAAGAATTATAATAGAAATTTTTAAAATTTAGAATCTCTTACATTAAAATTTAAATCTTCAAGGATTCTCAAAATTTTTACTATTTATAATCCAGAGGCTGTCACTTGACCATTTCTAGAGAAATTTTAAGTGACGCCGAGCACCACAGCTAGATTTAGCAAAAATAAGATTAAAAGTTATTTTGTGACCGTTTACATTTTATTTTAATTCAAAAGTAAATTTCAAAATCTAGTAAAAAATATTCAAACTATTCCATCAAATCTATACATTTCTCTATGTGTTTACAACCTTCTCTATTTTTATTCAGACTCCCGAAGGAACTACAAAACAATGTTTAAAACTAGATAAAAATTAGCATATATCGTGAAGTATATTTTGGAATCTACAAGTAAATAGAGATATTGTGTATTGTTTGAAAAGAAATAATCTATATATTCCATAAATGTTCTTTCTGTTCATGATATTGAGTTTAATATTTCATTTGGATTTATTTCAGTATAAAACTCTTGGTTAGATATTTTCCATTACAGAACATCATTTTTGATTAATGAGTCATATTTCATCCAGCACAATCATGTTATCTAAAAGGTAAATAATGCTAAAATAAAGGTAAATAATGCATGTTATCTAGAAGGTAAATAACTCCAAATAATGCTAAAATGTATATCGTGTTCTCGCTTCGATACCCGATGTACGAAACTGGTATTTTTCATATTACTCATCTTAACTAATATATTTTTCACCACAACCTTGTCAGCGGTATTGTTACCACCAAAAGTTTACTTTTAGAGAATGCTACATTTTGCTAGTTATCAATAATAAGCATGTATCATTTGCACGATATAATTATACGATTTCTTTTCAAACTTCATTTCGTTTATGAAGTATAGGATGATGCGTCATTTATACTTAATTATTCATAAACTCCCATTTTATGGTATTTTCTTGAAGGTACTATTATTTACTGAGTATGCATGTACTTTTTTATATCTACAACCAATACATGCCTTGTGCATATTGATATATTGCAGGAGTACTAGATGCTGCTTGCTGCAACTTTGTTGCTACTTGTCATCAAATGGACATTTTGAGTTCTCAGCTAGAAGACCTTTATTGATTGGTTGTTGCAGTCATGGGAATAATTCATAGCTCCCGTTTCGTCGTATGTACAAGTAAAACATCTTACGGTATTCATTCTAAATACAGTGTAAATAAACAACCAATGCGAAATTCGGTTGCGTGCCGAATATGGTAAGTAGTGTCAGAAATACAGGGACAGTACCTTCCGAATGACGAACAGCACTCCGCACTGATGGAGCATGTTTCACTTTAGAATAAACCTTGTGAGTGTTAATGGAAGTCCTTTAGTAAATTATAGAGATTACAAAGCCATTTTGGTGTATACATCTTAGCTACTAAAGTTCATGTTAGATAAATAATATGCTAATCCTACAATAATTCCTTTCTAATATTTAATGCAATTGATTTTGTAATTCTTCTCTGTGTGAAGTAAGAGATGTATTGATAACACGAATTTGTTCAGACTAAGTAATCATAATCGTATAATCTATATTTAATTCAAAGGTAGTGGGTAAATTATGTATTACTCATTTACATGTATACAGATACTTTTAAGAATTAAAAGAACTGGTTAATTTTTATTTAGTAAATAAGGTATTTTTTATTAAATAAACATATTTTTATCTGTTAGGGGCAAAAAACATTCATATATTTTAATAAAATTGTATAAATTTTGTAGTGAGAATTAAATATTATATATATATATATATATATATATATATATATATATATATATATATATATATATATATATATATATATATGCATACATGTATATATATATATGTGTGTGTGTGTGTATGCATACTATACATATATATACATATATATGTATGTATTTGTATGAATAAATAATATATATATTTATATATATATACATACAAGTGGCTCAGAAAAGAGAGTGACTCAGGACTCTCATTCCCCTCCCTCCATGAGTTATTATTTGTCTTTTATTTCTCAAAAGCTGTTATTTAACTTTGCATCGTATGCATCTGCTAGAAATATACAATAAAAGTTCCCTTGTTTTGCTTGGAATAAATCTTCATAATTCTACATGCATACATATATCCTATGAAAATGCAATAGTATGCATAGTATATTTAATTTAGCTTGAAATTTTTATAATTAAAAAAGAAATATATTTAAACTTACAGAGCAAGTGATGCTATATACTTTGCCTGTAAATGTTGCTTTTCTGTGGTACTCTCTCTTTCTCTCTCTAACAGTAAAAACGGCTGCGATGATAATTTAGGAAGCAGATGAACGAAACGCTAATTAAAAATATTTTATTTAACTTCATTTGTTGGCTATCTATCTTGAAATAAAATCTTAAAATAAAAAGTTTAACTTCTGAAATTGAGACAGATTTGGAATTTTATTTACGAGTATAAATCCTACGAGAATTCAATTCATTAATTTTGACATAGTTCCATATCCAACCCGTCAGAAAATGCTAAGATAACAAGTATAAAATTATTAATTAATAATAATTTAATGAAAAATTTAATTCGATATTTAAACACAGAAAGTAGCAAATTTGCGAAATTTTTATTCGAAATAATCCTAGCATTAATTGTCGATAGCATTATATGTAAAAATAATAATTAGACTTTTTGTGACTTTGTTGCTGTCACAAAAAGGTGACAGCAACACTTTTTTGGGTTGCTGATACGAGGTTTTTTTTCCTCTGTAATTTAGAAATGTAAATTGAAATAAATACTTTGTATATTATATAAAACGGTGAATGCTTTCATGATTCCTATATTTTGATTTGAACATCTTTGAAGTTCAAGGTGGTGAAAGAAAACGGGATCTTCAAAGTTATTAAGTAATATGTATTTTTGTTAACACTGAATAAAAGAACTGTTATAGAAATAATGAAATAAAAAAATCTTCATAGCTTCTAATCAATAGGACTTGTTCCTTGTTATTTATTTCTTTGAATACTGTTTTGATTCATGCATATATCATGTGATTACCTAAAAAAATAATTATTGCATGTGTTACGCACATCTTGAATTTTTACCCTAGTTTTTTAATTGTGTGCTAAAGACGAGTAAAAAGGTAAATTAGAATATTATTCTTGATATTATTTTCTTTTCTTTCTACCGCTTTGATTCATACATATATCGTGTAATTACCTGAAAAAGAAAAAAATATTCTGAGTAAAAGCACATTTCGAGTTTTTACCTTGATTTTTTACATGCGCATTAAACACGGGTAAATACGAAAATTTAGAATGGGATTCTGGTTATTTTCTTAGTTGAATACCGTTATGATTCATACATATATCGTGTAATTACCTGAAAAAATATTCTGAGTAAAAAGCATATCTCGAGTTTTGACCCTGATTTTTTCACATGCGCTTTAAACACGGGTAAATACGGAAATTTAGAATGTTATCCTTGTTATATTCTTCTTTGAATACCATCATGATTTATACATATATATCGTGTAATTACCTGAAAAAAATATATTCTGAGTAAAAAGCACATCTCGAGTTTTGACCCTCATTTTTTCACATGCTCATTAAACACGAGTAAATGCGGAAAAGTAGAATGTGATCCTTCTTATTTTCTTAATTGAATACCGTCATTATTTATACATATATCGTGTAATTACCTTAAAAAAGAAATCAAATATTCTAAGTAAAAGACAAATCTTGAGTTTTTACCCTGATTTTTTCACATGCTTATTAAACACGAGTAAATACAGAAAATAAGAATGTGATCGGTCTTATTTTCTTCCTTGAATAAGGTCATGATTTATACATATATCTTGCAATTACCTGAAAAAGAAAAAAATATTCTGAGTAAAATACACATCTCGAGTTTTGGCAGTGATTTTTTCGCATGCGCATTAAACACGAGTAAATACACAAATTTAGAATGTGATCCTTTTTATTTTCTTCCTTGAATACCGTCATGATTGATACATATATCGTGTAATTACCTGAAAAAGAAAAAAATATTCTGAGTAAAATACACATCTCGAATTTTGACAGGGATTTTTTCACATGAGCATTAAATACGAGTAAATACACAAATTTAGAATGGGATCATTTTTATTTTCTTCCTTGAATACCGTCATGATTTATACATATATCGTGTAATTACCTGAAAAAGAAAAAAATATTCTGAGTAAAATACACATCTCGAGTTTTGACCCTCATTTTTTCACATGCGCATTAAACACGAGTAAATACACAAATTTAGAATGTGATCCTTTTTATTTTCTTCCTTGAATACCGTCATGATTTATACATATATCGTGTAATTCCCTGAAAAAGAAAAAAAATATTCTGAGTAAAATACACATCTCGAGTTTTGATAGGGATTTTTTCACGTGAGCATTAAACACGAGTAAATACACAAATTTAGAATGTGGTCCTTTTTATTTTCTTCCTTGAATACCGTCATGATTTATACATATATCCTGTAATAACTTGAAAAAGAAAAAATATTCTGAGTAAAAAGCACATCTCGAGTTTTGACTGAGATTTTTTCACATGCGCATTAAACATGAGCAAATACACAAATTTAGAATGTGATCCTTTTTATTTTCTTCCTTGAATACCGTCATGATTTATACATATATCGTTTAATTACCTGAAAAAGAAACAAAATATTCTGAGTAAAAAGCACATCTCGAGTTTTATCGTGATTTTTTTACTTGCGCATTAAATACAAGTAAATACGGAAAATGAAAATGTGATCCTTGTTATTTTCTTCCTTGACTACCTTCATGATTTATACATATATCGTTTAATTACCTGAAAAAGAAACAAAATATTCTGAGTAAAAAGCACATCTCGAGTTTTGACCCTGATTTTTTCACACACGCATTAAATACGTGTAAATACTGACATTTAGAATGTGATACTTCTTATTTTCTTCCTTGAACAAGATCATAATTATTGCATATATTGTGTAATTACCTGAAAAAGAAAAAAAATTATTCCATGTAAAATCAGCATCATGAGTTTTTTTTCCTCAATTTTTAAATGCTCGTTAGAAACGAGCATATGCGGTAGATTAAGGTAATTATAATATGATTTATATTTGCATTAGATTACATCAGAAATGAAACAACCAGTTGCAATCATGTCTTTATTTAGACTGATTTATTAATTCTTTACCAACATCCCAACATGAAAAACAAAAAAAAAGATAAGTAGATTTCATTTAAGCTTAACCAAAATTAGTAATCGAAACAGTTATTCGGACATTCGTGATAACTACGCATAAATCAAAAAGCTTGTGAGAGTCGTGAAGAAAAGATGAATGCAAATGAAGAGATAAAACTAGAGGTCACAAATTGTTCATTCATACCTCCTGTTAGCAAACAATACCATTAATAAATTTCGTATGCAGTGCCATATATTGTTTTGAATGAAATAACCATCAGAATGAAATGGTTTACAACCGGTTAAAGTTCTGTAGAAAAGATAAAACATTTAGTGACCGCTTCTAGTTAGATTTACATACGAAACTGACAGAAAAATGGAGAATATTCTTTCATTAAATATTAAATTGTAGCTCTGAAATTAATTTCTTAAGGATAGTCTGTACTTACCCTATTGGATTTTTCTGGCTTAGTGGTCAAGTATGTGGGGAAAATTCCCTCGTGCTCCCTTTCATCAACTATATAATAATAGCCTAAGTTATCCGTCGGTCTGTCCTCGAATTTATGAAGCGGTTGGACGTGGAATGAATAGAAACATCCATATTGGAGTCTTGATGAGTTAGTGTTAGCAAAATTCAAACAGTAGTCTTTGAAACTTTTGTCCCTTCCACCCCTTCCCACCTTTTCGAGCATTTAATACCATTACATCAAGTCCCATTTTAAGAACAGGTGATTAAATTTATCAATTTATCGCATAAAAAAACTAAAAATAACATTTTTCTCATTATGATGTCATTTCTTCACCCATCTCATTTAATAATTTCTTATTTTATATTATTTAAATATCATCTGCATTATTTTCATCTGCAATTATTATTTTTTTCTATTCTTGAAGAGTTAGGGTTAGCAAAATTCAAAGCGAGTTCGAAAACGTTCGAAATCCAACCCTTCCCTCCTTTTCAATCGTTTAATGCCATTGTTTCAAGTCCTTTTTTCTCCGGTTAAGAGCCGGCAATTAAATTCATTAATTTATCACATTAAAGTAGATGAAAATAACATTTTTTTTCTAGCATTATGAAGCTATTCCTTTAACCATCTCATTTAATCATTTCTTATTTTATATTATTTAAATATCATCTGCATTATTTTCATGCCTTTTATCACTGAGTTTAGATTTTGCTCAAATAATTTTCTTTTATATTTGGCTTAAATAATAGATTAGATACATTTGTGATAATTTTAAATTTAATCATGGATTATTTCTCATTGCAATGAAAATTTTATCATGGGTATTAACAACAAATTATTTTCATAAAAGTGTAAGAGTCTATTTCACGGACTAATAAATATCTAGCATTTAAGTTATATATCTTTGAAAAGTAAGAAGTTTGTTCGTTTATGTGTTTGATTTTTATACATACCCAAACGGTTTACAATCGATTAGCTACATTTTGGACATCATTCATATATACCGCCAAATAACCACTGTCAGTATTAAAACGTCTGCTGTCCATCCTATCATGTAATATGACAAGATAAATTAAAGTTGGCAACTAACATACAATCAGTAACGTTTTTTACTGGTCCCTTCGTATAATCATACATCAAGCCCCATAAGAGCAGGTGATTAAATTTAACAATTTATCACATAATAAATAACTAAAAATAACATATTTTTCTCATTATGGCGTCATTCCTTCAACCAACTCATTTAATCATTTCTTATTTTATATTATTTAAATATCGTCTGCATTATTTTCATGCCTTTTATCACTGAACTTAGATATTACGTAAGTAATTTTCTTTTACATTTGGCTTAAATAATAGATTAGGTACGTATGTAATAATTTCAAATTGAATCATCGATTATTTTTTGTTACAATGAAAATTTTATCACCGGTATTAACAACAAATTCTTTTCATAAAAGCGTAGGAGTCTATTTCACGGACTAATAAATATCTAGCGTTTAATTTATATATCTTTGAAAATTAAGAAGTTTGTTCTTTTGTGTGTTTGTTTTTTATACATACCCACACGGTTCGCAATCGATTCTCCAAATTTTGGCCATCATTCATATATACCGACAAATAACCACTGTTAATATTAAAGCTTTTGTCAATCTTATCATGTATTGTGACAAAATAAATTAAAGTTGGCAACTAACATACAATCAGTAAAATGTTTTACTGATCCCGTCATATGATTATAAATCAAGCCCCATTTTAAGAGCCAGTTATTCTAGTTATTTAGTTTAGTTTGGCTATATGTTAGTTTAAAAGATTCTTTAAAAAAAATTACTAAGTAGTAAACAGCAAATTTTCTAGGAAGCTGCCTTTAAATTTTTTTTTCAGTTCATGACTATTAAATATTTTTATTGGCGTTTGATAAAGAACATACCAAAATTTCTCCAAAATTGTTTAAAATCAAATATATTTTTCTTGATGTTTTTTAAATAAAAAAATGTAACATTCTAGAGAATTAGCTGTTTTATATAGCAATATAAGATTTTTAAAAGGATTCATTAAATGCAAACAGGCAGGACAGAATTTTATTTTTCTTTAGGTTAACGTTGAAAAGAGGAATCCTCTATGGTAGGTATAGACCCACCTTAAACACTCATAGAATAATTGACAATTCATATAGACAAAAATTTTTCCTTTTTTTTTACACTTGTTAGGGGGGATTAATTTTTAAGCTAGATATTAAATTTGAGGGAAAATATTTCTACCTATATGAAACTACATACGTTAAGAGAATATATCTGCATTACTTAAACTTTGTTTTAAACACATTAAAATTTAAAAATACAAAAACAATACAATACTTGTAAGTAATTTAATGTAGATAAGTATTCTTGTCCACTTTATAAATAATGACAGAACTGAAACTTTTTATACACAATTTAATAAATACAATCAGGAATTCGTTGAACCTAAAAATTAAGAAAATGGCTAAATATTTTTAGAATTATGAATCTTTTCATCAAGAGATAAACGTATTCTAACATCATGAATATTAACTTTTGATTTTTTACAGCAGCATTTGATTCTTAACTTTTTTTTATTTCCTCTGTACTTTGTTGCATTTAAATTATGAATGTAAAATTTTAGAATTGAATTACTATTAATTGTAGCACAGACGCTACTAGAAGTTGCATGAACCTCATTTTCTTTAAATTATTTATGTTAGATCTTAATTATTTAAAAAGTTATTTCAAGGACTATTTGTATACATATATACACATATACTGTATACATCACATAAAAATTGAAATTTCTTAAATGAATTATCATGAAGCAGTAACATTTAATCTTCCTGAGTTTTTCTTATACCTATATCAAATTTAACTTTGATGAAGTTATACTGTATACATCACATAAAAATTGAAATTTCTTAAATGAATTATCATGAAGCAGTAACATTTAATCTTCCTGAGTTTTTCTTATACCTATATCAAATTTAACTTTGATGAAGTTATACTGTATACATCACATAAAAATTGAAATTTCTTAAATGAATTATCATGAAGCAGTAACATTTAGTCTTCCTGAGTTTTTCTATACCTATATCAAATTTAACTTTGATGAAGTTATACTGTATACATCACATAAAAATTGAAATTTCTTAAATGAATTATCATGAAGCAGTAACATTTAATCTTCCTGAGTTTTTCTTATACCTATATCAAATTTAACTTTGAGGAAGTTGTTTTATTTTGGGGAATTTTCAATAATAATTCATCACTTTGTTCTCTTACCCTTAGTGAATATTCAACAACGAGTGATAATTTTTCACAGTATAAAATGTAACATTGAGTTTTTCTTATATATATCAAATTTAACTTTGATGGAGTTGTTTTTTATTGGGGAATTTTTCAAAAGATTTATGACTTGTTTTCATACTTATGAATATTTAACAACGTGAATTTTTTTTTTTCACAGTATAAATAAATTGTAACATTCAAGAAAACACCAATTTTCTTGTAAATTCAATGTAATTTAGATGTTATTAATATTTTTCTAACATTATGTATTTGTTTATTTAATCTTTCGACTAAGTACTACTTGTTTTCTGTTAATACAAAAAATAGTGAAACATATCCAGCATATTTCTTAGAAATCGATGCTTTTTATGAAATTTTTTGCATTTTTATTTTTTCTCTACTCAAAGTAAAAAATAGAATTACAGTCCACAATAATTTTTATTTCATTAGTCGAATACAATGTTGTATACTTAAGTAAAGTAAATATTATTATAAATTTTTTTCTCTGCTCTCTATTTTTAAGCTAGAAAATGAACTATACAGAAAGATAATTGTTTTTACTATCAAATAAAAAAAAAATTAATGTAATAATATAGAATAAATTTTAGCATTCTACTGTATTTGAAAATTTACAGCAATTTTCTAAAGTGGAATTGAACAACAGCTTTTTTTATTTCATAAGTAAGTATTTACTTAAATCTATAATTCTTTTAATTATGAAAACACATAAGACAATGATAAATTATATACATCACAGAAAATGATACATCACAAAATAGAAAAAATAAGGGTACAATAAGTACAAAAAGGACATTAAATGCATTACTAATCCCATAATAGTAGAACTAAAATTTAACAATAAAAATATTCTATGGGAATTTTTTTATCTAAATACCTTCGATGTACATTAAAAAGTAAAAATCAAGGGGATGAAATTCCTTTATGACATGAAAAAAATTTTTTCTTTCTCGAAAAGACTCGAAGGACTTAGTTTTTTATTTTCTGTTCTTATTTAGAATACAGTGATGAGGATAAAAATCATACCCTTATTCATCATTCGTTGAAATGCAAAATGCAAAAAAAAGGTAACAATTAATTTTGAAATGTTTACCATGTGTAATAATCAAAATTTATAGATAATACAGATTCGTTACACTTTTTTCATTACTTCCATAATCGTCAGGAAAAGGGAAAAAATGGTTTAAAATGTAAGTCATACATAAGTAATATATAAAAGCATATGATATGTTGATATTATTTTTTAACTTTCATAAATATATCAAACTCTTTGTCCGAAAAACAAGGCATTGTCTTTAAGTACCAGAAGACACGGGCTTAACCCCACTGATGGCATGGAGACATAGGATGGCAATACAGTTTCGTTTTCATATGTGGGCCTAATTCTTTTAGAAGCTTTTATGATCTGTTTTAAGTGAAAATGAAGACTCAGGTATTTCTGAATAATGATTTATTTCATCTATAATCATTTTATATATAAAAGGGAAAAAAATTCAGATCACAGGTATTATTCGATACACGTATCTGAGAGATGTGAATACTGCTAAATATTATCTAAAGTAAATAATTCTAGCTAGCGCGAAGTTCTCTGAAGTAATAATTTAAATCACTAAAAGATGAATAATTAAAATAACAAATGGTACTAAAATATCAAAAATAGAGTATATAAAGAATATGCAATCACTCCTGAAGAGGAATAAATTAAAATTCGATGGAGAATTAAAATACCGCCGCGTTAGCTATTAGAATCTCAAAAAAAGATAATATTATAGCAAAAAAATAATAGAGAGACTGGTATATAATTAGCTGGTTAATTCAATTCTTTTTAAAAAAAAATTCTTTCTTTTTTTAATAAAGATATCCACAATTTCATTATTGGATCATCTGGTGAAATAATAAAATATTTTGGGCTATACCAAAAAGAAAGGGAGTCTCTAATTCGTGCCTATAATCCAAAGAAACATTCGTTTTGTAAGTTCCGATTCATATTCTTGTCATTGCATATGTCTGTTGTTTTTAACTTTCATAAATATATCAAACTCTTTGTCCGAAAAACAAGGCATTGTCTTTAAGTACCAGAAGACACGGGCTTAACCCCACTGATGGCATGGAGACATAGGATGGCAATACAGTTTCGTTTTCATATGTGGGCCTAATTCTTTTAGAAGCTATGGACTGAAAAAGTAAATTATACTGCACTATATTACTACCGATACAATGAATTATTGAAAACTATAAGCTATGTGTGGCATACGGAAAAATTATAATCCTATCCCTTTTAAATCCTAACAACTAAGAGGTATATAATCTTTAGAAAAAAATGTATAAATGCAGAAGCAATCAACACAGTAAAGACAAGATGTTTAAGTGTAAACGTACTTTTTTCTTAAATCTCATGTCTTAGTTGCAATAAAAAGAAATCTTACTGATGTGGCTATAAGATCATGGAAAGGAATGCAATGAAGAGATACGACCAAAACAAAATAATTACAAAAATAACTGATTGACTGGTTCAAAAGCTGAACACATAATGGGTCATTTGAGCATCTCCAGGGAGCAGCCTACCCTGTTGGGTGTACAGCTTGCAGGTGCTGCCCTGGGGAAGAATCTACCCCGGACTCAAAGGCGAATAAGAATTTTTTTTAATTTTAAAAAAGAAAATAAATAAATAAATAATGAAAAAAGAAATAAATATATAAAATAAAAATAAAATAAATAGAAAAAAGGAAGAAATATATAGAATAAAAATAAAACATAAATAGTGAAACAAAAGAAAGAAATATATAAAACATAAATTAAATAAATTAAATTAATAGAAAATAAGCTGTTTTACATAAGAAGTCAATAGCAGAGGAAAAGCTGATTCGGTATGAAATCTTCTGAGATACGTTCCATTTGTGTTCTGAGTATAACAATGAGAGTACAACGCTATAGAAATAAAGGAGTAAGGAGAATACAGACCAATAATAATAATAATAATAATAATAATAATATAAATTAACAATTAACAATTACTAATAGCTAAAGTAAGTAGCAGGTAGGGTGCCATATGTACTTCCAAATAATACTAATGCCTGGGAATAATTCTAGTAACTGGAGGGTTGATTAACTTAGAGTTATCAAAAATATTATAACAATACCATGAAGAGGCTTAATACATAACATGCTAAAACAAAAATACATAAACAAAACTCTTGAATAGACAATTAACATAGAACTTATGAATCTTAGCAATATGCAAAACTGTTGTAATCATAATTAATAACGCTATAATTTGTGTATAAAGAATATAGATTACAAATATTATATTAGTACCCAATAGGTTTTCTTGATACATAACATGTGAAATCAAATCATAATGGGTCAATTGATGCCATTGTCGTTGTGAGACAATCAGTGAAGTTATTTTATTAAAAATAGGTTAGACTTAAGATATCTGGTATCACTACAAATAGCTAATGCCAGAATTCGGAAATAACTATAGTAATTATGAAAAAATCACTAGAATATAGAAGGAAGATGCCTATTTAAATATCCTATAAATTAGACTAAATATTTATTTCATGAAAGCCATTTTTTTTATGTCTCCGACTTGGCGAGGATGGGTTATCATGTATCATCTAGAGTCATACTTAATACTATTATATACAGCTATCCTATTGGAATCTCCCAATTCCATCATTAATTTCCTTCTGTCCCAATGAAAAATTAAATGAAATAGATGTGCTTGAAGTATGCATCCAATATTAAATTTAACTATTTCAATTTTTTTGTTATTAAGCTGTCAAAACGGAACCACAGAACACGCAATGCTTCGCTTAGGAAATTGGCGAGTGTTAGCAAGCTGTGGTTGAAGGTCCGTAATTATTTGCAATTACTTAGAAAATCTTTCGTGTGTACAACAAATTAATTATATATGTTTTTTGAAGGTTTAGATGGATATCCATTTATAGTTTTCCTTTCTTAGAAAAAGTTTGAAAAACGAAAAGAGCTTTATTTAAATAATGGAATACTGTTATCTTTCATGATTATTTTTTAATAATTTCTGGTAAGTATTTGTAATTCACTCTTACTTCCGTATTACTGCTTTGATTTTTTTATTTACTCTTTAATATACATATTGGTAATAACTATTTTGAATTCTAATGGGATTATATTCTGCACTATTATAATAGATGCTTAGGATGGTTGTCTTCTGAAGAAAATTCTACAGTTTCAAATGCTCTGCAAGCATATAGAATTTCAGCACTACGTAATTATATTTAGATAGAAAATTCAAGTCCTTTTATCATTTAGGATACAATAACTTGAATTAACATGTGAAATTTATTTAAAAAATCTCCTTTTCGCTTATAAACATACATTATTAGCTTTTGTTCTTGATTATTTAGAGAGTGAAGTCATGGAGCACGAAAGCATATTTTTTGCTTTATTGTTTTAATATATATTTTGTCTGTACTTATTTGTTTATTTAAGCATTTTGGCAGCATGTAAGATTATAAAATATTGTTTGTCTACAGTCTTTTGGCTTATGTTATATTATTATTTTTAAAATATTTTTAGGATTTTACTGATTGTGGATATGATTTTCTCCTTCCTGCGGGGTTTCGCAGGTTATAAACTTTTTTCGTTAGCCGTGGAAATGAGTATTATCTGTTATCTGTACATTCCTGTCGATGACTTGACATTTATAGTTGATTTTATGGAATGTATGGTTTAGGAAAAATTTGATATAGTTTGTAGTTACAACTATTAGTTATTAAGTTATTATCTGTGGTTTTTTGGTTATGAATAGTAAAAAATAGAGCCATAGTGCTTAAAAGTATATATATATTTTTTCTTTAATTTTTGAATAAGCAAAATCTTATTTGTTTCTTTTATCATTTTAACTTATTTTGAAACAACTGTTAACAGTGTATTTATTTGCGGTTTAATGGTCTAACCTTGAATGCATATAATAAATACTTCAGTACAAATATGATATAGCCTGTTTACGCCTGTACTTGAGGCTGCGAGCCTGTCTTATGCTGCGAGCCTGTTATTGCACAGCGCCCTCTTTTGTATATATTTTCGGTGTTCAAAATAAATTTTTTAGTCCACTTTGTGAGTTTGAGTGGTGTTTTATTTCGTGTGCAACCATTTTTTGGTCCGTCTCGTAGGAGCTTGTTAGTGACCTGTGGATTTGGTGATTTTAAAAAATGCTTAAAGGTGAAAACGCAAACCGGTGAATATAAGCGTTCATTTCAAAGGTGTGTCTATTACCTATGCCAACTTAAATTTTATGTTTTTTTGTTTTGTTCATATTAAACTGTGTTTTAACTTTTGTGTGAATCCTTTTCAATTTTAATAGTCTTCCAGAATATCTTGTTTTTTAGCGTATGTATTGATGTAAAAAATTGGTTATCTACTTATTGAAGCTGTTGAATGTATTACATGTCAACGGGGGGAGAATGTTTACGCCTGTACTTGAGGCTGCGAGCCTGTCTTGTGCTGCGAGCCTGTTATTGCAAAGCGCCCTCTTTTGTATATATTTTCGGTGTTCAAAATAAATTTTTTAGTCCACTATGTGAGTTTGAGTGGTGTTTTATTTCGTGTGTGAAAGTGGGTGCAACCATAGCCTGTGGTTGTAACTGTCAGTTGTTGAGTTGTTAGCTCTTCTTGATTATTTAAAAAACTGGAGTCAAAGAGCTTAAAAGTATATTTTTTCTTTCCTTTAGTTTTTATAGGAGAAAATTTTCATTTGTTTCTTTTATCATTTTCACAACATTCAAGGTTGACAAAATATAGTAAAATAAGGTTAGAAAGAATAGTATGAATTACTCATTTTGAAATAATTGTAAACAATGTGTTTCGTTGATGAATTGATTATCCAATAGCGGGTTAATCTAAAAGTCTTTAATGCAAATTTGATACAGTCTGTGATTATAACTATTTCCATCGTAACTGTTTCCATCGCATGTTCTCAGTCATTAGAGCAATAGTACAAAAGTTTATTGAGGCCACAAAGGATTAAAAGTAACCTTTAATTTTTCTTTCAAATTTGCTTATCCTTTGATTATTCTTTTGTTAACTCTAATGGTTTCCGCCTCGCCTTGTTTAGAAGATAGTTTAATCTTTTCAGCTTTACCGAGACATGTTAATAGTCTGAAAGGAAGATCACATCAAAAATATGAATGTTGTTTCGTAAATGATACAATGAATGAATTCTGTTTTTATTTCTGTTCTGTGGACTATTACTATTAAAGATAATGTACAGTTTTCAAACAAATTTTCAATGTCTGAGACCAGTCTATTAGTTTTCCGTGTCTGGTGGAAAATCAAAGAAAAATTTTCCGTTGAAAATCATGCAATCAACAAATACAAATTCATTATTTAATTCAGGGAATTTGAATTGGTAATTTAATGTGCCTTAATACATAATTTCATTCGATAGTGCATGTAGACTAGGATATAACATCAATCATTCGTCTGTTAAACCATATTTTTTTTTGTTCTTGATTTAAACGCATAACTGGAAGCATTATGTTACTAAAATTTCCATTCCTTGCTTTCTTAAAAGTGTCCTGAAGGATATCATTCCTTCGTATAATGTTTATTGTTAATTTGTTAATTATTTGAGTTCATTTTGCTATTAAGTCTTATAGATGACATATTCTTGCACAGGAGAATTTGCCCCATGCCATAACGGAAATATCTTTTACAGCCCCACAGTTTGCTTACTGTAAAATTCGACATTCTTAACTTATATCGCTAATTACTATGTACATCAGGATCAACAAAATAAACTTTTTATTATTCTAAAATATTATATTCTTCTATTTAGAATTCTAAGATAAGATATTCTTTGTCCAATTCCTACATACATTCCTTCCATTTCTTCATAAGATTTTAGTAGTCGTGGTTTTTTTTTGTTTTTTTTTTCTTGATTAGTGCAAACATTCTACTTCAGACTTAACACAGTTGTATAAAACATTTTTCGACAATTCTTCTGTGTTATTTTACTAGTCGACTGTTATTCTTTCTTTACAAGCTGAAAAATATGCCGTTTTTATCAGCCTTCTTAAGTGATTTTTTTCATCCAAATATTTTCTGTATTCTGAAATATATTTTTTTTTAATTTCCAATATTGTGAATATCAATTTTAGAACCATCAAAAGTATTACTTCTCTTTAATGCAGACTTTTTTTTATTTCTAAATCGAACGATTCACCTCGAACAGACATTTTATTAAGAATCTAAAGAATCAAACTGAGTTCTGTAAGCTTCTTTTTTTCCTCTTTTTTAACTTTTCCAAGTAGATTAAGTTACAATTAAACTCTAAATTTAACACAAAAATGCTGCACTATTACAAAATCCATATTTATAACAAAGTGATTCTGGAAAATCGTTCATCGCATGAAAGATATTTGATATGATTTTGTTTTCTCAACTAAACTAACTCTAAAAAATTCTGTTATTTCACGCCTCTTTTGAAATTTACATTACTGCTGTCTATGTTGAGGAAATTTAGAATTATCGTATAATTTTGTTAGAGACTGTAGAGATCCAGTGAGATTAATGCATCGCTAAATAGATATTATTTGAAAGCTATTCTAATTTAAGACATAATTCGTTAATTATAATTCAATAAGTAATCTGAGTAAAATTTTTGTTCATTAGAAAATGGCAGAATATTATGTCTCAGGTATCTTACACAGTAGAAGAAAGCACCTCAGAGAGAGAAATATAAAAATCATGTGAGAAGCATGGATAAATTGAAAACGTGTAATTACGAGGCACAATCAGGCCAAGATCAAAAGGGGAAAAGTGGAATATTAAACAGATTCACGCGCAACAAGAAACTGGTTATGATTAAGTTTAAATTTTTTTTTTAAATGGAGGGGAAATTGGGGAAAAAAGCGATCCAATCAACCTTAAAACCGCAACATTCTCCATCATAACTGCATTCAAATGTCCATGAACATCTAAATGCAAGAAAACGAAAATTAAAGAGTTATTACAGTTGTCTTTAGAAATTCGCTCATGTTAAACTTAATATATTTCATATTTAAGTACCTCGATGCTACGGAGGATGATATCAGTTTCAATTACAGCTTGTTGTTAGAAAAATTTAAATTATTTTAAACAGAAAAAAACAGACAATAGTAGATTTTTCTTGGCTCATGCTATTATTTCCAAGTTCTTAGAGATCGTTAATACATTGCAGTTTTTAAATGTATCGCAATATTAAAATTAAAAAAATTTTATTTTCCTCAGTGTATGTTCTAAGACAGTTCTACCTTCACGTTCTTTTGAGCAAATTCTCGAAATTTATAGGAGAAAGTAAAAAACCTTTGAGCAGCAATGTGACATAAAATGCAAAGCCAATGTAAGTACTGCATGTAAATTTTGCTTACTTTCTCTCTGTATTTGTGCTTTTCTACATTTGTGCCTCCCTTATGTTGGCTTTATATTTTATGCTATCTCAAAAATTAGTGAGATAAGTTCCGAGATTTTTCTTGAGTGTATTATGTTATCTTGCACATACATTTATAGTACTTCAAAGCTTCAAAACATTTATTTTTAAAGCCAGAGAAACCTGAATTTAAAAATTAAATAATGAGTAGCGATTTTACCCTAAGGCTGCAAATCTCGCGATTTCCACAAGCACCTTAAATGTAGCAAAATTTGCTCATCCCGGCTTGTGCTTTTCTTCTTTTTTTAGGAGCACATACTACTTTTTCATCGTTTAACTAGTGAAATAAATTATATGCAGTATTAGACGTTTGATTATATAAATAGAATAATATGAATAGAACTACAGTTATGTTAGATAATATAATTATAATTATATTATGTAGTAAATAGAAATTAATTGTAATTCAATTGAAATTTATTAAAAAAAAATATTTTTCTGTGATAACATTTGATATTAGTTTTTCTGACAGTTTAGTTTTTCACGATAAAAATCTATTTAAAAGATCTTTTCTAGAAAAAAAAAGTGCATATTCCAGTTTCTCAGTATATATTGATTTAAAATATACAGATAAAAAAAATGAACAATTTTTTAATCTATATCCATCTACAAATTGAACAGTCAGAAGGTTAATGATAAGTAAAATTAAAATAAAAACCTGAAGTTTCAAAATGAGGGGTTTATCTATTTTGTAGACATAAAACCATTTTTACCTCATTCCTATAATAAAGATTTAGCATAGCACAGCAGTATTCTAGTGGCAAAACTAAAAGTAACTTCATTTTGCTATTCTTCCTACAGCCATTCAAAGAAGAATTTGTTTTTGTTGATGTAATTGCCACTTGACATATGATATTAACCCATTTCCCCCCACAGGTATGTCTTTTATTAAGAAGGTGTTAAGACTTAGACAGCCAACATTATTTCCGTTAGTGGAGAGCAAAAAGATATTGAAATTTTATTCGAGAATCCAACTCAATTCAGAATGCTAACTATTGTATTCTATATGGTTACAGACAAAGAATTAAATATCATTTAATAAATTTTTGGGGATCTCAAATTTTATTCGAGAATCCAACTAAAACCCATTCAGTATGCTAACTATTGTATTCTATATGGTTATGGACAAAAAATTAAATATCAATTAATAAATATTTTGGAAGGCAAAAACATACTCAAATTTTATTCGATAATGCAACTCAAACCCTTTCAGGATGCTAACGATTGTATTCTATATGGTTATGGACAAAAAGTTAAATATTAATTAATAAATGTTTTAGAGTGCAAAAACATACTCAAAATTTATTCGAGAATCCAACTCAAGCCAATTCAGGATGATAACGATTGTATTCTATATGGTTATGGACAAAAAAATTAAATATCAATTAAGAAATATTTTGTAGGGCAAAAACATACTCAAATTTTATTCGAGAATCCAATTCAAGCCCATTCAGGATGCTGACTATTTTATTCTATATGGTTATGGACAAAAAATTAAATATCAATTAATAAATATTTTGGAGGGCAAAAACATACTCAAAATTTATTCGAGAATCCAACTCAAGCCAATTCAGGATGATAACTATTGCATTCTATATGGTTCTGGACAAAAAATTAAATATCAATTTGTAAATGTTTTAGAGTGCAAAAACATACTCAAAATGTATTCGAGAATCCAACTCAAGCCAATTCAGGATGCTAACGATTGTATTCTATATGGTTATGGACAAAAAAATTAAATATCAATTAAGAAATATTTTGTAGGGCAAAAACATACTCAAATTTTATTCGAGAATCCAATTCAAGCCCATTCAGGATGCTGACTATTTTATTCTATATGGTTATGGACAAAAAAATTAAATATCAATTAAGAAATATTTTGTAGGGCAAAAACATACTCAAATTTTATTCGAGAATCCAACTCAAGCCAATTCAGGATGCTAACGATTGTCTTCTATATGGTTATGGACAAAAAATTAAATATCAATTAATAAATATTTTGGAGGGCAAAAACATACTCAAATTTTATTCGAGAATCTAACAAGACCATTCAGTATGCTAACTATTGTATTCTATATGGTTATGGACAAAAAATTAAATATCAATTAGTAAATATGTTGAAGATAAAAAACATACTCAAATTTTATTCGAGAATTCAACTCAAGCCCATTCAGTATGCTAGCTATTATATTCTATATGGTTATGGACAAAAAATTAAATATAAATTAATAAATTTTAATAAATGTGTACTCCTTTTCAATTAGATAAAATAAAACTGACAGGGAAATATGACATCCCTTTCCTTATGTAATAAAATTTTTCTACATTTAACATGTTAACAGAAAGACATCACAAGTATTGTCCTCCATGTCAAATAAATTTAATTCAAGACAACCTTACTATTAGTTATTTTAACAAAGTATTATCAAAGATTTACTTGTGGCTACGATCAATTCCCTCCGGAACTTTGCTCCAAAAATTGTCAAGGTTTGTAATAAAAAAATTGTCACAGGCTACTTTGCATTTAACCTTTTCGCATTACTGTCGATTAACAATTATAAGTAAGTAAATATTCTATTTTTGTATTTAACGCGCATAGACCTAATATTCCTTATCGGAACTTAATCTCACCCTGGGGTGCTTGTAATTAAAGACACACCCGAAACAGCAGTCATTTACTGAATATTAATGATCGCAGAAATATTTTTAACTGTGATGAAATAATTGCTTCTAAAAACATATGTTTCTCAGGAATGAAACATTTCTCTACTAGCTTAGTCTCTTGTTTATATCTTCTAGTAGTGATAAAGTGTTTTGGTACACTTGATGTCTCTTCAGCTTTTTTTGCAAAAGTGTTGGCTGCAGTATATTCAGTGAGCCAACAAGACAGAGATATTTGTAGTTAGTTGGTTGATGAAAGTTTATTGTCATAAGATCCAAGTAAGAATATGCTCTACCAAACAAAAGAGCAAATATTAAAACAATAGTGTATAATGCAACAGTAGTAGAAAACAAAAGTAGAAATTTAAAAAAATACAACTAAAAACTAGGTAAAAGGTTTTTAAAAATTGCACTAAGTTAAAACTGTCTATACCAGGGTTGGCCAAGCTCCTTGGTTGTCCGAGCCACTTTTCGAATTTTGAAATATTTCACTAGCCGCAATTAAATACGTATTTAAAAAGTATGCAAAAAAAGGTATTAAATTTTTTTTTACAGAAATTATATTTATTGAATGTCATTTGGAAGTTCTTCGTCCTTTAATTTTTCAACGATACTTTTGAATTGTCAATGATTTTTTGCTTTGGTGAGAATGTAATTTGCAATGTGTTATACTACTTTCATAACATAGGGTAGTCTAAATATTTTGTAACGAGATGTTCTCGGTGAATTATGCAGTGGATCGGTATGAATTGTGGAATATGAGAATCATCTCTTAAAAGCCCAATAAGACCGATTTTTTTACTCAGCATTGCCGGAACTCCATCATTTGTAATAATTTTTAAAAATATAATAACACAAAAATAAAAAGGGTACTTAGGTACATTTATCGATAGCCACAAATAATCCTTCAAAGAGCCGCATGTGGCTGGCTCTCAAGACGCAGATTGTTTAAGGAAGTCAAAGAGCTTTGGGTGATGGGCTTTCTCCCAAAATTTCGTTCAATCTAGGATGAAAAATTTCAAAATATATATTATAAAAACGTGTAAAAACCGTACAAAAAGTTAAGATATGACAAATATTGATAGGGGTATGAAAATGAGAACATTGTAGCGTAGGTTCAGCCAAAATTAAGAGTTTATCAGTGAATCTAGTATAGTCAACACTGAGACGTGTTAGAATAACATCCATTATGTGATTTGTGAGATATGGCCGGGTGATGATAGATGGTCTAATGAAATGAAGTTTACTTTCGTATATGTTTGTTCTTTACATTGGTGAAAAGATTAATTAGGATTTACGATTTCATTTTACATATTCAGTATTTTAGGATTCCATGCAGGCTGAGTTCTTAGTGGGCTATTAAGCCTTTGAGTAGAAGATCAAAATAGATCAAAAGTAGTAGTAGATCAAAAGAATTTACGAAAAATACTAATCAATGTGAAGTTATGAAATGATTGGAAATGAATAAACAGGCAATACTAATAGAATAAAGAGGCAAAACTAGGCACAGGAATGGTTACGCGAGAAATAAAGATGTAGGACAATTGAAAAACTTTATAAATTGTTGTCTACGAGTCTAAATCTGATTAATTAAAGTTGCCTGTTTATTCATTTCCAATCATTTCATAACTTTACATTGATTAATATTTTTTGTAAATTCTTTTGATCTACTACTACTTTTGATCTATTTTGATCTACTACTCAAAGGCTTAATAGCCCAGTAAGAACTCAGCCTGCATGGAATCCTAAAATATTGATTATCTAAAATGAAATCGTAACAGGAAATACTAATAGAATAAACAGGCAAAACTAGGCACAGGAATGGTTACGCGAGAAATAAAGATGTAGGGCAATTGAAAAACTTTATAAATTGTTATCTACGAGTCTAAATCTGATTAATTAAAGTTTCTTATGGGATACATTATGGGAATTCATTTATATGAGAGAATGAAAC
>CM063508.1:42313825-42316325 GCA_032207245.1 Pardosa pseudoannulata
TGAAAATAAGACCTGTCAAAGAATTTCAACTGATATAAACAATACAAAGCAACAATAAGCAAAATTATCATTTTTATTCATGGCAATATTTTTATACTTTTACAGCGGACAGCTTTAGTATAATTCATTTTCTTGGCAAAAACAAATAGTTGTTCAGTGATTCACATTTTTGATTGCAGGTTACATTATATATCTTTTAACCTTACTGGAAAAAGCAGTAAATTGTTTTTCCCCAGCTTGAAAAAAAAAAAGAAAAAAATGCTGAGCACCGTGTTATCTTGTGACTGTATCAACTTTAAAGAGTAAATTGTGCACAAATGTGTTGTTAGATCCCTCTTTCCGATCCTGACATGAAAATGTGCTGCTGTCAAAATAGTCGCCGTAGATGATGCTTCTCCCATGGTAAAATTAGCAGCAGGGTTACTTCACTTGCCGAAAAACATCAGTAGCCAACTCTGTTACAAAGATTATAATCACGAAACTTCCAGGAAGATTCTGTTAAAATAAATTTAACCTGAGTGTGATGGAATAATGCCTTGACTGATCTATTTAAGTTATTGGAGAGCTCTCTTTAAACAAACTTAGCAAAAGATAAGAACATCTTAATGGGACAAATGTGCAGTGACTTTGTGTATACAATACTGCCTCTACCACAGACTTTGTTACAAGTATTTATTTACATTTTTTTTTCTCTTTTTGCTGTAAACAGAAAAGCTACTAAAACCAAGATAAAAGCATTTTTAAAAACTGTCTAAATGACTAAAGATTAAATGCAGCATGAAGGTCAAATAATGTCTTTTTTATTTATTATCAGCAACGATTAACGTAGAACAAGTATTAATGAATGAAATGTATTTTCATGAAACAGTTCTCTCTTAAAAACATTTTTTTGTTTCCGTATTTATTCAAGTGGAATTCTAATTCATTTTTCTCGACTGACTGCTCACTTGGATTTAAGATTAATGTTTGAAGCATTTTAATCACTAATTCTAATAATTTTAGGTTAATGAAGTTTTTATCAATAACATTGCTGCTCTGTTTCGAATTCTGGAAAGAAGTGACGAAATTATAAAGAATATTAATGACTGAATAAAGCATTTTGAGTTTACTTTCTTTCTGACTGTAAATAAAAGTCTTAAATGTTACATATAGTTGTATCTTTCTGTGCCTTAAGAAAAAGAGATAGATGTAAAACAAAGTAAAGGTATTCATTATTTTATTTTAAAATATTAAATCTCCAAATTATGATCATTTGTGTTTAAAGATAATAAATGACTATTCAAATTTTAACACGGTTTTATCTTTTGTCTTCTGCAAAATGTTCTTGCATTTGTTATCTGTGCAGTGTAATATTCTTGATTTTTTCGTCTATATAGTATAATATTATTGCATTTGTCATCTATCCCCTATATAATAATAGCCTATGTTATCTGCCCGTCTGTCCTCGAATTTCTGAAGCAGTTGGACCTGGAATGGATAGATGCATCCATATTGGATTCTAGATGAGTTAGGGTCAGCAAAATTCAAAGCGAATTCAAAAATGTTCGAAATCCCCCCTTCCCCACTTTTGATCGTTTAATGTCATTATTTCAAGCCCTATTTTCCCCGGTTAAGAGCAGGCGATGGTTAAATTCATCAATTTATCACATTATAAGTAGATGAAAATAACATTTATTTTCTAACATTACGACGCCATTACTTTAACCATCTCAATTAATCATTTTTTATTCTAAATTACTGAACTATCGTCTGTATTATTTTCATAGCTTTTATCACTGAACTTAGGTATTACGAAAATAATTTTCTTTTATATTTGGCTTAAATAATAGATTAGGAACATGTGTGATAATTTTAAATTTAATCATCGATTATTTTTAGTTGCAATGAAATTTTATCACCGGCATTAACAACATATTCTTTTCATAACAAGTCTAGAATACTATTTCACGGACTAATAAATATCTTGCGTTATATACCTTTAAAAATTAAGAAGTTTGTTCGTTTGTGTTTTTGTTTTTTATACATAACTACGCAGTTTGCAATAGATTCGCTAAATTTTGGACATCATTCATATATACCGCCAAATAATCACTGCTAATATTAAAACCTCTGCTGTCCATCCTATCGCGTAATATGGCAAGATAAATTAAGGTTGGCAACTAGTATGTGGTCAGTAAAGATAAATAAATTATTTAGCATGTACCAGATAATTCTCAGCCAAAAACCAAACCATTTTTTTTACCTGCTTCATAGGGTACTTTATAATTCTGGAAAATTAAAAATTTTAATGATCCCGTCTTATGCCAGACTATAGGATAGTACAACACAATATTCTTGCATTTGCTGTCTGTATAATATAATATTCTTCCATTTGTTATCCATTTGTTATATATATATATATATATATATATATATATACACATATGAGTGTATGTGTGTGTGTGTGTACAGTGTCGTACTAAAATTAATTTTTTTAGGAGAATGCAAGAAACAATTTGTT
>CM063508.1:42321325-42331325 GCA_032207245.1 Pardosa pseudoannulata
AAAAGTAATTAAATTAAGTATTTTAATATGAAAAGTCTTCATTACAACAGACTCAGTATAATTTGACTCAGTATAAACTGAAAGGGCAATTGCAGTTTAAAGTAGAATTATTAAATTATTAAATTATCAAATAAAAAGTAATTAAATTAAGCATTTTAATTTTAAACGTCTTCTTTACAACAGCTTATTTTTGACTCAGCATAAAATAAAATGGCAATTTCGGTTTAAATTAGAATTATTAAATTATCGAATAAACAAATAATTAAATTAAGTATTTTAATATGAAAAGTCTTCATTATAACAGACTCAGTATAAACTAAAATGGCAATTTCAGTTTAAAGTAGAATTATTAAATTATTAAATTAATTAGTTTAATATGAAAAGTCTTCATTACAACAGCCTATGTTTGACTCAGCATAAAATAAAATGACAATTTCTGTTCAAAATAGAATTAGTAAATTATTAAATTATCAAATAAAAAAATAATAAAGTATTTTAACATGAAAAGTCTTCATTACAAAAGCTTATTTTTGACTCAGTATAAAATGAAATGGCAATTTCAGTTTAAAATAGAATTATTAAATTATTAAATTATCAAATAAAAAAATAATTAAATTAAGTATTTTAATATGAAAAGTCTTCATTACAACAGCCTATTTTCGACCAAGAAAGAGTTTGGAAAAAACTGGTTTGTGGTTTGGACAATCTATACGTTCATTATACAAGATAAAGTACTACAAATTGATTTTCAGAGTTCGTTTATCCTGGGGTATATGAGTAAATGATGTACGAATTTCGCACTCAACCGGTTACGATTATTGAGTAATTCTTAAATGAGTAATTCTTGTATCTATTACCATCTCACCACTTAACGACTAGCAGCATGAGCAAAAATAAAAAATTTTCTTTTACTGTTTTTCAAGTATCATATGAAAAATTAAACAAATGTGATCACACTAATCTAGTAGAGAGCTAGTAGATGTGCTAGTAGAGCTAAATCTCTACTATATGCTAGTAGAGAATAATGACATAAAAGACAAATAAGAAAAGTCTCTAAATACTGTTAGAAAAAAGAAGAAATTTATGATTTATAAGACACTTTGTATGCAAAAAAAATTAAGAGTCGAAACTAATTTTGTGTTTTATAGTTTCCGCTTCTCAAGTAACAGCAAATTAATTATTTTAGTAATTAATTTTCTGTCAGTCTTTACCACGAAAAAGTTTAGCATGCTCAGGGTGTAATTTCATAACGCTTCTCTACTACTCATTTGCCATTCATTAAAATTTGCATAACGTCAACGGCAACAGCTTGCGGTTTTGTACTATCAATTAATGCATAACAAGACTTTTGAAAAAATCAAGTCTGTTCTCCCCTTGACTTCTTTGTATATTCCTAAGTAAAGATGTCACATGAAACGTGAGAGTTTGGGTTGCGATTATTTTATTTTATACTAAATGTTTAATCATCTTCTTTCAAATCATAACTAAACTACTTACAGACTAAATGATTTGCCGTCATTTTGACATTAATGGGAAAAAATCTCCAAAAATTACCAGGATATGTTCTATATGTTGGCTTTAAGCTATAGAGCCTGCTCTAATTAGTCTCCGTGTAGTATGAAAACAAAAAAAAAAAGTTATCGTAGTATTCTAAACCAAATAAATCTATTCTGTTTATGTGTTATGTGACTAGTGCTATTATCAAATTTTATCCTTCTATCTCAGCTTATCAAATTTTATCTTTTTAGTCAGTAAGTTTTATGATTTCGTTAATTTTGTTTGAAGTGCTATGGTATTTGGTTTCCTATACGATATTTGGTTTGGTTTGGTTTGATTTGGAAAGCTAAGGTTTATTATTTTTCTTATACGAAAGCTAAATAGTAACTAAATGTTAAGGCTGATTCCGAATAGATATGCATAGGTATCACAAAAGAGAGACTCAGACAGATCAGTTGACTAAGGCTAAAGCCTTATCAGATATTCATATGAGATTGTATAAAATACCTAGGCTCTGTATAAAAAAATTTCAAGAAGCCATTGATTTAAGGCAATCCTAATGATGTGCAACTCAAAACGGGATAGTAACCAAGTTTTACGAATCTCTACAAAAAATATTGAATGGTAATTTTGGCCACACTTTTTAATTCACCTATACTCTTACTGGACACATCAGACTAAATTAATATATTATGAATTTAGTATTAACATGTATAAATTTAATCAATCTATACCTGTACTATGTGCATATGTTGCAAATATTGAGAAATGTTTGTGATTCAAATACTTATGAAGCGCTTGCGGTTTTAGTTTCCTTGTAATTTTGGTTAGCATGTTTGAAAACGAGGTATAGGGAAAATTTCTTTTTAATATAGTGCTGTCTTATAGACAATTACGGCATTTGGAAAATTATAGCCAAATTAGAGATTATTTCGGACACTTAACTTTTATTGCCAAGTTATAACTATTTTGCAAAGGGTCTTCAAAATTCTCCCCAACTTGACGATATATCGGACTTTCAATAATATTAGCTTATATAGGTTACTCGTAGATCTCTAGGGTAGCTAGGCTATAAAAAGAATAAAGCCCACCTCTTTAGTTCAATTTTACAGCTCGGGTGTGTTTGTCAGCACAAGAATTGTGTTTTTCTGTCCTTTAATTTTCTTCTCTCATTTCTAGTTATTTGTAGTATTGTGAATTCACGTTTTTCTCTCCTTTACCACTTTTAGTTATTATTATTTCCAATCGTTGCTATTATTTGTACTGACTGAAAGAAATCTCGTTATTAGAGGATTAGGCCTTTTGCAATGGCTAATTTCCTTATTTGGCGATATTGAAGTATGGCTAGTTGGTAATTTTTTGGTATCCTTAATTTTTATCGCCAAGTTTGTAAAATTACGTCAAAGATCACCAAACTAGATAAGATTCCAAATTTTTAAAATATTCTCGAAGCTTCTTGTAGTTCTCCCTAAGTGGGTAAACTATATAAGAAGGAACAATTCTTGATCTAGTCGACGTGAACAATTGTCTCCGGCCTCAAAAATATCATATTTTTTTATCCCGAAACTGTCTGCCCTCTCTCTCTCTCTCTCTTTTTTTGTGTATATGTATGTGTGTGTGTGTGTGTGTGCGTGTTAGAAACTTACGAATACATCCTTATCTATTTCCTATTTTCTGTTTAGTTGTTTTAGTAGTGAGTATTTCCTTACTCATTGCTTATTCATACCCACTGAAAGAATTCTCATTATTGAAGGGCTCTGCCCATATAATCCTGTTGTTCCATGTCTTCAAGTTCCTGAAAGTTAGTTCTCGGAGCATAGATTTTGACTTCCATGGAGCTCCCATTAGTAGAAAAGCAGCTGATTTTTCCCTAGAATTTAATTTTACTCTATCGCTACACCTTCATAGCTTTGCTCTATTTATTAGATTAGAGGGTAAAGCGTTGGTTGATTTCCTTTCTAGTAGCTTCCATAACAAATTGATTCTGGCAATTGGTTTAATTCAGTTTTTAGAGTCAGCTACTGACAGGTTGCTGTGAAACTTCTTGCCCTTGTGTTATATATTATTAGTTTCTTTTTCTTGGTAAACTACTGATAGAGTACTGATGTGTGTACTGAGTTGTAGATGCGCTGAAAAATCGTCCGACAGAACATTTTTCAGCTACTAGCAACGAGTGATAGAAATACGGCTTAGAACAACGGTGATATCTATTTATAGTTTTCAATTTATGCTCTTGAAATATTTTTATAAGTTGACATTTAATAAGAAATGACTGCAAAATCGTTAAACCAAAATATTAATATATTTCCCACATTGATAATATATTTCCTTTATATGCTAATATCTTGACAGGGAAATTGTTTTTTTTTTTTTTCAAAATTTAATTTGCATCTTTATGTTTCGCTTGTAAATCTACATGTTTTCTGTAACTCCCGTGAGTTCTTGATATAAACCTTGCAAGTTGTTAAAAAGAAACTTTTAAAAAAATGCCACGTTTTAAAGGAACATTTGTATTTTCTTGAATGTATGATCTGAGCTTAAAAAAAATCAAAAAATACTTTACCGATAGTCTTATAAATATTATTCAAAACTTGCAAACAGTTTCTATCTATTTATGATAGAGGATGATAGAGAAGAAGTCTTCTAAATAGAAGTTACGAAAAGTTACGAAAGTTCACCAGTCTAGTAAGTGAAGTGAGACTTCCCTAGTAGGAGTGCTTTTTAATTGGTAAAGATAGTAAACAAATTGCCAAGCTTTTCACTTTTAAGTAATTAAAAGAAAATCTAATATTCAATGTAGACATAATGTTTTGGCCTTTTTAATGTATGTATGATATATTAAAATAACATTTCTTATAAACATAAATCTTTAACACTTCTCCCCCTAAATTCTTTTCCTGGCTACGGCCCTGAGAATTTTCATCAAATTTTGATTCTATGTTTATTTTTCCTATCAAATTTCCATCTTTATGTGTAATGACTGTGATTATTAGTGTATAACACTTTGTTAATGTAAAAAAAAGTCAAAGAAACTAGAAATACATTTAACATAAATGTAGTTTCAAATTCTTTTTGTGAAGATAATTTTTGTGCAAAGTTATTTACAATAAGTATTAGAAATAAGTATCTTCTCTTGAAAATATACATTATTTTTCCAATAAGTTTTTATGCTTTAAAATTATTTTAATTATTTTTTAAATAATGTAGTTTCAAATTCTTTTTGTGGAAATAATTTTTGTGCAAAGTAATATACAATAAGTATCAGAAATAAGTATCTTTTCTGTAAAAAATACGCTATTTTGCAAATAAATTTTTGTTTTAAAATTCATTTAATTAGTTTTTACATAAATGTAGTTTCAAATGCTTTCTGTGAAGATAATTTTTGAGCAAAGTTATTTACAATAATTATCAGAAATAAGTATATTCTTTTGAAGAAAATACACTATTTTCCCAACAAAATTTTAAGTTTTAAAATTCTTTTAATTATTTTTTAAATAATGTAGCTTCAAAACCTTTTTGTGAAGATAATTTTTGTGCAAAGTAATTCACAATAATTATCAGAAATAAGTATCTTTTCTGTAGAAAATACACTATTTTCCTAAGAAGTTTTTATGTTTTAAAATTCTTTTAAATAGTTTTTACATACTTGATGTGTTCTATTCTTTGAGGAAATATTTTTTTATTCTGAAGTTGTTGTGATACGAACAGTTAGTCATAAAAATGCCTTAACCTAGCTTCCTATAGCGTTCCTAATTAAGATAGAAAAGTTTCATTTTCTCCTTCTTTTAGAAAAAAATTTCAAGTGATCCCAACTTATTATGAATGGAAAAACTTATATTCAACAATTTTTATAATTCTCTTTGTGATTCTAGACCTTTCTTATTAGTTTAGATAGCCTCGACCCAGAATTGTTGGAATGTATCAGCATTGTATATAACTCCCAACATTCAGTTGATGAAATCTGACACATCTGAAATTGTGTTCAATGGATAATCTAAATAACAATTACATATTTTTCTTTTTTGTTTCTGTCTCTTTCAAATGTGTGTGAATTTTCTGCTAAGTAATAATATATTCAGCATGAAAAGCTTGATTCTTAGAATCATACTTTCTCATCATTATGTCTTAGGCAGCAAAACAAATTGAAATATTTAGGTCATATTCTATTGAAAATTGTGGCAATGTGTATGGGAAGAAATATTTCAAAAAGCAACAAATAAGTTATCTTCGCTTAATATGAAAGAGACAAACTGTGAAGGCATGGGAAAGATTAAGATGAGTTTTGAGCAGGTGTAAAAGATGATGACCTGCCTTGAGATCTCCAGTAAAGCTTGAAATTGAAAAACATCCTATTTTCTAGGAATATAAGAGGGAGTTTATTAAACAGCACTTATTTGCTTCCAAAATTGTATGTGTGTATACCTCATTACTCATTGGGGTGTAAAATTTATTTTTAAACTTATCCCAATAAAATTTCATAGCCATTTCATTTCATAGTCATATGTTTAAAGGGAAAATTTATTATAATCTTCATTAACGATTATCTCTCATAAAACTGATATTTTACGTCAACTTAACCTCTTAACGCACATTTTTTTTTCTTTAAAAAAAATTCTGGCCAAAAATATTAATTTTTTAATGTAAAAAACACAATTTAGAACATTGAATTTATAAAAAATATATATTTTTTATACTTGAATGAGTAAGTGTTATAGCTTACAATGCCATGTAAATGATAAATATCAATAAAATGATTGTTTCTTTTTTCTTTCACATTGTTTTTTTCAATTCTCAATTGCGTTCGAGTGGGAAAAATTATAGCAATATAAAGTACAACGAAGCTCGAATTATCTCGAGTGTGCACAGTTTGACCTGTTTAGATCGTCGAGTTAACTCGAGCGTGCACGTTGAGGGGTTAATCAACTGACATAGTTAACATATCTGAAACGTCAGCTTTTCATTATCATGTTACCACCTGTTTTAGTGAACTAAACCAAATTTGAAAATATATGAGACGTTTTTGGAGATATGTTTGTTAAAATAATTTAACTATTTTTATTTGCTTAAGTTAGAACAGCAAAAATTCAGATGAGCAAGATGTTTAACATGGGGATTCTTTTCTCAACTTTTAATGCACTTTGTCACAGATCCCTTTCCATTAAACCATTTCTCTTTATACTGATGTATTCAACTATCAAATATTAATAATGAGTAACTGTTTAATTCAACTTTATGCTCCTCGTTAACAAAATTTAATTAATTAAATTAATTAAGTAAATTTAATTAATTTTTAATTATTATTAAATTAAGTAATTTTTTAATTAAATAATTAAAAAATTCATTGAGCAAAACATTGGTTAATCAATATTCTAGCATGTGAAAATTAATGAGCAACTTTTCAATTGCAAATATTGTTGATAATTATTCTTACATTTTATGGAACTCAGATGAGCAAGAAGTATGACATAGGGATTCTTTTCTCAATTTTTAATGCACTTTGCCATAGAACACCTTCCATTAAATCATTTCTCTTTATACTGATGTATTCAACTATCAAATATTAATAATGAATAACTGTTTAATTCTACTTTATACTCCTCGTTAACAAAGTCGAAATTTTAGTGAGAATAATATTGGTTAATCGATATTCTAGCATGTGAAAATTATTGAGCAACTTTTCAATTGTAAATATTGTTGATAATTATTCTTATATTTTATGGAACAGTGAATTTTAACATCATAAAACCTCTTGAAAGTTTCCTCCTTAAATTCTTCCATATATGAACAAGAAACGAAACAAAAATGAGACAAAAGATTCAGTAACTTAGAATTTATTTACACGAAATTTATATCATATATACATAAATCTATTTCACCAGAGTATGACACAGTTTTGCCGTTGAGCACCGTTGCCACTAGGATGCAATACTTCTGTAGTAAAGGATGCCATACTCCTTTATGACAATAGGCAAAACGACACAGCATTTTATTATTTTAAAGGTGCTCACAAAGCCCTCGTCTTTCAAATGTTACATATCACGCCGCATAATGTCTGCATACAAAACATGGAGTTTTGCAGAGGAGTTCCTGTTCACAAGTATGAATCATTCTGTAGATGATATACCAGCAACTGGATAGAGGTAACTGAATACGTGTTTGCAAACAGAAATGCCAGAAATATTATTATATAAGATAATTCTAGAGATATTTCTAGTAATAATTGATAATAAATACATTTAGAATCTTTTAGAGTATTTTCAGTGGTAAACAATACACAAGAACTCAAATGAAAATTCTTAGAGTTTCTTTATCTGTTGAAAATGAAAATGCGGATTTAAAATTCTTACTACAAAACCACATCCGGACGGATGCTAAGTTTCGTGGGATACAATAATTAGAAACTAAGCAGGTTCTTGTATGTATAAGAATACACATAAATATTCTTATACAAACAATTATCCACTTATTTCATAACGGAATTTAAAGTATCAGTATAATATTTGCGATTACTTCTTTCCTTGAGTATGTAATGTACTAAAACTAAATATATTCAAAACTTCAATGTTGCTGCGCGCAGGATTGGAAGTGTTTCCGTATGTATAAGATTGCACATATACTTATCCAAACAATTATCCACTTATTTCATAACAGAATTTAAAGTATCAGCATAATATTTGCGATTATTTCTTTGATTGAGTATGTAATACATTAAAACTAAATATATTCAAAATTTCAATGCTGCTGCGAACTAGATTGAAAGTATTTCTTGTATATATAAGAATGCACATAAATATACTTATCCAATAAATTATTCACTTATTTTATAACAGAATTTAAAGTATCAGTATAATATTTGCGATTATTTCTTTGCTTGGGTATGCAATATATTAAAACTGAATTTCAATGCTGTTTTACGCAAAATTGAAAGTATTTCTTGTATGTATAAGAATGCATATAAATATACTTATCCAAATTATTATTCACTTATTTCATAATAAAATTTAAAGTATCAGTATAATATTTGCGATTATTTCATTGCTTGAACATGTAATGTATTAAAACTAAATACATTCAAAACATCAATGTTGCTGCACACAGGAAGTATTTTACATTAAAAATCTCAGTTATTTAATTTTTATAATTGCTATAAGCATTAAGTAAGATAAAATTATGAATGTTATAAGAGGATTACGTAAATGGATGGTTACAGCATTTGAGTTATCTTTTAAAAAAATGTATACATCTTACAACAATTTTTTGCGGAGTTATTTTATAAATCTAACTGCTACTTCATTTCATTCTCTTAATGTTTAAGCACAAGTGAAGAGAGTTGAAATAGAAAATAGAGCCTTTTTTCTCGAAAGTAGTGTAACTCCAATTTTTATGAAGATATTTAAGGGTTTATATTTGTATGTTTTGAAATATACTGGTATATGTTGAGGAACTCACTTTATGTTATTTTTTTATATTAAACTTATTTAAACTTATAATGTGATCTTAATGTGTGTGTAAATTATTGGTTAAAAGAATGTAGTATACTTCTGTAGTCTAATTTTTGCATTGAATATTATGTCTTTTCGGAAAATGAACTTACATCAATTTAGAAGTAATAATAATGTAATTTCCTAAATTTATATTGACAAAATGATGAAACTTTTGAAGGCTATATACATATATATTGGGAGGAGGACTTATATTAAAAGCTCACAGCAGCATGCAGTCATTGTTATCACGAACTAACTTTTCATCAAAAGGGATTTCAGAAAATTCTTTCGTTATTAAGAACATGAATCGATTTTTTTCATTGTAATTTCGAATTTTTCAACTGCTTTACCAATTAAATACAATCAGGATATTAAGCCTATTAAAATTATAGACTTGTTATCCTTAACTGAAAAAATAATTTTATCTTATTTGAATTTGTTGAAAAAGATCCAGTTTCTGTAACGCGTGGCATTTTAACGGTTATTTATTGACCTTGATATCAATGTCATTTAAATTCAAAAATAGACCCAGACATCAGGAAAGAAAATATTTTCGATTTATCATTAAAAAAAGAAATTTTAATTAGAATCTTAAAGCGTATTTTGGATGAAATAATAAACGAGAAATCATTTAATCGAAAATGGCTCAAATATTCTGGAAAATTTCGTTTCAGCTGCCACTCCCATTCTCGAAATGAATATCAAACAAAGACTGAAATACTGGATTTTTCTTCCCCCTTTTAGAATTCCGTGTCGGCAGGAAATCTAAACCAAACCAAACCGAAATGCATGGCAGTGAATTCTTAGCCAGGGTGATAATTACTGCGGTCAACTACATCTTGGAAAGAGAAAACTGCTTTTAGCTAAAGGTTAATGAGGCGTACTTTAACGTGCCGCCAGACGGACAATTCCTCCACCGGATATTCTGGAACTTTCTCTGGTTTCAAAAGGCCTCCAGAGAGACTGCAAGAGTATTTCAAACCATAACTCGTTATCATGTGTAATCACTATTAAATAGC
>CM063508.1:42336325-42363825 GCA_032207245.1 Pardosa pseudoannulata
CTATTTAGAAAGCTACTCTGAATCCGCGGTTCTCAAACTGAGTACTACGAGTGTACTCTAGGGCTGCCACAGCAGCTATTGAAATCTAATGGAAAATTCATTTAAACAACCTTATTAATCTCACTAAAGATTAATGAGCATTAATTTTGCAATATTTTTTTTATTTTCATCTTATTCAAACCTCTCTAAAGATAGCAGTGCCTAGAAACATTTGTGGGTATCGTGATAAAAAAAAAGTTTGAGAATCGCTGCTCTTGATGAAAAGAATTATCCCGAGAAAAGAATTATCTCTGAATGATGTCAATAAAGCTCTGTTAAAGTATTAAATTATACGGAAAGTAATATACAAAATGAAATTTCATAAACTATAAAAGATAAATTTATCAGTGATATAACGTAAGACATTAATATCATAAAGGACTATTAAGTACATTCCTAAAATAGATGTTTATTATTTGCATATTTCCACAGCATTCTTCTAGAATTAAACGTGATTATTTTTATGCTGCTCCGCTTCTCTGGGTAAAAGTAAGGGAAAACCAATCTTATCAAGAAAAGTGCAGTTCTTATGAGAAGGAGGGTGCAACGAGACAAATGAATCCCCTCAAAATTTTAAGATTTTTTCTCAAATGAATTATTTCAGGATAATTTTTTATTATAATATTACAGGTATTTTGATCTTTAAAAAAATTAAACTTTTTTTTCCTCATTCTCAGTTTTTTTTTTTTTTTTTTTTTTTTTTTTTTTTTTTTTTTTTTTTTTTGTTTTTTTTTTTTTTTTTTAATGAAGAGAAATTATGATCCCATAAAACCCAATTTCTGAGAAAAAAAATCGAAAAGCTTTTGTTGTGTCTGAAAATATGCCTATGGATCAGTGTTTTAGACGAAGAGACATTGAAAGGTGTATCCCTATAGTATATGTTCCTCCTATGTCTCTACCTATAGTATTCCTGTAGTATAGGATCCTCTGATCCAACAGTTTCCTGGAAAAGAATGAAATGACGCATTCTTTTCTATCAGACAGTTTTTCTATCATTAAATAACTTTAATAAATTTTAAAGATGTTTTATTATACTAATTATTGATAAGTTAGAATTTTTCTTGTAACTTTACTATTTTTATTAAATGATATTTACTTTTGTAATTTTCAGAGTCTGATTAAAATTATATCAATCCTTGAATACTTTCAAATAGAAGAAATATGAGTGATATAGCATATTTTTTAGCTATTACCAAGTAGCAATTCTAAACTAAAAGCATTGTTTCGGTCATGAAATTGATATGCTTCCCCAAAATTAATTTCTAGCCGCTAAACTGGTCAAGAAATTCCATTTTGTCAGTTAGTCATAGAAGTAAATCCGATCAGACATTAATTTCATTGAGTAGTAACTCTAATATCCCATGTTTTCACGCTGTAAGTACTATGAAAATGAACAGTAGGGGAAAAATCAACATATAATGATGCTTCCAACAAAAGGGACTCAAATCATTTGTTGATCCAAGCGTTTTCAGGCTGACTAAACAAGCGCAACTGAATCTACAACACAGTAACATTCAGATGGGAAAAAAAATGAACAAACATCCACGTTAGTCGAGTCTGCCATAGCCGAAAGGCAGTGTGTTCTGCAGAATCTGTGTTTACATGCCGTCATGCAGTCGCTTAACAAAAATGTCGTTTAGTTCTAAGTAGGAAAAAAAAAACCGCATCTACCACACTCAGATCTGTGTCTCCCCACAAGCAAAACATAAACAGATTTCGATAGACCGGATAAAAAGGACCCTGTTCAGCAGCTGATAGGATGGTTGAAAAAACAAAAATTTGCTCGGTGACTTTATTGGCATAACAGACTGGAAGTGACTATTTCGCTGGTTTTTCTTACTGAACAAGATGTTCCGTCATTCTTATCAGCCTTGCTGAGAATTTTGGCGAAGTCTTAAGTTGTTTCCGACTATGAGACAACAAAAGTTGTATATAGGCTAATAGTTTGTAAAGAGCATCAAAATATAAATAAGTAAAAAACATTTCTTTGCGTAAATGTATACTTTTCACAATTACCAACCCATATAAGGATGATGGAAAAGTTACGAAAAGATGTGTAGTAAGTTAATTTATTAGAATAAGCTTTTAATATTTTTATACCGAACACAACAACTTAAAAGTAAAAAATCTTTTTTAAACCTTTGAATTCACGGTAAGTACTATACATTTACAACGTCATTCATCATTAAAAGGAAGTACGATCTTTTAGAACGTTTTAAATATCTGCCCCCTTCAAAGCACGTGTAATTTTGATGGATAAATATTAATCACAGACAAGTTGTGCTAACAATATATAATAAAATCAAATGTTTTCCTCTAATTAAAGCGTACGCTTCACTCGATCTTATATATGATTAAAAGTAAAGAAATGACTGATTGCATTTTGAAAATCACGACAAGAGTTTAATTAAATTACATTGTTGACAGATGGTTCTAAAAAAGAAACACTATATTCCTTTTTAATTACGTAATAAATTCGCTTAGTAACCATAATTATGATTTATTACATAACGTGTAACAGTTATTAAACTTTTTAATTTGTGTTGGATGTTACGGAAATTAATTCCATTTAAAAGATTTTTGAATTTATATAGCTCAGTACTATATCAAGATAATACCAATTAAAAATTATAGTGCTTCTATAAATTCTAGCTGGTATGTTCTTAGTATAGAATAGAGCTACATGGAATCAAAATTTGATTTAATTTTGTGTAGTTCCCATCAATTCCCAAACAATTTTACAGTTATGAAGTGTACGCATTAGCAAGCATCCAGACCTTCAGCAGTTCTAGCAGTTTTGCCGTCCCAGAACGAAATTTTGATGTGTCTACCCCTGCTCTCACGATAAAAATTACTATTAAAAGAGATAAATTACTGATGATTGAGAAACCTCTGAAACTCGAATAAATCTTGCAGACAAACAACGCAGCGTAACAAGAAAATATATTTATTAAAATCTACAAAATAAAAGAGAATGATAGTTCAGTCCTCCGTATATCTAGAATCTTTGTAACATCACAATTTCACAAAATAAATGCTGGCATTTTCCGTTCTCTCGCTAAAAGTATAAAGACATAGATACAGCATTTTGGGTTATGTAATTAAACATAACGCTCTTTGATGATTGTTTTCCTTCGATCTAAGCCTTAAGTTTTAGACATAAACTGTATAAATACGAACTATAAATTCTTAATGATATATTTATCGATTTAGTTTGATATCTAACATATCAATAATTTTCTAGCACAGCCAAAATGTCACCCCTGAATTTTGGGATCCCTTACAAATGCCCGAATTGTCAGCCCCTAGAATCAAGACAAAATAAATAATATAAGCATAATTAAGCAATAGAGATAGATGCATGATTGTAAAGAGTGGAATAGTATAAATCCTTTTGAAGGAAATGTAATGAATATTTGATCAAGAAAATAAAACACAGAAATTCCCCGATTCATTTCTCGGTATGAGCTTCTTAAACTTGTATAAAACTCAGCTATCATGAATCAAACATTCTCAAGGAACCTCAAATATACCCAAGTGGAAGGCGAGAAACAGTCTAAAATATTTAAGGGTGAAATGTAATGAATGTTTTACCTAGAAAATAAGACATAGGTATTTTCCTATTCGTCTTATACCTTCCTCTATGTGACCTTCTCATTCAAACTCATATAAAACCCAGCCATCTTGAAACAGACGCTCACAAAGAGCCTTTCCCGATAATGATCTGGCTTCATATAAAATTATACTTTCAAGAGACCTGTTCTGAAATATAGTAGTTACTTCCTCGAATTAATGTAATGCCTCTTTGTCTGGGTAAGCAACAGGTCTGAAAATTGTATAGAAAAAATACTCATCTGAAAGTAGAGGAGATTAGGGAGGGAGAGAAAGAATGACGGGGTGCAGTATAAGAGAGAGAGAGAGTCCTTCTATAAAAACCTAGGCACGGGTATCAGCTATTTTCCGACACGCAACGTAAATAACTAATCGTTTAGTCTTAGACAAAGCGCAAAATGTATCTCGTTTGCTTTTCTGATCCGGCTTCTTTGATGTGCTTGCGACGTAGAGCCCCTAAACGGTTATTTGTCACCCCTCCCGATCATTTACTGGATAAGTGTGCGCTGCCACTATCTGCCAGGTGCGATTCGTAATAACCGAGGACGAACCTCCCCAGTTATTCCATATTAAGCAATACAACGCTTTTCCAGCTACAAATCAGAGATCTCCCTTCATACGGCCAATGCCGGTAATTAGAGGTATACGTTCTTACGCTTCAAACCTAATGGACATAAAAAGTCACCCGAAGCTCTCTGACGTGTCAAGATAATGGGCCATGTTACTGCCCCACCGCTTTGCTTGGCTGTAATCAAAAGCTTTGATTGAGGGACTCTTTCTTTTTGATTGTTTTCTTTATGTTTTTTTTCGGGTCTGATATTTCTCGTTCCGTTTCTTTCTTTGGACGTTTGCGTGCTTTTTTGTCTGTGTGGTACTCTGTGCTTGGACTATGGTGGTGCTGTGAGTGCCGCAGTCGTTAAGCTTTGGTGGTGATGGCTTTTCGTCATGACACTATTTGGGGTGGGAAATTTAGGGTGGAGCGAAACAGGATGTTAGGGATTGGTATAAACAAAGTAATTTCTCACGTGGATATGAATATTCAAAAGAATGTGGTTATTTATTCATGAAAATGAGAATTGTGGACGTGTTGTTTCGTCTCACAGTCTGGCAATCTGTTTTACATTCAGCTAATATATGTCAGTGAGAGAGGTAATAAAGAATAAAACTTTATAATTGTACGAACAAAATTATAGGTGACATTTGCAAATACTGTGCTCCTCTTTCGATTCCATTTTGTTTCTTGGCGAAAGTTTGGATTTTATCTGTTCTTAAAAATTCATCAACTATTTTTAAGTCTTTAACATATATTTTAAAGAATTATAAAACTAAAATGAAAAGAAATGAATAAATATTAACTCAAAATGCCCCGAAACTTGTTCAGCAAATTTATTAATGAAAAACAAGATTAAATTAATGTGATACATTTTATGTAGAATTAAAATGTTTTAAACATCAATGCAAATTATTTATAAATGTATAAATGCAAAAAAAATTCAACTTTGTACAGATATCAGATTTTCCCAAGACATTTTTGCTGTATTATATTTGCTGGAAAGAGAAGGGGGTGAAATGTGCTATTTTTATTTTTTAAATCACGAATATGCTTTAAAATACCTTTGATAATATATTGTATAAAAAGTTAAATTATTAAGAAAATGAATGCAAGGTTAAATTTAAATAATCAGCAAATATTAACTATTATACTATTCTAAACCAGTTTTAACAATCTTCCAAAAATCTGCCTTCATTATTTGAAAATGAAAACTGAAACTGAAATTATCTATCTTGGCAGTAAAATATGATTTAACTATATCATAGTTTCATTTAAGGATTTAATATTTTCATTCAATCGTTTGTTTTATAATTTAAGCATTTAATTCCTTAAAGCCTTTTTAATTTAAGTATTCAATTCATTAAAACCTATTTTTTTGGCCGATTGGTTAGGGTGCTGGCCTTCGGTACTGAGTACGTGGGTTCGAATCCCACTGTGGCGTGGATGTTCGCAGCCGTTCGGAATTGGCTTTAAGCTGTAGGTCCCGGTCTCATTATCCCTCGTATTGCAAAATAGTAGACCGTAGCACTCTAAACCAAAACTAAAACTTAAAGCCTTTTTTATAATTTAGGTATTTATTTCATGCAAGCACTTTTTTAATAACTTAAGTGTTTAATTCATTCGAGCATTCTTTTATAATTTAAATATTTAATTCTTTCAAATTCAAAAAATCTTAAAGACAGTATTAATGATGTATGTAACCGTAAAGATATTATTCTTTTTTCTATTTTTGTCGAAAAACTAAAGAAAATGAAAAATAAACTATTACATATATTAGTTTTATGAGTAAAAAATGTATTAATTTCATTAAGAAAATAATAACTTTCAAAAGGCGATGTGTAACAGTATAGAAGCAAACTCTCAAAATCTATAAAATAAACTGAAGGAAAGAAAACAGCATATTTAAAATCTAAAATCATTTTGCTCCTGGTATATTTCTACCACGAAAACAAACTCTGTAAAGTTTACAGAAGTTTCCTAAATCCTGTTCTTCCAATTTTCCTGCCAATCATTATTATTATTTACATTTTTACAAAACACTTAAAATTCTACTAAGCTAGAGTCAACAGTATAACACATAGCAAATAAATAACAGGTTTAGTGTTATTTATTTGCTGGGAGAAAATGTTTTCTCTGGAATATTCCAAGTATGCACTGAAACTCAAAAGAACACACGATGACTTCTTTAAATTTTAATAAAAAATTAAATTATTGAAATATTTCAATGTTTTCTACACTTCTAGACAAAACATTTACAAACATAACTGAAAAATGAAAAAAAAAATGCATATCACTTTAAACGTGTTATTTACCTGCTATAAGGGAACATTTTTAATTTAAATACAAATTAAAAAATATCTGTCTAAACGAGTTATTTACTTGCTATGAGAAAATGTTTTTTTTTAATATTCCATGTACACACAAAATATAAATAAATAAAAAAATAATGAAAATTCTATGGCTTTTTTAAATTTTAATAAAAATTAAATTCTTAAAATACTTCAATGTTTTTTATACTTCTAGACAAAACATTTACAAATTTAATTGAAAAATGTAAAAAAAATCACTTTAAACGTGTTATTTACCTACTATGAGGGAATATTTTTTTAATTTAAATATAAATTTAATTAAAATATAAATTAAAAAATATCTGTCTAAACGTGTTTACTTTCTATGAGAAAATGTTTTTTTTTTAATATTCCATGTACACACTTAAAAAAAAATAAATAAATAATAAAAACTCGATGGTTTTTTAAAATTTTAATAAAAATTAAATTCTTGAAATACTTCAATGTTTTCTATATTTCTAAACAAAACATTTACAAATTTAACTGAAAAATGTAAAATAATATCTTTTTAAACATGTAATTTACTTGGTATGAGTTAAATTTTTTTCTGTGGAATATCTCACGTACACACGGAATTAAACTCAAACTAACAACACAATGACCAACAAAACGTAAAAACTGTTAAATATTCATAAAACATTTTCAATGGAAAATTCAGTATCAATGCACTCCGAATATTCAATAATTGCAGTTCAAGACATAGTACGAATGTACACTTTACCAATAGCTCCTGTTAAAAAAACTCTTTTTATATATTTTCCAATATTATTTCTCATTCTAAAACGAAGTTGGTTCTTTTATTCCCTAACAAAGAATATGAGCAATGTTTTGGTACATACTCTCCCGAATTAAACAATTCCGTATAACTATGTTATAAATGTTAGTAAAGCAAAATTTATAACAAAGAAAACAACTTTTACATAAATCGGAACGGAATAGTGTGTGCTTAGTAATTATTGATATTAAATAATATATGATTCTTTTAAAATTATCATCTTCTTTACTAAAGGGTTTAGCATGTATAATAGTACATCATGTAAGGAACATTTTCGAATAAAGGGCATTTCTATTTGAGGGACAATTCCGTTGATACAGGTTCATTTTATTATATATCTTAATGTATTTACCTCCTAGAGACACTCTGAGGGATACTGAAAAAAACGTATCAAAAATAAAATAGAAGTAGATAAATAAGTAAGAATAGAAATGTCTTTATGTACAGAAGAATAAAGTAATGTAATATAGATATGTGTGTTATGTAAGAATAGAAATGTCATTTATGTACATCAGTAAAAGTTAAATTTTTTGGCAAAGGAATAATTAATGAAAAAAATATCCCTCTCTTTTAAAAAACACTTATTAGTAGGGAAAAAAAGAAACAGTATATTGAAAAAAAAAAAAACAAATTATGATGCAGCCAAAATGGCATTTCACATTCGTAGAATTTAAAATCAGGTTACTTTCCTGCTATGGGGACAGCAAAGTAAAGAACTTAGAATAATCAGTGACTTTAATATCCACATGAAAAAAAAATGCTTGCAGTGCACGGACTTTTAAACAAGCCTGTGAAACGCAGTTTGTTCAATAAATTTCTGTAAAGAAATAAATTTATATATATGTCAGGTTTGAAAGCGTAAAATTAATGATTTAGGGATTTGAGAGCAGAAAATCCAGATCACTCTTTTAATGCATGCACACGAATCTTTAATAACCGATTATAAAAGCAGTTAACAAGTAAGGATTCAGAGAGAGTGTCTTGAAAAAGAGTTGCTGTATGAATCCTCGTTAAGTGTGGCTTTGTCATAGTGTAGACGCCATGAGCCGCCAGGTTTGATGGTTCACTGTTAAACTGTGCAATATACATGAATAAAGACATTATTAAGACATCATTGGCTCTGTGAATTGACATATAACATACATATACTTATATAATTTATCTTGTTTTATAACTTCTCTTTTAACGTATACATTAGACTCTTATGTCGAATTTCCACTTAAGCTTTTCGAACTCCCGAACTTACTTTCATGTAATTCCTTAATGTAATTCAGTTAAATATTTTTTCCCGTAGCTCACAATATATTGTGCTTTTCTCCATTCTTCAGAGTGAATTTGTTTGAGTAATCAGAACCGGCTTTATTAGTTTTGCCGTCCCGGACAAATATGTAAATGCTATCCCCTCCACAGACGATACACATTGCTATAAAATTTAATAATGCTGATTTGAACTTTTTACTTTTAATTGTACATGGGTAGTAAAACAAAATTTCTAATGAAAGTTTTTCAGATATGTTATACACCGAATAAAGAATATATATATATTTATCGTATATAAATAATAACAAATTACATATATTAATTAATATACATATTAATAATAATATAGATTAATACATATTAATTTTTCTCTTAATACATAAAGGAATCATTCATCTAAAACGGTTCCTTTTTCGATTTATAGGTCCTTATTTCTAGGTTCTCGAGATTCAAAACTACTTATCACGATTTTTTTTACTATGGCTACTGATTAATTTGATGATAGAATTTTTCCTATCAATTTTTTGTCATTTATTCACATAATTTTTTTTTTTTTTTTATAACTTAGAGGGTTTATACTTGCATGGATTAGGTATTAAAATTTTATTAATAATCCTTACGATAACAGTTGCTTTGACTGATTAGGTAACTTATGTAATTAAGATTGCCTCGGATATATTTTTTATGAAATTTTGATAGCACTTTATAATTTTAATAAATTTATTGATTTATGTGGTAAATAAAACACACAAAGTAAATTAAAATATTTTAGCAATCAATAAGGTTTTATGTTTTAATTATTGATAGCAGAATTTTAGCTTGTGTGTGACTATACCTTATGTGTATATATATATATATATACATATATATATATATATATATATATATATAATATATATATATATATATATATATATATATATATACATACATATATATATACATACATATATATATACATATATATATACATATATATATACATATATATATATATATATATACATATATATATATATATATATATATATATGTATATATATGTATATATATTTATATATATATATATATATATATATATATATATATATATATATATATATATATATATATATATATATATATACATACATACATACATACATACTATTTCAACATTATTTCATAAATTATATTTTGAGCAGTATCTGAAACAATTGATCTGTAGATATACCTCACCAAACTGTTTAAATGATTTAAACAAATTCATTTTATTTCTTTCTATAGAAAGAAAACAGTCGTATTAAAAGTTTTTCTGCTCATGTATACAGATAATAAATTTTAATAATAATGACAGTTTTATAAAATAAAAAAAAATCGTGCTTTGATTGTATTGCGTTTGCTGCCATTTAATATTAAACCTAATTTATTACTCGCATGTCAAGAGAGAATATCTTTCTTTACAAAAAGAATTGTATTTATTCCTTTTGCAGTAAGAGAGACTGTTTAACTGTTTCTAATGTTCCTTTGTTATAATTTCTAATCATCATTATATATTTTTGCTTTCTAACACAAAATATCCATTTAAACTACAACGAATAAAAAGAAAGCATTGTAACCACAGAAAAGTTTATTTTCACTTTGGACACTGATGTACTATTTCATTACCAGTCGATTCCAGTATTGAAAATTGGATTAAGCATAGCAGAATTCAATGAATATTCATTATCTCTGGAAACATGGAGGTTTGTAAAATATCCTCTCCAACTACTGACGATAAAATAAAAGGTATCGATTGCTATTTGCGACAGCTAACGTTATATTCCTAATTTAAAATCAACAAAGCCTGTATTGTGTTAAGAGAAATGGAGAATCAATAAGAAAACAATACAGGGAAGAGGGAAATAAAAGATTGCTGTGAATGACATGTATACGATACATATATTCATCATGATTCCATATTTCAAGCAATTTTTATGGGAAATACCATTTTTCCGCTTGTTATAATGAAATATTAATTCAAAGCGTTTTATTACATCAAGCGGAGTATTTTATATAGTTGCGTGTACTTAACGTAAAAGTTTTAAAAAATTGATTTTTAAAAACCAAATACGGTAGCTGGATAGTATCTTTTATTATACAAAAATATTGTAGTACTTTATTTTTTAAATAGTGTTTGTGGAACCCTATAATTTTGTCTAAGTTTCTGTAGCACATAGGCAAAATAAAAAAAGGAGGCAAAACTTAGCTATATCCTGATGAAAAGTTAAAAGTTGCCACACCACAAAAGAAAAATTAAAATTAAAACAAATCGGTTAAAACTATTGAAGTACGCAACAGATGCAGTTTGGGCAACTATTTATAAATATAGTGTGCGTATTTTCTACATATCGATATTTTACAGGTAGACCAAACATCTACAGTTTTGTTTTCATGAATGAAAGCTTAGTCATGAACCATTTTTCGCGTATGCACAGATTCTTCAATATTATATTCTCATAGATTTTTTGTGGGTGTAAAACTTTTAAAAAAACTTAACATATTTATTTCAATTTCGCTAGTAACTTTTTGAAAAACTTTAACTGAAAAGCATTAAATAATTTTGTCGTCAGAATAAACCATCTCGCAGGTTCTAGTGCTAAATGCCACATAAAGGACAACATATTTTACTGTCTTCAAATCGTCATGCTTGTAGACAAAATATATATATAGATGGTTAAAAAAATTTTATCTCCATGGATACACTCGTTTGTCTTTTCCTTCCATCCGACATTGCCTATACCCATAATGTGGCTTAAGTTACTACCTGAAGCCACAGATATAGATAACTATTTTAATCCCTCCCTTTAACTTACCTCCTCGTTTAAATCGCATCGGCTTTTTCAACATCAATTCATTAAAAAAAGTTAAGAAATCTATTTCAATTCCCCTAGTAACTTTTTGAGAAAGTTAAACACAAAATAGTTTTGTCGTCAGAATGAACCATCACGCAGGTTCTAGTGCTAAATGACATCCAAAAGACAAAATATTTTACTGTCTTCAAGTCGTCATACTTGTCGACGAAATATATATATATATATATATATATATATATATATATATATATATATATATATATATATATATATATATATATATAGATGATTAAAAAATTTTTATCTCCACGGATACACTCGTTTGTCTATTTCTTTAACTCCGTCATTGTCTTTACCCATAATGTGGCTGAAGCTATTGCCTGAAGCCACAGATATAGATAACTATTTTAATCCCACCCTTTAACTTACCATCTTGATTAAATTGCATCGGCTTTTTCAACACCAATAAATTTTAAAAAGTTAAGAAATCTATTTCAATTTCGCTAGTAACTTTTTGAGAAAGTTGAACACAAAATAGTTTTGTCATCAGAATGAACCATCACACAGGTTCTAGTGCTAAATGGCATCCAAAGGACAAAATATTTTACTGTCTTCAAATCGTTATACTTGTAGACAAAAAATATAGAGAGAGAGATGGTTAAAAAAATTGTACCTCCACGGATACACTCGTTGAACTGTTCCTTTCTCTCCGTCATTGCCTTTACCCAAAATATGGCTTAACCTATTGTCTGAAACCATAGATCTAAATAATTATTTTAATCCCACCCTTTAACCTACCTTGTTTAAATCACATCGGCTTTTTCAACATCAATAAATTTTAAAAAGTTAAGAAATCTATTTCAATTTCCCTAGTAACTTTTTGAGAAAGTTGAACACAAAATAGCTTTTGGGTCAAAATGAACCAACTCGCAGGTTCTAGTGCTAAATGACACCCAAAAGACAAAATATTTTACTGTCTTCAAATCGTCATACTTGTAGACAAAAAATATATAGAGAGGGTTGAAAAAAATTGTATTTCCATGTAAGCACTCGTTTGTCTATTCCTTTCCCTCCGTCATTGCCTTTACCCATAATGTGGCTTAAGCTATTGCCTGAAGCCACAGATATAGATAACTATTTTAATCCCACCCTTTAACTTACCTCCTCGTTTAAATCGCATCTGCTTTTTCAACATCAATAAATTTTATTCGCTAAAAATATATTATTACTTTCTTCTCCTCCTACGAGCATTCAGTAAATACTTCGTCCAATAAAAACAAAACGAACAAATTCAGCCAAACGCTATAATTTTACTTTTAATACGGGCAATCGAACTTCACGGCTGTGTAGGAGCAATCTTCCCATCTAAGCACCCGACTCTAATCTTTCATTAATCCACCCAACTCCCAATGAGCACATAATAGTTCACGAATCTGAAATTTATGAGAACTGTCTCAGTTGAATCGCCAAGATATCAAGCGTGGATATTAATTGTAACTAATCGTTTCATGGTTTTGCCACAAAACGCCTTGCCATAAAGCTGAGAACATCGGATTACCAGCGTAAATACTCTTGTTCTCTCATGCCAAAAGACTTCATTATAAATAAAATCGTTAATTCACTGATGATTTTGAGTTATGAAAGTCCAACCTCTTTAATTCCTCTGGAAACAATGATGGAAAATTTTCTCATAATCTTCACATTTTTTGTGGTTTTGTCTATAGTATTTTCCTGATTCTGTCGATAATTCTTCATTAGATTTTAACTAAATTATATGAGTTGTGATTTAAGACGTTACAATGCAGTTAACTGTGAAAGCATTGTAATGGTTTATGACTGATAGTTTTAAGTATTATCCACCAAAAATATTTCTCTTTCAGGCTTTTGCTTCGTTGAATATCGACAGGAATAATCTGAAGGTTTCGTAGAAGATGATTAAGATTGAAAATAAGCTGCCATCATGAAATTCTAGATCTATCCAGTTATTGCCCTTAATGAATAATAATAATTTACAGTGATGAATTATATCTGAAAATATGATATTAAATATGGAATGAAAGAATTAAATTATGAATGGTTCAAAACTCATAGTAAAAATAATTGAATAAATGATTTTAAAGTAATAATAATAATAATTGATTTTGAATTTGATGCGATAAAATATAATAATCAAGCCTAACTCATTACTCAAACTTTTATCTTTACACACTTAATCTAATTCAAACTTTGACCATGATTTTTTACTCAAAATACTTTGTTTAGAATGTTACTAAGCAGTAAAAACGAGGGAAGAAATGCGATAAAATTCTCAAGGGAATATCTCGAAGTATTTTGAATTACAGCCTTTAAATGTCTTCCTACATATTTATTGATCAATAATGGGTGAAAATCTCATGTGTTTAATATGTTTGAGTACATTACACCCCATTCTGGTTACCTGGAGTTAGAGAATTTATATACTCTGAACCATTTCGTTAGATGGTTCGAATATTTGGAACTTGCAGAAGTGACATTGAATTATATGTCCTCTTTTGTTAAATCCTTCGACATCAAGATAACATCAGAGAGAAGGATTAAAATTTGGAACTATTCGTCAACTTTGCTTTTGTTTATTTGGTCATTTTTTTTTCTATTTACGCCACTTTCTTTTATTTTCATTTCCAACTCTGCAAAACCCTGGAAATCAAAAATGGTTTCCCTTGTAATTTATTCTGGAAATTTTCACTGTACTTTTGGTTTGTATTTTATTTTGGAAATCTTCACTATACTTTCGATTTGGTATTTTATTCTGGAAATCTTCACTATACTTTCGATTTGTATTTTATTCTGGAAATCTTCACTATACTTTTGATTTGTATTTTATTCTAGAAATTTTCACTATACTTTTTATTTGTATTTTATTCTAGAAAACTTCACTATACTTTTGATTTGTATTTTATTCTGGAAATCTTCACTATACTTTTGATTTGTATTTTATTCTGGAAATCTTCACTATACTTTTGATTTGTATTTCATTCTGAAAACCTTCACTATACTTATGATTTGTATTTTATTCTTGAATTATCCCCTATACTTTGATTTAGCAAGGTGAGTATACTTGTATCGAAAATAACCAGAGCGTGGAATCCAGATAAGTCAGTTTGCTGTCACAATTCACTCGTGTCACTAGCTATATCTAATGTTGTATCATTTTATGATAGGCAACTTTTTTTTTCTTTAATCTCGATTTATCCTTCTCATATCTATGTTCTTTAAACATATTTTTTTTCGTCTTCAAATCACTTTAATAAGAAGGAAGAAACCTTCAGTCATTTCTCTTAAAATTTATTTTTCTGCATTATCGGGTATATCTGTCGTGAGTGTTTTGCATCAGTAACCCGCTATTTGTATCGGAACTAACCAGTGTGATCAAAGCATAACCGTCAATCTTCTTCAGCATTTCGCTTATAGCCATAAATCTTCTACTATCAATATCTTTCATCCGGGTTTCTTTTCTCGAAGGGAACCTATAAATCATTATTAGTCTGTACAGAGAAAGTATTGTAACTTTTGAAAAATTTGACATCGAGGTGCTAATAAACATCGATGTTTTAGACCAACGGTTCCCAACCAGGAGTATACAAAAAGAAAACCGTTAAAAAAAAGTAAAGAATGATGTTAGAAGATTTAAAAAAATAAAGAATTTTAAGAAGTATGAAGAGATTTTGCTTTATATTTTGACTTGCAATATGGACCTCCCTATTAATAAGTTGGTTCGGTGAAAGGCGGATTGTTTCTGTTAGAAGAATTGTGCTGGTGGCAAAAAAGTTTTTTTTTTTTAAGTTTTGCTGTTTTTTGTTTTGAACTGTGTCGTCTTTTGCTAGCATGGAGTGTGTTTATAAAGCTTTTTATCCTTTTTTTGCATAGAATATATAGAAGCAAATTAAATGTAGATTTGAGATTGCATTTATCCTTTGAGCCTAAGTTTCAGATTCAATAAAATCAAACTTTCAAATTCAATACCATCTAATATATCCCCTTAATTTTTTTAAAGCTTTGTGTTAATTTGCTTGTTTATTTTTTTTAACAAGCAAATTAACACAAAGCTTAAAAAAAGAAAAATTAATGGGATATATTAGATAGTATCGAATAACTAAAAAACTTTAAAAAGCTTTCTAATTAAAACTTTATAATGGATGAATATCTCATGTGTTTAATATGTTTGAGTACATTACACCGAATTCTGATTTTTTTCTAGCTGACTTGGAGCTAGAGAATTTACATACTGTGAACTCCTTCCTTAGCTGGTTCGAATTTTTGGAACATGCAGAAGTAACATTGAGTTATATGTCCTCTTTTTTAAAATCCTTCGATATCAAGAAAAAAATCCGTAACATCAGACAGAGGGAAAAAAATTTCGAACTGTTCGTCAACTTTGATGTTTATTTGATCATTTTTTGGTAATAATCAATCAATGGTAAAAAAAAAAAAACTTTATAGCTAAAAAATGGATCCTTTAACACCAAATCTACCAAGAGGGATCAAATGACCCCATTTTTCGTTATTTTTGCCTTATAAAAAATGTGCGGTAGTTTTTAGTGTTAATTTAGTTAAACATACACCTGTTTCGGGGCACATTTCTTCGTTTGTAATGAGAGATTCAGATTGGAGGTGGGGAAGGAATTTGGTCTAAAGAAATCGGGATCGAGTGAATATGGAAATTAATTTTCAGATACTTAGACTAAAAAAAAAAAAAAAAAAAAGCTGACAACAGCTTTTTTAGACCAATCTAAGCCGGGAATTTTTTAAAAATTATGTCTGTGTTTTTGCTTCTATCTGCAAATTTGTATTTCTGTGAGCACGATAATAACGCCACGAGGTGTATAAAAGAAAATTCATTATCTCTGTGAGTGCAAGTTTGTGCACGAGAACCAGTGCAAAATTCCCGCAAAATATGGTTCTAACTTCTAATTAGTCAGTATCAATTTTTAGTCACAATCTGGCAACACGAAGAACTGTATTTTGGATTTTGCATCATCTATAAACACTAGCATATGGCCCGTCATATGACGGAATCAGTAAAATTTTTAATTTTCCAAAATTGTAAAATACGTAACAAGGCAGATAAAAAAAATGGTTTGTTTATTAGCTGAGAATTATCTGGTACACGCTCAAAAATTAGTTTATCTTCATACTCCTCTAAAGTATCCCGATACTGTGAATGCAGTTTAGAATCACGGTGAATTCGTTTAGAAAGATAATTCAAAGTTTTCTTAACTACGTCGAAATTATCTTTAAGTTCTTCCAATTTTTTTTGCCACAATAATTAATGGAGGTAGAGGAATGAAACTATCATTTCCACTACACCCTGGAAGTAGATAGAATTTGTTGTTAATATAAAATTTTCATTGCAACAAAAAGTAATCGATGATTAAATCTAAATTTATCACATAATTTATTATTTAAGCCAAATATAAAAGAAAATTATGTACGTAACATCTAAGTTCAGTGATGAAACGTATGAAAGTAATGCAGTCGATATTTAAATAATTTAAAATAAGAAAGGATTAAATGAGATGGTTAAAAGAAATGACGTCATAATGTTAGAAAACCAATGTTTTTTTTTCTATTTATTATGTGAGAAATTGATAAATTTAATCGCCTACTCTTAAGCGGGAAAATAGGGCTTGAAATAATGGCATTAAAAGCTAGAAAAGGGGGGAAGAGGTGGATTTCGAACATTGCTAACCCTACCTCATCAAGAATACAATATGGATGCTTCTATCCATTCCAGGCCCAACCGCTTCATAAATTCGTGGACAGACGGACATATAACTTAGATAACTTATTATATATTAGATGGGTGTTTGCAGAAAATATTTTAAGTACAATGCTAAATTCGTATTTCGAGCCAAAAGTAACAGATTCATATTGAAAATTCATAATAGGTACATGATTTTTCTATTTAATGTTTTTCGAAAATACACTAGAGTGCAGATTATACGGTCCTATCCGAAGAGAAACTGATCCCGTAAACGAAAAATCCGGATGACTGCACTACTTTAAAAAACGATTATAGAAATGATTCTAAGTGAATTTCCTCCATATTTATCCCAGGGTTAGGAGCTATAATGGTGCATATTCATCTTATACAAACGGCGCGTTTAGAAGTAAGAATTTAAACTTTTCAAACATTTTCATTTTCAACAAAATTGGTAGAAAGACAAGGACACCAACAGATGGTGGCATATACGATACAGTTATATGGTATAGAACCCTGTGGTCCGAGAGAGTGGTGGCTCAGTAATGGGGACAAAAATGAATTCATGAAAGGATGATGTGAAATCGTAAAGCTATTTCTATATCCCAATAGCCTTGATGATATATAAGAAAATTCAGAATTCTGATTACTAAATATTTGTGTTGTGCCAAAGTAGAGAATTATTTGCCCAATTTTCCGGAGGTAGGTGAGCCATTTTTATTATCAACAAAATTGATAGAAAGACAAGGACACCAACAGATTGGATTATACGATAGACTTATATGGTATAGAACCCTGTTAGAGATTTACTCAGTAATGGGGACAAAAATGAATTCATAAGGATTATGTGAAATCGTAAAGCTATTTCTATATCCCAATAGCCTTGATGATATATATAAGAAAAATTCAGAATTCTGATTACTAAATATTTTTGTTGTTGTGCCAAAGTAGAGAATTATTTGCCCAATTTTCCGGAGGTAGGTGAGCCATTTTTATTATCAACAAAATTGATAGAAAGACAAGGACACCAACAGATGGTGGCATATACGATACAGTTATATGGTATAGAACCCTGTGGTCCGAGAGAGTGGTGGCTCAGTAATGGGGACAAAAATGAATTCATGAAAGGATGATGTGAAATCGTAAAGCTATTTCTATATCCCAATAGCCTTGATGATATATAAGAAAATTCAGAATTCTGATTACTAAATATTTGTGTTGTGCCAAAGTAGAGAATTATTTGCCCAATTTTCCGGAGGTAGGTGAGATTTTTATTTAACAAAATTGGTAGAAAGACAAGGACACCAACAGATGGTGGCATATACGATAGACTTATATGGTATAGAACCCTGTGGTCCGAGAGAGTGGTGACTCAGTAATGGGGACAAAAATGAATTCACGAAAGGATTATGTGAAATCGTAAAGCTATTTCTATATCCCAATAGCCTTGATGATATATAAGAAAATTCAGAATTCTGATTACTAAATATTTTTGTTGTGCCAAAGTAGAGAATTATTTGCCCAATTTTCCGGAGGTAGGTGAGCCATTTTTATTTTCAACAAAATTGGTAGAAAGACAAGGACACCAACAGATGGTGGCATATACGATAGACTTATATGGTATAGAACCCTGTGGTCCGAGAGAGTGGTGACTCAGTAATGGGGACAAAAATGAATTCATGAAAGGATTATGTGAAATCGTAAAGCTATTTCTATATCCCAATAGCCTTGATGATATATAAGAAAATTCAGAATTCTGATTACTAAATATTTGTGTTGTGCCAAAGTAGAGAATTATTTGCCCAATTTTCCGGAGGTAGGTGAGCCATTTTTATTTTCAACAAAATTGATAGAAAGACAAGGACACCAACAGATGGTGGCATATACGATAGACTTATATGGTATAGAACCCTGTGGTCCTAGAGAGTGGTAGCTCAGTAATGGGGACAAAAATGAATTCATGAAAGGATTATGTGAAATCGTAAAGCTATTTCTATATCCCAATAGCCTTGATGATATATAAGAAAATTCAGAATTCTGATTACTAAATACTTGTGTTGTGCCAAAGTAGAGAATTATTTGCCCAATTTTCCGGAGGTAGGTGAGCCATTTTTATTTTCAACAAAATTGGTAGAAAGACAAGGACACCGATACATAGTGGTATATACCGGAGAGTTATATGGTATAGAACCCTGGAGTCCGAGTACTGGTGGCGCAGTAATGGGGCAAAAAATGAACCCATACAAGGATGATGTGAAATGGTATAGCTATTTCTATATTCTAATAGCCTCGATGGCAGATAAGAAAATTCCGAATTCTGCTTACTAAATATTTGTATTGTGCCAAAGTAGAAAAGTAGTTTCCTGAGGCAGGTGAGCCAAAAAACGGCTGTTATACATATGAGATGATCGGTTTGACCACCTCCCTTGAAATGCAGTCGTGAAGTAGAGAAAGGACAGCAATTTTACAGTACATTTTGACAGGTTTATTTCGTATAACACACTTAGCTGCATTCCCCTAGTGAAAGAATATATAACCGAAAAAAGGGACTGGTGGAACAAAAGGGTTGACCAATTAGGTGTTAGTTCTCTGGGCACAAGGTGACGCTATCTTTCTTACACAAAGGAATTATATAATTAGTTTTGTCTTCAACCGTATATACCTGGGAGAGGGGTTTCGCCAACAGAATATAATTATAATGAAATTAGTTTATTTTGTTAAACCATCATTACACACATTTTTATATACGCATATAGGGAGAGAGACTATAAATTTAGATTAATCGGTGTTCATAAAATAAGCTTAAAAAGAAAATTTAATGGCTGCATCCATGCGTCCAATAAAAAAAGAGAATTATTGCCGCTGGCAAAATATCCTTATTATTATATGGAAATTATACAGACAGCTAATTTATCACAGTTAAACCTCTTTTATCTTTTTTTTTCCCAAAATGCTGTATTTTTTTTTCCCCTCTCGCCAAGAACCGCTATTTCATCATGAATAATTCCAGTTAAGTACTTCGAAGACATTTCTATTGTTTACATCACCATCATCTCCTTCGTCGCCATAAAAACCACAGCGACCGCTCCCTTCCCCTGCACCCACCCCCCTTTAAGTCACTCCTCCGCCGCTCTCTGACTGGCTGACGTCCCACAAGAGAATCTTTGTGATCACTCGACCGGGAAGAAGTAGGGGCGTGGCCAAGATCGATCCACGGTCCAATGGGGAGAAAGACTTCTCCTTGGACCACACCAGATCGAAAACCGGTGTTGAGTGAATAAAGCGAGTGGGGAGCAGGAAAGCCTCTGCATTGTAGATTAGTAACCGCTGGCGAAAGTGTTTGTTCGTCTTTCGTGAGAAAGTCGAGTCTGGAACCATTTTAGAACGAAAAAAAGAATTTTAAAATTTTTTCAATGCATCAAATGAAATGTAGAGAACATTTTACACTTTATCATAGGGAATACCTTAAGAATTCATTATAAATGTATGTGTATATGTGCACATGTATTTATTTTACTTATTTTTGACCAATTGATTGTGAGTAAGGTATTGCACATAGAGTAATGCCTAATTTTCAACCATGCTACGCTAAAAGCCATTATTAGGTGAATAAACTGAGCTAAGAACAGAAAAGCTTTTGCTTTTTAGGTTAGGATCCATGAGCGAAAATGTTTTTCTTTTGTGTTAAAAGTCCAGTCCGAAATCATTTTAAAATAAAATAAAGCTTTTTAAACTTTTTTGGTATAACGTATAAAATATAGATAGTTTTTTTCACTTTATTATAGAGGATATCTTAAAAATTTACTATAAATGTAATTGTTTATATATATTTTTAATTATTTCCCACGATTTAATGTAAAGTAACACACAGAGCCTTACTTCAGACCTTATCACAACTGAAAACTATTATTGAGTCAATAAAGAGAGCTGCGAGAGCTAATTCTTTCCCACGATTTAATGTAAGGTAATACACAAAGAGCCTTACATCAGACCATATCACAACTGAAAACTATTATTGCGTCAATAAAGAGAGCTGGAAGAGCTAATTCTTTCCCACTATTTAATGTAAGGTAATACACAAACAGCCTTACATCAGACCATATCACAACTGAAAACTATTAAGTCAATAAAGAGAGCTGGGAGAGCTAATTATTTCCCACGATTTAATTTAAAGTAATACACAAAAAGCCTTACTTGAGACCATACCACAACTGAAAAATATTATTGTGTCAATAAACAGAGCAGAAAAATCTTTACTTTTGGTTTAGGACTTACTGGTGAGAAAATATATGTTTGTTTTTCGAGAGAAAGTAGTGTCCGAATCATTTTAAAGTGAATTAAAAAAATTAAAACCTTTTTCAGTGTATTGACTGAAATATAGAAAAAATTTTGCACTTATAACAGAGAATGTCTTCAGTAAATTCACAATAAATGTTTGTGTGTAACCGCGTATGAATTTATTTGAATTATTTTCCCAAAATGAATGTAAGTAAGGTATTGTATATAGAGTAAATAGAGTAAAGTATTGTATATAGAGTAGATAAAGTAAAGTATTGCATATAGAGCCTTATTTTCAACCATGCCAGACCATTATTGGTAAATAAAGTGACGAGAGAAAGCCTTTAATTTTTACTTTATAAAAAAATGGATGGCAGAAATATGTTTATCTTTCGAGAGAAAGTCGTTTTTTGAACAAAATAAAGAATTTTAAAACTCTTTCAGTATATCAAATGAAATATAGAGAAAACTTCGCACTTTATCATAAAGAATTTTTTTAGTTCATTATAAATATTTGTGTGTATATGCGTATGTATTTATTTTAAATATTTTCATCAGATTGAATGTAAGTAATGTATTGTACATAGACTAGTGCCTTATTTCGAACCAAACCAGACTGAAAACTTCTAATGGGAGAATAAAAGATCTGAGAGAGCCTTTACTTTTTAGTTTATGACCCACTAACGAAATAGTACGTTTATCTTTCGTGAGAAAGTCGTATCCGGAATCATTTTAGAACATTTTAGAAGAATTTTAAAACTTTACACAGTATATCAAATGAAATATAGAGAAAATTTTGCACTTTATTGAATTTCTTAAGAATGCACTATAAAGCTTTGTGTATCTGCGTATGTTTTTGTTTTAATTATTTCCCTAGACTGAATGTAAGGTATTGTACATAGAGTAATGCCTTATTTTGAGCCACTCCAGACTAAAAACCATTATTGAGTAGTGACCTGGGAAAGCCTTTACTTTTTAGTTTAAAGCCCACTGGCAGAAATGTATGCTTGTCTTTCGTGAGAGAATCGTATCCGAAATCATTTTAGAACGAAATAAACAATTTTAAAACTTTTTCAACATATCTTATGAAAAAAAAATGAAAATTTTGCACTTTATTATAGGAAATTTTTTTAAGAATTCACTGTAAATATTTGTGTGTATGTATTTATATTAAATATTTTCACCAGATTGAATGTAAGTAAAGTTTTTTACATAGAGTAGTGCCTTATTTTGAACCACGCCAGACTGAAAACTTTTATTGGGTGAATAAAAAGACCTGGGAAAGCCTTTACTTTTTAGTTTAGAGCCCACTGGCAGAAATGTATGCTTGTCTTTCGTGAGAAAGTCGTATCCCAAATCCTTTTAGAACATTTTAGAAGAATTTTAACACTTTACACAGCATATCAAATGAAATATAGAGAAAATTTAGCACTTTATTGAATTTCTTACCAATTCGCTATAAATCTTTGTGTACATCTACGTATGTATTTGTTTTAATTATTATACTAGATTGAATGTAAGTAAGATATTGTACATAGAGTAATGCCTTACTTTGAACCACAAAAGACATAAAACCATTATTAGGTAAATAAAGTGACGTGAAAAAGCCTTTACATTTTAGTATAGGGCAGAAATATATGTTTTAGTTTAGATCCCACTGGCAGAAATGTATGTTTGTCTTTCTTTAGAAAGTCGCATGTGAAATTATTTTAGAACGAAATAAAGAATTTTAAAAGCTTTAAAGAATATCAAATAAATTATAAAGAATTTTTTTCTCTATCAGAAAGAATATCTTAAGAATTCATGATAAATTTTATTGTATGTAAATATTTAAATTTTGTATCCCACGACTAAATGTAAGGTATTACAAAGAGTAATGACTCACTTAGAACCATAGACTGAAAACCATTATTGAGTTTATTAAGTCAGCTGGGAGCAAGAAAGCTTTTGAAAGTTAGAAGTTAACTGCTTTTAGTTTTCAGTTTAAAATCTAATGTCGAAAAATATGTTTGTCTTTCTTGAGAAAATCGTGTCTGAAATCATTTTAAAGTGAAATTAAGAATTTAAAACTTTTCTGTATGATATATGAAAAATAAAAAAAAATTCAATTTATTATCTAGAATAACATAAGAATTCACTGTTTAAATGTGCACTTATGTGAATATTTTAATTATTTTCCATGGTAGAATGTAAGGTATTGCGTGCAGAGTTATTATTTCGGGCTAGATCAGAATAAAAACTGTTATTGAATAAATAAAGTGATCTGGAAAGAGGAAAGCCTTTTCTTTTTAATTTTGGACCCACTGGCGAAAATGTATGTTTGTCTTTTGTGAGAAAGTCGTGTCTGAAATCATTTTAATTATTATCCCAGATTGAATGTAAGTAAGGTATTGTACATAGAGTAATGCCTTACTTTGAACCACAAAACACTTAAAACCATTAGTGGGTAAAAAAAGTGAAGTGAAAAAGCCTTTATTTTTTAGTTTAGGGCAGAAATGTATGTTTTAGTTTAGAGCCCACTGGCAGAAATTTAGGTTTATCTTTCTTTAGAAAGTCGCATGCGAAATCACTTTCGAACGAAATAAAGAATTTTAAAAGCTTTAAAATATATCAAATAAATTATAAAGAATTTTTTTTACTCTATCAGAAAGGATATCTTAAGAATTCATGATAAATTTTATTGTATGTAAGTATTTAAATTTTGTATCCCACGACTAAATGTAAGATATTACACGAAGTAATGCCTCACTTAGAACCATACACTGACAACCATTATTGCAGGAAAGCTTTTGAAAGTTAGAAGTTAAGAACTGCTTTTACTTTCAGTTTAAAATCTAATGTCGAAAAATATATTTGTCTTTCTTGAGAAAATCGTGTCTGAAATCATTTTAAAGTGAAATTAAGAATTTAAAACTTTTCAATATGATATATGAAAATTTAAAAAAAAAATTCAATTTATTATCTAGAATAACATAAAAATTCACTGACTAAATGTGTACGTATGTGAATATTTTAATTGTTTTCCATGGTTGAATATAAGATATTGCGTGCAGAGTTACGACTTATTTTGGACTAGTTCAGAATAAAAACTATTATTGAATAAATAAAGTGAGCTGGGAAAGTCTTTTCTTTTTAATTTTGGACCCACTGGCGAAAATGTATGTTTGTCTTTTGTGAGATAGTCATGTTTGAAATCATTTTAATTATTATCCCAGATTGAATGTAAGGTATTGTACATAGAGAAATGCCTTACTTTGAACCACACCAAACTTAAAACCAATATTGGGTAAATAAAATGACTCGAAAAAGACTTTACTTTTTAGTTTAGGGCAGAAATGTATGTTTTAGTTTACCCACTGGCAGAAATGTAGGTTTGTCTTTCTTTAGAAAATCGCATGCGAAATCATTTTAGAACGAAATAAAGAATTTTAAAAGCTTTAAAATATATCCAATAAATTATAAAGAATTTTTTTTACTCTATCAGAAAGGATATCTTAAGAATTCATGATAAATGTTATTGTATGTAGGTATTTAAATTTTGTATACCACGACTAAATGTAAGGTATTACAAAGAGTAATACTTCACTTAGAACCATAGACTGAAAACCATTATTGAATGTATTAAGTCAGCTGGGAGAGGAAAGCTTTTGAAAGTTAGAAGTTAAGAACTACTTTTACTTTCAGTATAAAATCTAATGTCGAAAATAGTATGTTTGTTTTTCTTGAAAAAATCGTGTCCGAAATCATTTTAAAGTGAAATTAAGATTTTAAAATTTTTCAATATGACATATGAAAAATAAAAACAAAATTCAACTTATTATCTAGCGCAACATAAGAATTCACTGTTTAAATGTGTACGTATGTGAATATTTTAATTATTTTCCATGGTTGGATGTAAGGTACTTCGTGCAGAGTTACGACTTATTTCGGACTAGATCAGAATAAAAACTATTATTGAATAAAAAAAAAAGTGATCTGGTTAGAGGAAAGTCTTTTCTTTTTAATTTTGAACCCAATGGCGAAAATGTATGTTTGTCTTTTGTGAGAAAGTCGTGTCCGAAATCATTTTAATTATTTTCCCAGATTGAATGTAAGTGAGGTATTGTACATAGAGTAATGCCTTATTTTGAACCACGCCAGACTAAAAACCTTTATTGGGAGAATAAAATGACCTGGGAAAGCCTTTACTTTTTAGTTTAGGGCCCGCTGGCAGAAATGTATGTTTGTCTTTCGTGAGAAAGTCACATCTGAAATCATTTTAGAACGAAATAAAGAATTTTAAAACTTTTTCAGAATGTCAAATGACATATAAAGAAAATTTTGCAGTTTATCATAGAGAATTTCTTAAGAATTCACTATAAAGGGCTGTGTAAATGTGTATTTGTATGTAATTCTTTGACTCATTTACCACGCTTGAATGTAATGTATTGTACATAGAGTAATGCCTTAGTTTAAACCACGCAAGGCTGAAAAAAAAAAAAATATTCATTGAATAAAGAGAGCTGAGAGCAGGAAAACCTTTGCTTTTTAGTTTAGTAGCCACTGGCAGAAATGTATGCTTGTCTTTCGTGAGAAAATAATGTCCTTAATAATTTTAAAGCGAAATAAATTTTTAAAAAAGTTTTGGGATATGAAATAAAATTTGTCTATTATTGTAGAGAACATCTTAATTCATATATATATATATATATATATATATATATATATATATATATATATATATATATATATATATATATATATATATATATATATGTATGTATATATATATATGTATGTATATATATATATATATATATATATATATATATATATATATATATATATATATATATATATATATATATATATATATATATATATATATATATATATAAAGGGGGGTAGTTGGAAATTATGTGGGTTAAAAGCGATTTTAAAAAGGGAACTCTTTTATAATAATAAAATAAATGAAAAAGACCTACGCTCGCGTAAGCTTTTAGGATCATCCGGTCAGGTGGAAGCATTTTTGAGCTATTTGATGAGCTTGCAAACAGATAAGTTTCAATCAGCGCGTGGACATGGAGCTATCAACAACACTCTACGCATGTCTTGGACGGAAAAGTGAAAATGGCGCAAGTTTTACTTTAACGATGGTTTAATAAACTTATTATTATCAAGAAGACTGTTGTCCATTCGCCTCAACTCTGCACCACGATATGTCATATATATATATATATATATATATATATATATATATATATATATATGTGTGTGTGTGTGTGTGTGTGTGTGTGTGTGTGTGTGTGTTAGTATGTTATTCTTTTAATTATTTCCCACGATTGAATGTAATGTATTAAATGTAGAGTAATGTTTTAGTTAGGACCATATCATGCTGAAAATCCTTATTGAGTGAATAAAGTGAGCTGGGAGAAGGAAAGCACTGGCGCAAATGTATGGTTATCTTTCATTAAAAAGTCGCATCCGAAATCAAAATGAAGTAAAGAATTTAAAACGTTTACAATACATCAAATGAAAAATACAGAAAATTTTACACTTCATCGCAGAAAATATCTTATTTCAAAATAAATGTGTGTGTATCTGTATTTTAATTACTTCTCTCGATTGAATGTACATAAAGTATTGCATATAGAGTGATGCCTTATTTGTTATCAGTCTGAAAATGATTATTATGAATGAAGTGAGCTGAGAGCCAAAAATCTTTGCTCCTAAGGTCAGGATCATTTTCCAGCGTTTGTTTTAAGAATCATGGAAAAGATGGTCGTTTTGAGGGAGAAATATATTAAATTAAATAAATAATTTTAAAACTTTTGCAGATATCTTTGAAGTAGATATGTTTCCACTGTCAAAAAAAGGGGGAATACATTTATGTACAATGAATACAGTTAAAGATTTACTGCATATAAATGTGTGTGTATAATATATTTATGCAGGAGACTAGGTAAGAGGCATTGCAAGTAGAATATTATTATCTGCACTGTCAAATCAAAAACCGCTTTTGAGTTAATATCGTTAGTTGGAAGCACAAGAACTTTTACACTAGATTTACACTAGAAAAGAC
>CM063508.1:42368825-42391325 GCA_032207245.1 Pardosa pseudoannulata
GTTTGCCTTAGAGGGTACCTAAGGAGGGTTTGAGGAGTGGTTTAACTGAAAAACTCCTCCCCTGGTATAGCGTGAATATTATGCTTTCTTAAAAGTTTAAATATATTGGAAGAACAATAAATAGGAATCCTTAAAATAGTATAGTAAATAAATAGCTTAACAATTTATAAGTGTTGTTTGTATAGATACTTTTATTTGGGGTCATAAGTGAAATAAACTGAATTACTGACTTGAAAAACATTGAAAAATCATTCATGTCTCCAATTTTTTTTTTTTTTTTTTTTTTTTATTGCAGAAGCTCTTGATTCTTTATCATTGGCTTCCATACATCACAGATGTATGAGATTGAAGTCGTAAATAATTATAAAAAGATAAAGTAAAGTACTCCAAAAATTTAAGATTAAAAAAAAAAAGATGTTTAACAGGTGGTTTTGCTGCGAACCAATGTCCAATAAAGGCGTAAAGGGGTTTTGTACTCAAAAAGCTAAAGAAATATTACTCTCAGGAAAAGGTTGTAGGTTCACTTAAGAATAGTTGGTTTGGTTTGGTTTGGTTTGGAGCGCTGCGGTCTACTGTTTTGCACACGAGGGCTAATGAGACCGGGACCTACTGCTTAAAGCCGATTCCGAACGGCTACGAACATCCATGCCATAGTGGGATTCGAACCCACGAACTCCGGTACCGACGATCAGCGCTCTAACCAATCGGCCATCGTTCGGCTAAGAATAGTTGAATGGACGTTTACAGAATAAAAGATCACCTGATAAAGTAAATCTAAACGAATCATCACATCAGTCACTTCTTACTTCCAATTCTTTACTACAAATTTCTACCAAGCGCTATTCACTAAAATGTGTTAAAAATAAAATACTCGATCGGATCATCATTGACATCATACTTAAGACGTTGATTAGTTATTAATTTTCATGAGAAAATAAAAGTGCCTGATTAACAACTGATAGTTTTTTTGCATCTTATTGCAAACACTGTTGAATTCTCTTTTAATTTAATATACATTAATATGTTGAATAAATTTTTGCTCATTGTTGAATTAAAGTTTTATAAATTCTTAATGTTATTTAAAGGTAATATTTTAGAAACGGTATAAATGACTACTTTATTAAAAATTGAAGGTATCTCACATTCAAGTATAGTAATTTTAAATGAAGCATAGGAAAAAAATTTGTATAATTAAATATGCATGCAAGAAAGTCATGTAATGTGCACTTCAGATATATCTATATATATGACACGAACGAGTAGTTAAGGCATGGAAGACACATTTCATATATCAAAACTTCTTTATTGTAATCCTTTTGTCCATGGCTATGCCATTTATATATTCTTTGTTCTCATATTTTGCCACGAAAAGCGTAGAGGATGTTATCAGCCCGAGTTCCCCCTCAGAACGGTCTTTTTTGGAGTTGCTACCTAAGCAAATTCCTATGTCTACCTCCGCGTCAGTTTCTTTACTCTGTATAGTTCCGCTCGAGGGTGTGTTTCTCTTATTAAGTTATTGTTAATGAGTTCTAACTATTTTTAATTATAACGAGGTAAAAAACTAGGTAAAAATCTGTATTAAACAGCTTGCATCTACTTTTTAACCCAAATATTCCCAAATAAGCCGCTAAAGAATTATACAGTTTTAATTACTTAGAGCCCTTTGCCGAGGTCACGAACTGTAGCTCCAGTGGTCAGTTTAGATCAGGTGTTTAAAAGGGAAAAACAAAGTGAGCGGGGACTTTGCCCTTGACTTTAGATTTGAAAACCCCAGAGGATTTTTCTCAAGCTGTAATGAGGGCTTTCGGCTATAAATTTACTTCAGCATGATTGAACTATCACATTACGTGAAGTTTTCTGACAGTATATTCCTTAAGGGACCGTCTTCGGGATTTTATACAAAATCTCTACACTAGTTTACTGATTTAATTCACTTTTCCTTTACACACACACACACACATTATAATAAATGTATATATATATATATATCTATATATCTATATAATATATATAAATATATATATATATGTATGTATAGTATATATATATAAATATATATATATATATATATAATATATATATTATATATATATATAAGTATATATAATGTATAAAAAATACATTATGATTAAAGTAAATCCAGAAAATTAAAAAAAAGAGTAAAAATCCGTAAGTCCTGGAATGGTGGATAGAATTAGATTGAACTCCCTCTGAACTCCCTTTTGCCTCCACTGGATACAATTATATTTAAAAGTATTTATTTGTGGTTAAAAAACTCAACCGTTTCCTTTTATTACTTAGGTCTGGATACTGGTAGGTTGCTTTCGTTTATTTTTCTCTAGAAAAAGTGCTAATTCTTATTGATAGCACTTTCACTTGCCTACTGAGACGTGACAAATGAGGTACGGGGAAAAAAACGTAAATTTGCAGAAAGGGGAAAAAACAAGTAAAAAAGGAAAAAATCTTGAGGAGTGAATGAGAAAAAAAGTGTACTCAAGGAAAATTGGAAGACTGAATGAATGTCAACAAGAAAAAAACAAGGAATTTATGACTTAAGAGAAAAATTAACTCTTACGGTGAAGTTCAAGCATAGTAAAGGTTTTTATACAATGTAAATAAATTTATTTGAGTTCAGATCAAGAAACTAAAGACTTCCAATAATAAGGTGATTGTTTTGTAGTTACTGGAATTAACGAGATGGTTTATGATTTTATTAAAAGGAATGAAATTTAATTACCTCATTTTGCTTGATTTTTATTCTGAATGTTAAAAAGAATAAATTATTTAGAAAGCATGGATAGTTCTCTGTTGTTTTGTTATTGATTTATTCCCGTATTCCTTTTGTGAGACTGCAGAACTTTCATAGCACGCAAAATTTGGAAAATAGCAAATTTAATTATCTCTTGATTAAATACACAGTTTAAAAAACTATGTCTGAACATGACTTTTATTTTAATGCCAAATTGCAATATGGTAAATTTCAGACTTTTGGAGAAGGGGAGATTGAACCCTTTGTGTTCCAACTACCTCCTCTCCTTTGGTTACGTGCGGTCCTAATTTTTGAATAGGTATGTTTGTTTTTAAAACCAGTTATTTGTACTGATGTATAGGCGTGTCTGGTGCAAAAGTTGCATGCATAGCATTATTATTGATATATTTCCACCACTACTATAAAAATTATTTCATAATTTTTATTTAAGAATTGGTTAAAAGAGCTATAATTTTTATTTCTGATCATAACTATAATAGGATAATGCAAATTTTTACCTTAGATTTATTCAAATTCTATAAAAGAAATTACCAGTTTTTTTCGTAATTCTATAATCACAAACGTATGTTAGTTTTGAACTATAGTTTTCTTTTTTATTATTTATTTTGAAACATATGCGTGCTTCTATATGTATTGCTCACATGCTAAATTTGTTGCTATACTTCTTTCAGCACGACCCTATAATTTTCTGCTAACGTAATGTTTGGTTTAAAGGGGATGTAATTTTTACCTCAGTAGATCTCATCTAACAAGGCATTGTAACAATTATCTGAAACTTTTTTTTAAATCTCATAATAGCAAGTTGCTGTTCAATAACATTCCCTAGAGATAAACTAATTTTGGATTAAATAATATCATCTTTTATCAATCCTTCGAGATTTAGAGGTAGTCTATTCTGTGAGCAATCAACTCTATTTAAGAATTATTAATATGTAATGTTTACCTCAGTAGATCTCATCTAACAAGGCATTGTAACAATTATCTGAAACTTTTTAAAATCTCATAATAGCAAGTTGCTGTTCAATAACATTCTCTAAAGATAAACTAAATATCTGGAGAAACATTTTTAATTCTATTATTAATTGTAAAATATTTTACTCAGAATTGTTTGCTTCAGCTGTAAAATTATCTGAACTTTTTTAATCATTGTAGCCGGATTCAATATATTTTCAGAGATGATACTAATTTTGCGGACATTAAATATACTTTAATGTCCGTCATGGTTTGTTTGTGGGTACAAAAATAACGATATATACAGGAAAACGAAGAAAATTTCTTTTCTTTTCACTTTTTTTATAATGAAAAATTTTATATATAACATAATTCGAAAAAAATTAAAATATAATACTATTTCTATTTTATTTTTCATATTTACGATACTATTATAAAACTTATCCACTAAAAAAGTATATTTGTTTTACAAAATCTTATGGTTGTTACTATATGTTTCTATTTATAATATTTTTTTTATATTTCAATATAAAATACGAAAAGTAGTGTAACAACATGGTTTGTTTGTGGGTACAAAAATAACGGTATAATACAGTAAAACGAAGCCGAATGTTCTGTTTCACTACATAAATTCTGGAAACATTTAGACAAATAAAAACTAGTTTTTACATCAGTTGATCGGAACCACAGAACAAGGTTGATTAAAAAAATCAATTAGATTAAAATTAACTTTTATTATACTTAAAATGATATTATATATAAAATATTTTTATAAATATATATAAAATATATATATATATTTTATTTTAATATATAATTATGTATATAATATAATATATATATATTATTTTTATATATATTCTATATATATATTTTTATATATTTCAATAAAATTAAGTTTGGTTAAAAAATTAAATAATTTTCGATCTATTGAGATTTAACAGAATAACTAAATTTACGCTCAAAACGCCTGCTCCCGGTAGAATTTCGCTGCGAAATGTACCCACACATAATGTGTTAAAGCGAAGCGGGCTTTAAAAAAAAAAGCAGATATCATCTAAACTCTTTATCCTATAACGCAATAGTAAATCCTCTATTTGTTATACAGCAAGTAATATCTTTGTTAAGGTTTAAAATAATCTAAAATATGCCTAAAACGGTTGATTTTTCTGACTGGAAATGCGCAAGTATGGATAGTCAATAATGAATTCCTCAGACTACATTTGTAGAAAAATCTTTTTAAAAATTCTTTATCATCACTTGTCACATATTTTTCGCTCATTCGTAGAGTTCCGCTCAGCCCAAATTCGTTTTACTGCTGAAAATTTCCCCGAGTAAATACAGAAATCAAATTACCAGTGACTACCAATCTTCCGCTACGGTGCTTTTTTTTTTCTTCCCTCTTCCCCGTGTAATTCAAAACTGAATTATTCTTAGCCTCGTGCTTTAAAGCCCCGAATTGACATCGGAAGAAAATAATCTCTCACGCAGATGTTAAAACATATTAACCCAACCACTTTCTTGCTCCCTGATCTCCCATTTTCGGAACATTTCGCCCAGATCTCCCCTCTCCCTTCCGTTCTCCCGCCACCTTCCCGAATCCCGCTGCTGCGCTGTTATCCAGAATGTGCATCCCATTATAAAATGGTCCAGAAATATTCGAGGGTCTCTGTTCCAAAGCTGTGTTGCGAAGATTGCCTATTTAGCTGCACAAATGAGAAAGCTGAACCCGCGACCTAAAAGGGTGGAAAGGAATTTTAATGAAAATTTCGGGAAAACGGGGAAATAGTTAAGTCGGCCTGATATTAAAGCGCTACCCTTATTAACTTGCATAATTAATTCTCTTAATTTTGCTTGGAGAGCACCACAGGGTGTTGAGATGATATTTTCATATATTTTTAATTAACAAAATGATAATAAATCAGATATTAATTCGATGTCGGGACAATTTAGTGTCTTAAATATAGAGTTAAGTGCAGGAGATCCTTTCAGTAATGGGACATTTAATAGACAATAAGGCTAGCGGTTTTGAGGAAAGCTTAATTGGCGATTTTGTGTAATGGTCTCCCGATTTAATAAATGCGTTATTTAGGGAATATCTTAATAAGGAATGCGGGAATGGCCCTTGCTGGGAGTCGAAGCAAATGAGCAACATTGTAGCAACCCGGATATTGCAATAAAACTGTAAACTATGCTATACGATTCACTGCTTCATCGTTTTTTTACTGTGCTTTCATTATAATAAAAATCGCGATGAAAATAACATGTTAGGATTATCTAATTTCAAATTATTGGGAACATTTTTTCGTAGAAACAGAAAATGTTTGCATCTATGGTGTAACACGGCATATTAAGAAAAAAAAATTGTAGCAGTGTCGTAATATATTAGAATTTATTTAAAACTTGAAAGTAATATGTATGGAAGTTGAAGTAAACGAACAACATTGTATCAACCCGGATATTGCAATTAAACTGTAAACTATGCTATACGATTCACTGCTTCATCGTTTTTTTACTGTGCTTTCATTATAATAAAAATCTCGATGAAAATAACATGTTAGGATTATCTAATTTCAAATTATTAGGAATAATTTTTCGTAGAAATAGAAAATGTGTGCAACTATGGTGTAACATATTAAGGAAAACAATTTTTTAGCAGTGTCGTAATATTTTAGAATTTATTTAAAACTTGAAAGTAATATGTATGGAAGTCGAAGTAAACGATCAACATTGTAGCAACCCGGATATTGCAATAAAACTGTGAACTATTCTATACGATTGACTGCTTCATTTTTTTTTATTGTGCTTTCATTATAATAAAAATCGCGATGAAAATAACAGGCTAGGATTATCTAATTTCAAAGTATTAGGAATAATTTTTCGTAGAAATAGAAAATGTGTGCAACTATGGTGTAACATATTAAGGAAAACAATTTTGTAGCTTTGTCGTAATATTTTAGAATTTATTTAAAACTTGAAAGTAATATGTATGGAAGTCGAAGCAAATGAGCAACATTGTAGCAACCCAGATAATGCAATAAAACTGTAAACTATGCGATACGATTCACTACTTCATCGTTTTTTTATTGTGCTTTCATTATAATAAAAATCGCGATGAAAATAACATGTTAGGATTATCTAATTTCAAATTATTAGGAACAGTTTTTCGTAGAAACAGAAAATGTTTTCAAATGTGTAAACAAGGAGAACATTCATGGCGTCCTTACATTCTATGGCGTTACACGGCATATTAATGAAAACAATTTTACAGCAATGTCGTAATATATTAAAATTTATTTAAAACTGGAAAGTAATATGTATGGAAGTCGAAGTAAACGAGCAACATTGTAGCAACCCGGATATTGCAATAAAACTGTAAACTATGCAAAATGATTCACTGCTTCATTGTTTTTTATTGTGCTTTTATTATAATAAAAACCGTGATGAAAATAACAGGTTAGAATTATCTAATTTCAAATTATTAGGAACATTTTTTACGTAGAAACAGAAAATGTTTGCAAATGTATAAACAAGGCAAGGATTTGAATTGTTTCTTACATTCTATGGCGTTACACGGCATATTAATGAAAACAATTTTTCAGCATTGTCGTAATACATTAGAATTTATTTAAAACTTGAAAGTAATATGTAAGCGGGGGTATAATAACTATGCCAGTAATCGATGCAAATAACGAAATGCTAATATTGCGTTGTTATTATTCGATGAGCATGATAATTTTTTTATATGCTATAAAAATTATGTTATAAAAAGAAATGAAAAAAATTTTGTAATTATTATTTATAATATATTGTGAAATAACACAAAAATTAGTTATACTGAAATGTAAAATTTTAGTAAATTTTTTGTCAACATATGAATTATATTAAAGTAAGTTATTACATTGATTTAATAACTTAATTTAAAAAAGAAAACAAAATAATTATTTTAAAGATAGCATAATTTTTTTCTCTCTATCTATTTGTCTTTCCGAATTTTCTTTGACAGGTTGCGATAAATAAAAACGATAATACTTAGTACATATTTTATATAACTAGATAAAATTCCTTTAATTTTCAGCCTGCATAAATTCAGGTTTAAAATAATTTAAAGGTTTTAACGAAACAAAAAGAATCATATAAGATATTTACATAAACTTCCTATGTAACAAGAACTGATGAAATCTTATAACCCTATAAGATATGATTAGTTTAATGAACTATTTCAGTACAGGAATTTTACAGTAAAGGGTGTTAAAAAATGCATTGTGCTAGATAAAATTGACGTCTGATTCGTCATATTTTTTAAACCAGTAAGTACGACACTGTTTCTTTTATGAAAGGCAATTTTTAATATATTTTTAACCCTTTATTATTATTATATTTGCGAGAATTTGAAATTTCAAATTAATTAAAAATCTATTTCTTATGCAAGAAAGCAATTTAATTTTCTAAGAAATTAAAAAAAAATCTGCTTACAATCTTTTAAGACATGATTAGTGTAAGGAAGTATATTAGTACAGAAATTTTACAGTGTTAAAAAATTCTTTTCTCTAGTCAAAAGTGACTTCTGACTTGTCACAATTTTAAACCAGTAAGTGTAACAGTGTTTCTTTTATAAAACGTAATTTTTTAATTTATTTTTAACCTTTTACTATTATTTGAATTTGAAATTTCAAATTAATTAAAAATCCTATTTTCTTATGCAAGAAAGCGATTTAATTTTCTAAGAAATTAAAAAAAAATCTGCTTACAATCTTTTAAGACATGATTAGTGTAATGAAGTATATTAGTACAGGAATTTTACAGTGTTAAAAAATACTTTGCTCTTGTCAAAACTGACGTCTGACTTGTCACATTTTTAATTAATTTTTAATTAATTTGAATTTGAAAATTCAAATTAATTAAAAATTCTATTTTCTTATACAAGGAAGCAATTTAATTTTCTAAGAAATAAAAAAAAAATAAGATATAAAATAGTGATTAAAAAATAAAAGTTAGGTTTGACGAAAAGTAGTTTTTGTAGTAGACAGTAAAATGGCAAAATAATATAGAACTCTAAAACAACTGTTTAGATTATACACTAAGCTGTCAGACTTTCATTAATACTTTATTTGTTGATCAAATAATCATAAGGCTTTTCTTTTCTCAACACAAATCGAAATAAAGTTATAAAACCACTTTATGATTATTGGAAAAAATAATTAAGACAGCAATTTTCTGATAGCAATTTACTTTGTCATTGTTTGAAAAAAAAACACTGTAATTAAGTTTGATTTTTACGTGAATTTGTTTTTCTTGACGTCTTAAATGTGTATTTCAGTATTTAGAATATAAACGATGAAACATTATTTGATTTTAATGTTGCAATAGAATTGTTACCATTATGATTACATCATTATTGATTAGTGAGCTTTATGTACGGTCTCAACGGAAAATGTATTAATAAATAGAGAAACATGATTATGGATTGTATTTCACTTATGCTGCATACAATTCATACAAAAGTACATTTATATTTATTTGCACAGTGTGTTAAATTTTTTTCATTGAGTAGTTTTATTTCTTACTCTGTTATTTGTCAAAATACTTTACGCTTTAATAGAGAATGAACAGCTTTATATATAAAAAAAATTGATTAAATAATATTCAGAAATTTACAAAAAATAATAATGCACCGAATACAATTTGAAATCAACAATAAGGCGGAAAACTTTAAATTGAAAAAAAAATTAAATTTTAAAACAAGAAACTATAGTAAAAAAGATATTTCGATTAAATAAAGTAATCATTCGCAATTAAAAAATTGATCTATGAAAGTTTACGGTTTGGAGGACATGAAAGCATTTTTGGCTGAATATCCTCATTTTGTAAGTCATACTTCAATTTAAGAAAGTGTTTTTAGATTGGCTGGAAGACATACAGTTATTGTATTACTTCATGGTAAATTTCTAGACTAATTTTTTTTTTTTTGTTTTTTTTTTTTGTGTGTGTGTGTACATTTAAGTATTTTTTAACACGATTAACTCCTACCGCATTCTACAGATACCGTGTTATGAGAAGCATGAAAATAGTGCAAAATCAGATTAAATTATACATTTTAAATTTAATCTGATTAAATATATATGATATAATGAAATAATTTATATATATCTGATTAAATATATCTGATAAATTAAATCTGATTAATTTTCTGATTAAATTTAAAATTATACATTTAAATTTAATCAGATTATTGCTTCAGATTAAATTATACCGCATTTATATGGAAACCGAGTTAGTACAAACTCAGAATAAAAATAAACCAAATTAATTCATACTACGCTATAAATCAGATATATATTAGAGGCTGCGTTCTCGGGGTAAGAAGTTGTGATTCGTGCTGTTAATATATAAAATTTCCTAACAGAAATGACAAGGAATCTGTAGTTTTTATATATTTGAAATTAGATTTAATGAATATAATAAAGTTTATATAAAAAATTATAATATTTTTCTAACAAAAAACTTAATTTGATATATATTAATTAATAATATAGGGAATATGCCAAACTATGGCCGATTGATTATGTTGCTGGCCTTCGGTATCGGAGTTCGTGGGTTCGAAATTCCACTGTGGCATGGATGTTCGTAGCCGTTCGGAATCGGCTTTAAGCTGTAGGTCCCGATCTCATTAACCGTCGTGTTGCAAAAAGTAGACCTAGCACTCCAAACCATATATGGATTTTTTTTTTTAAAAAAAAGCTGCATTTCGATACCATTCAGCATTTTTCGTTTGTGGACAGACACGAAAAATGCCCTCATTTTATCACATAGGTTAAAAGAAAGCAATACGATAAACTGTTTGAACCTTTTTAAGGAAATTATATGATAATTGGAAACGGGAATACCACATAAATCTCAGCTACAATTTTTTAACACATCGAATAATAGCTGCCATAGATATATTTCAACTTCCATTGAATTTTTGAAATGTTCTTGTACGAGAAACTCGTTATAGGAAAGTTGTCAAAATTTTCGTTTCGCGTTGAAGAATTGACTAATTATATTTGGGTTTTTGACCACCATTCAAAAATTTTTCTTGAATCATGATTAAAGCTGACAGTATTCTGGAGAGATCCAGAACTAGAGGTTAGCGGGTGTTAGCTTGGCATGTGCCCGGAAACATATCACTGCATAAATGGAGAACCTTCAAGTTAGTTTGTGGCACCTGAATTCTATTTACTAGAATCAGTGTGGGGAAGGGTGAAACAGAATTAGGAGCAAAATGCACTTCCAAAGGATTAAATATTGAAGGAGCCACATATTTAACTTGAACGTACTCTATTTATACAGTGATATCTATTCGAGCATCTACCAAGCTTGAGATCGCTAACCTCTAATCCTTGATCCTTACAGCATACTCTCAGCTTCAATCATGATTTAAGCCAAATCTTTGAAAGGCGATTAGAAACGCAAATACAGCCACAGTCAAGTCTCTTATAACGTGAATTCAAAGTCAATGTGGAAAGGGGTAAAACAGAATCAGGAACAAAATACATCTAAGGATATGGAAGATATCCTGTTGTAATCCTGTTGTCGTTAGTTGTCAAGTGGGTACTGTAAATTCATTTATCATGCACTGATAAATGAGTTCCACTGAAGTACTGCTCAAAAATTATTGAAATATAACTAAAAAATTATTAAATTTAAAAATTATTAAAAGGGATGTAAATGTTTCCAAAATTCTTAAAGATATATTTTATCAATTAATTAATCGGCTACCAACGTAAGATTTTAATTGATTCAAAATTAGGAGTTTCAAGAGAACAGAAATCCCAGTTTCGTCTTTGGGTGAAGGAAAGAAATAACAAAACTAACAATACTTTTAAGTATAGGTCCCTTTCGTTTACTGTTAAAGATTTTAGAACATGTAGACTCTCATGAAATACACTCCCTGCAGGACATAGGAAAGAAAGAAAACTCACTCTGGAGCCTTATTCCCTCAATATAATAACAAGTCTTCTTTTTTTTACTGTAGAGCAAAATTTAGCTATTGAACTAGAATAATATTTTCTACCCTCCCTCCGTAATATTATAATTGCAATATCCCAGTTGAGTTAAGGAAAAACACAAATTTAAAGAAAATGTTTTAGAATGATGACAAGTAAGTGGAATTTATAGTTTATATAAGCAATTAATCATAACAAGCAATCTTTGCTGATTGCATTTACACTGAATTACCCATATTTATTCCCTATAATTGATATAGAATTTTAGAGTGCCCATTACTGCAAATATAATCGTCTCTGTTAATATTTTTGAAAATCTCTTATCTTCTTATTACAAAAGATTGATTGGTTTTTGAAAGCACTGTGCCACATGTCCAAAACTTAAGGACGAATTATTTATGTGGCAGTGATAAGAAAGAAAATCCTTTGAGCGTGTCAGGGACAATTTGCATAAATGTTTGAAAGAATGAGACAGCGATTGCTAATGCAAATTACAGCTAGTACATCACGGAGGTCACGTGATATCCTTGAACATATAAAATTAAGATGGGTACTTTACACGCAAAAAGCTGGATAGCTGTTCCAGCAGAGATCGGAAAGCAGCAAGAGTTTGAATTTCGCTTGTTTGTTATATCTGAGACGCATCGCGTCGATGATTTTACTCTTTCAAAAACTATAGAGAAGGTAGACGAAGGTGGCAAAATAACTCTACCACAATTACACATATTTTTATAACCAGGGTGTAGACAGTAATGTGAATGATTACAACTTGTTTTCAGAACACCACGGAAGATCGTCGATGATGAACCATAGCACGTGGTGACCAATATTTAGGGATATCAGCAGAAATTCATTCGACGTCAAACATCTGATCAGGTGGCATGTCGTCACAGGATCCAACAAGGGAAAGAGTATATCTCATTAGACTGTCTCGACGTTTTGCGACACTTCAGGCTATATGCTAGAAGGCCTGTCGTGTGTGCCTTTAACGAGAGGGCGCAGTAGGAAGTGAAGTGACTCTGTGGAGTGGTTGCGAATCCTTAGAAATTGGAGTAGGCTGATGCGAAGTTCTCCAATTAAAATCATTTCAGTCTGCAATCGGGATCCGGTGTCATCTCGTTTTATGTGAAAGAAGCACGGTATACTAACTGGGAAATACTCTCAAAATGGCTCGATGTGGTATTTCTGGGATTATGGTTGGGGTGGCATCAAGAATAATTGTTATGCAAGCACTTGGGGCTAACTCTGTAATAGAAAACATTTTTAGACAATGTCACCTTAGCTTGCTAGTTGTTGCTATGAGGAAAATGTTTCTTTTTATAGAATACAAGGTTGAAAATAATTGATATCTATTAGTAACCACCCTTCTGGACATCCAAGGCATTCGTCGAATCTACCTATCTAGGCAATATCTAAATCTCAGTCCTATTCAACACATGAAATATGAAAATGTTATTATAGCACACCCAAATGTTTTTCAGATTAGAAAAGAATACTTTTACAATTAAACCATCAAAATCAAGGGTGGTTTGGAGCGCTACAATCTACTTTGTTGCTACACAAGTACTTATGAAACTGGATTCAATTGCTTAAAGCCGATTACAAACAGCTACCGATATTCATTATAACAGTGGGATTGGACCTCAAGAATTGTGGTACCGAAATGCAGCTCTCAGCCCATGCGACTCCGCATTCAAGGAAATGACTCAAAAAATGTTGAGCAGAAACGTCGCATTAGCGTACATGTTGAAATTCTAATGAAATCCGCATACAATGGGCTAGTTTCTAGCGTTTTGAAAATTTTTAGACATTACACTGATATAATAACAGAATAAAATAAAAAGATATCAGATACCTGCTCAATCAGTTATTAACAATCATGTATTCAACATTCTCTTCGTAAATTTGAAATATTCAGAGAAAATCTAGTCTAGTTCATAAAAACGCATAAAATAACATTTATATCTCATTTTCCAATTAATGATTCCAGGAATATCATATCTTTTCAAGTTACCCGTAGATCCGAGCAGCATTTAAACAGGTTTCCGTTTCTTTATGTCTTCAGCTGCCGTCTAGATATTAACATCGCGAAATGTTGCATGCCTCCGTAGAACTTCCCTTTAACAATACACTTTTATTACTAAAACACTCTGGAGATTTATACATATAATTTCCCCGCGAAACACTATTTTACCTCCAAATTCTCGCTTCCAGTAAGATAGAGGTCTTTATTTCTGAATTAAATACGTTTATATCCTCCCAAAATACTGCATTTCCGAAATTTTAATCTATAGGGAGAGAGCGCCAGCAGCATTAAAGAAGCCGTCCTCTGAACTTCTTGGCGAGGAATCCCAGCCAAGAGTCCTCCGCATTCCTGGCGAGGACCAACTTTTCAACCCAAGCCTCTCCCTCCCGAAAATCACGTCTTCCTTGTCACAAAACTCTTTAAACCGTCACGGAATTTTAATGAAAACTTTTCGCTGCCTGCTGAACAGTTAGAATGTCAGGGGTATCATTTAACCGCCTGACCGGGCAATTAATTCTGGCGATATTGCCGCTTTTGCATTTTAAATGCCGTCTTGATATTTACGCGACCGGCTTAAAGGGAGTCGTTATTTTGCAGGGTCTGCTTCATCCGACATCTTTAATTGTGTCCTTGATGCTGCGAGAAAACAACGTTCACGTCATGTTAGGGGCGTTGTAAATTGTCTACGCGAGGTGCTGTAAGTAAAGGGACGTGTATATTTAGAAGAAGGAAAGATCTTCCCTAATGCTAGGAGTGCCTCGGTGATCATGTCTTTCAAATACTCGTTAGGAGTAATTCAAATCATTTACCGCGCACTTGAGTTATAGACGTCTTGTGCAGTACACATACAAAATTCCATATATGTCTTAAGTGTATTTGGAAAGGATGGATTAATAGCTCTTGAAGAAAATGCCCGGGATAGAAAAATTCAAAATGTTTGCTTGCTGAGTATAACCTTACACAGCAACCTTACACTTGTTCAATTTGAAGGAATAACTAGAATGATTTATATTTGTTGAAACTAAGTTTATTCTTAGTTTAGTAATACTAATAATAACTACTTCTGTAATATATAGAAATATATATTAGAAATGAAGTCGGTACAACTATGTTTGAATTGAAACTTCTTACGTGAAAACAATAGTAAACAGGAAAATATCTCGAGTTTTTGTAACTTTTCTCTACGAGATTCAGTGTTGCCTTCCAGTCCATCCCCTTGGAAATATGTGAATACTTTCATTTTTTCAATTTTTTATACTATTTTTTATCTATTTCTTCTAGGACATACCTATTACATAAAATTATAGTGATGGTTTGTTAAGAAAAAGGATTTGAAGTATTCACAGTCTGTAATATTGTCTTCGAGCCTTGCTGAATTTTTACAAACTCTGTGCTATGGAAAGCCAAGGTGTGACCAAATGAACCAAGAGACATCTCTACTCACTTTTCCCAAATGTAGATTTTTTTTTCTTTTAGGTAAACCACCAACCACCTCAGCCATCTGTTAGCAAGTGCCCCTTTCGGATGGGTCTCAGGTGCATTTTTTCCCTTTGCTTTTCACCCTTTGGTGACTTCCGAAATGATGATGCCCTTGGTACATAACAGTTTTGAAAGACAACAACTTGATTACTACCTTGCCTTGTTTACCCATGTAAGGAAAAAAGTCCTCTTCCAGCAAAACTGTTTCAGTTCTCTCTACCGTGGACAAGTTCTCGAGATGTCTCTCCATTTTTTCTCTCTGTCTTTTAATCTGATTCGCATGGGTTGACAGCAATCTGATGAAACTTACCAATGTGAGAAATGTCCGCACTTTCAAGGACAAATCACAGACTCTGTCTCTTAAGGAGTAAAGAGTTTCTTGTGCCTGTATGATTTATGTTATCAAATAATTTCATTTGGAGAAGAGGAAATTTTTCATCGATTGATTCCTGGATGTAGTCAGCTACAATTATAATTATATTATGGGGATTCATTTGCAAGTATTTGTATTTCACTGGTTAGAAGTCATATTTCTAAGCAATTAAAATGTTAAAAAACTATTCATTTTCGCAGGTGAGATCTCACAATGTTTCACATTTTATGATGTATTAAATCACATCCTATTGTATTTCCAGAACAGGCAGCGTTGCACAGAAACAGATATGTCCATACATACGTGTATTCAAAAATAGTTTTCATAAGCTTTTTGTATTAAAAAGAGAATATTTGTATGTGTAAAAAAAACATTATGTTAACATTTAAAATGCTTAACATATCGTTATTTTCAACGAAAGGCTGCATCAGCGTAAACGCCGCACTTAACGAAATAAAAGAATAAAAAATCAAATTTGTATATAAATACCGCATTATCACAAACGTTGAACTGAGTTCAATTCTTAAAATAAATAATAGGTGAGAAACGTTTAAAATATCCGTTCATGAACATACTTATATGTCTCATGAAGAAGTCTGTATACGATGGCTGGTCCTAGTGTTTTTGTCACCGTAAGAAAATTTTTAAAATGCCACTGTTCTCCCAAACTTCGAAAACTTTAAAATAATAGTAATAAAGAATTATCAAAGAAGCATGTTAAGCAGGAATATTATATGTAATTGAATTTAAGCAATAATACTAACACAGATTTACTGAAAAAAAATCGTTTTAATTAAGGCGGTGTTGCTGCTCCAAAATTTTGCCTTAAATAATCATCTACTTTGAAAAACGCAATAGACCGATCGATATATAGATATAACTCTTACTATGTTATGAAAAATATCACACAAACTAAACATACTAAATTAAAGGAGAGAAGAAAAAAATTTACTTTTGCTAGCAAAATAATAACAATACTATTCTGCATCATATGAAGTCATCGGAATTGTAATCTTCTGAACTAAAATGATTCAGCAAATCTTGATCTAATAGTCCATCCTTGATCCAAATAGTCCATCGCACAGAATATTTCTTAAGCGTACGCTCCATCGATAGAAATGGTTTTCCGTCAAGTTTTAAGTACAAAACGCTTAAATGGCGGAATGTTTCTTGTGAAAACTCCGGTAATGATTTATATCATAGTGAAACAAATCAAAAATCCTCGTAAATTTTTCTTGGCTTTATTACTTTTAATTGCGGTACTTTTACAGGTACAAGTGGGAGGCATTTTAGAAATTCACGATACTGAAAATTAAAATCGATACTTTGGAAAAACCAGTGATTCTCTTGAATTGCTGCCCAATAGAGTAAATATTAAAATATTATTGGTTTCATGTTTAAAGAGACTACTCAAATTTCTCAAATGCTTCTTCCTACTTTCTTAACATATTGTGTGCTGGTACATTTCGCAGCGGAATTGTACCAGGATCGGGCGTTTTGTGAGTAAATTTAGTTATTCAGTTAAATCTCAATAGATCGAAAATTATTTCATTTTTCAACCAACTTTTCGTATTTTATATTGAAATATATAAACAAATATATATATATATATATATATATATATATATATATATATATATATATATATATATATATATATATATATATATATATATATATATATATATATATATATACAAATATATATATATATATATAAATACAAATATACATATATATATATACATGTATATATAATATCATTTTCGCAAGGATAAATAAAAAGTTAATTTTAAATCTAAATTTCTTTTTTTTTTTTTTTTGATCAACCTTCCTGTTCTGTGGGTCTGCATCGCCTGATGTAAAAACTAGTTTTATTTGTCTAAATTTTTCCAGAATCTCTGAAGTATACAAGAACATTTGGCTACAATTTCCTGTATATAACGTTATTTTTGTACCCACAAACAAACCATGTTGTTACACTAACCCGTACTAGTACGTGTATCAATCGTCAGAAAAAGTACTAGTATATATCCCGCATACAATTGCAACTTTTAAAGCAGAATGGTAATGAGCAGTGGGTGTTTCACACTGAGCTATCATCAATGATATTTTAACCATTTATTTATTCCCAAAAACGATTAAACATTATCGCATGAATGCTCCTAGTTTCAAAATATTTCCTGAAGTATTTTATAGTTTGAATAATTTCCTGATTAGTCTTTAAGTTATATATAATTGTGCAAATACTTGATTATTAAATATATGAAATTTGGCATTTTTAAATCAAGATTGTTGATATCCATCACATTTTTAACAAATCCGTCAACCGTAAATTTTACCTACTTGCATATTTGATTTTATAATTAATTGCAATGACGAAATTGGCCATTTTGCCAATTTTGAACTCCGGGTTGTTACGTAGTCTGAGATACTTTTGAGCAATTGTCATTTGACAGTCTAGAACATTTGGTTGCTTAACGTACACTTCATATTTACCACATGTTGTAAGCATTATCCGTATGTGGGAGTTTACACGGAAGTCAAGGGAAAAAAAGCATCTGATTTGTAGTTGTTTGATGCAACTGATAATAAAATAGACCTTTATTTCTTAACATATCTTATTTGAAGCAATTCTTTTCTCATTGTGAGCTTAGCTTCGCTCATACCCTACATATTTGACAGTACATCACGCCACAGAAAAATCAATGAGGATGCACTGAGGTAATATTCCTTCACAGTCTGTAATATTTATGTACATATGAATATATATATATATATATATATATATATATATATATATATATATATATATAATAAATATATATATATATAAATATATATATATATATACATAAAAATGTGTATACATAAATAAATAAATATATATATATATATATATATATATATATATATATATATATATATATATATATATATATATATGACACGTTCCACTAAACGACACTAGAGTCCTGAGTACATTTTCATAGCTTTATTCAAATCTCAGAGCACACTACTCATCAATGATCTTCAATGGCGTCACACATTGTCGCCTAACTTTTAAAAAAGACAGGCTTAGCTGTCACGGGTAACCACAGCTCTGTCTGCGGAATGTCCACACTGCTCTCTGCTCAGATCACTGCGCGTGAGCCGTATTTATGTGGCTAATTCCTCACGCCGCGTCACTCTCAGTAAAGAATCCCTAATTAAAATCTTTTAAAATTAGTCTACAATTTAAATCCTGACATATATATATATATATATATATATATATATATATATATATATATATATATATATAATCACAGGTCGCAGGCGGGCAAATTTTTATTACAGCCGATAGAATATTAATTAGGTACACGCATTGATAGGGGGCGGACAAATACTACCATGCACGCAGGTGGCAAATTTCTCTGAATCAGCCCTGTGTATATATATATATATATATATATATATATATATATATATACATATCTATACATATGTATATACATATATATGTATATATGTATATATATGTATATATATATATATATATATATATATATATATATATATATATATATATATATATATATATATATATGTATATATATATATATATGTATATATATGTATATATATATATATATATATATATATTTATATATATATATATATATATTTATATATATATATATATATATATATATATATATATATTTATATATATATATATATATATATTTAAATATATATATATGTATATATATATTTAAATATATATATATGTATATATATATTTATATATATATATATATATATATATATATATATATATATATATATAATATATATATATATATATATATATATATATATATATATATATATACATATCTATACATATGTATATACATATATGTATATATGTATATATGTATGTATGAATGTATATATTTATTTATTTATTGAGAGTGAGAGAGGTCAGAACCAATGGAATAAAACCAAAATCAAATGTGATAAATTTAACGGTTAACTACACAAAAGATCTGATAAATCTCGGCCACACATGTTGCTTAAATGTTTCAATTTTAATCAAAATATCAGAGGATACGGCCTAAAGGACACCACCAAAAACTTCTTGCCAAAAGTAACAATGTTAGGTAATGAAAGCACAATATATCGAACCCAGCAGGGATTTAGATGCCTTAGATTACACTATACAAATATCTTTACTAGAGAGACTCAATTCTGACCAGAAGAGCAGTCTTGCGAAAACAAACTAATTTAAACTTAAATCTCGCTATCATGCACATCAAACGGAGAGAAAAAGTCATTAGAGTTTCTTACAAAAGGTAAACTCTAGGGATGGAGTACAAAAATATCTCTGCTGTCTCTGATATGAAACCTGATGAAACATATCTATCGAGTTTCCCAAAGGTGTGCAGTGTAAATAGCACTGTGTGAGCTCAAATATTATTTAAATAGTATCTCTTCATGATATAGTATTTTTTATTTAAGATGTAAGATAACCCTTACAGCCGGATGAATGAAGTTACATTTTTTTTTTAAAGAATTGAAGAGAGTTTATGACATTTATTTCATGGTCTTTGGGTCTAGCTCCCATAGTTGTCGAGTTTATTCTGTCAAATTATATCCAACAATCAAAAGCGAAATAACAATAGTACTCTATTCTTAATCTCAATAGAAGAACGAAGAAAAATTATCAACTTTCTTTTTAAGCTAGATGAATGATGGCCGAACAGCTATATCTACAGTTTAGATCCAGAGTCTTAAAGTTCAAACAAGCGTGAATTCTGTATAAATAATAAAATCCTTTTGCAATCTCCTACTTATACATCATTTCTCCCAACTTATGAAAAAAACAAGTATTTAAACTGAATGAATGAATTTGCATGTAGTTTTGCAGAGTTTCATGAATCACTGTTGAATTAAAGTAGACTTACTTAAATGAAAAAAATTATAAATTTTAAAGACAATTAAATAAAGAATATTTTTTAAAGAACTGTACTTTTAAATAATAAAATAGTCTAGTTATGTCATTAAACAACTAGAGGTTTTCCTTGTCAAAAAATTATCCATCTATTTAAACCACTACCAATTAAAAAATACATTGAAAATACAAATTCAAGATTTATTTTAGAGTATAAAATCAAAATTTATCCTATGCAAGAGAAGGATACAAATGTTGTAAGGTTCTCCTATCATAAACTTATTTACAAAGGAAGAATATTACAGTTCTATGAAATATGATTTGCTAATTTTAAGTTTGATGTAAGTAAATTTCGATAAGCTGAACACTCCTATAAATATATACACGGAAATTAATGGTAAAAGCATCTCACTATATAAATTCAATGTTACAGAAATATCGGTAAAGATCTGCTTTGCTTTTAATGGACTGCTTAAAACAATTTTTGTTTTAGAATTTGTAATCGTTTTCAATTTTAAAACAATATGTCAATCATGTTTCTTTAAAATTTCCCTTTTCAGGGAAGAGAAAAAAACAGATTAATTAAATACAGCTGTTATATTTAAATCATAATTTGGGAAAGTCATCCATTTTTACTCTTGTTATCAATGCATCGTGTTCTTTGTAAATGCAGGAAGTAAATGGAAATTTGATATTTGTAGTACATCTTTGAGAATAGTGGCTTTTTGAAAATTAGACTATACAACAATCTGACTGAAGGATTTGTCCATTTTACCAGTTCATGAAATTAGAGTTGTGTTCACTAATCCCACTAGTATATTCTGAGTTCAAAAGATTCCTCTGGAGGTGGCAGGATAAGCCAGGAGATCTTCTGCTTGGTCCCAAATTTCAAACTACAAGGACCCAAATTGAGCTAAAAGTTATTTTTTCATCATAGTAGAGCTCTTCAAAACGAAAAACGCAACTTTAAATCGAGTAACCTCCGCCTTACGAGCTGAGATCGTCCAAGTTGAGTTAGAAACAACAACGTGATGTTAGAGATTTGTGGAACATGTTAAATATTCCAGGTAACCAATTTTTGCCAAAATTTGCTCTACTTTATTAAATCTTTTTAAGATTCTTGATAGCATGGACTTTGGAATCACAAATCTCTCAGTACTAACATATAGCCCGTCATATGACGGGATCAGTAAAATTTTCCAGAATTGGAAATATCCTATGAGGCAAGCAAAAAAATAATTTGTTTATTAGTTGAGAATTATCTGGTACACTCTCAATAATTTGATTATCTTTACTAACAGCATGCTAGTTGTCAACTTTAATTTATCTTGTCATATACCGTGATAGGATGAACAGCCAAGGTTTTAGAACTGACAGTGATTATTTGGCGGTTATATGAATGATGTCCAAAATTTAACGAATCGATTGTAAACCATGTGGTTATGTATAGAAAATAAACACACAAATGAACGAACTTCTTAATTTTCAAAGATATATAACTTAAACGATAAATATTTATTAGTCCGTGATATTGGCTCCTAGACTTTTATGAAAAGAATTTGTTGTTAATACCGGTGATAAAAGTTTCATTGCAACAAAAAATAATCGATGATTAAATTTAAAATTATCACATATGTACCTAATCTATTATTTAAGCTAAATATAAAGGAAAATTATTTACGAAATATCTAAATTCAGTGCTAAAACGCATGAAAATAATGTAGACGGCATTTAAATAATATAAGAAATGATTAAATCAGATGGTTAAAGGAATAGCGTCATAATGCTAGAAATAAAAATGTTATTTTCATCTACTTATAATGCGATAAATTGATGAATTTAATCGGGGAAAATAGGGTTTGAAAAAATGGCATTAAACGATCCAAAAAGGGGGAAGGGGTAGATTTCGAACGTTTTCTAACTCACTTTGAATTTTGCTAACCCTAACTCATCAAGAATGTAATAAGGCAATTT
>CM063508.1:42401325-42446325 GCA_032207245.1 Pardosa pseudoannulata
TAAACTTAAGTAAAAAGAAATATATATATATATATATATATATATATATATATATATATATGTATGTATGTATATGTGTGTGTAATATGGGCGAGACTCATTCAAAATCACAACACAGTTTATTTCTGGTGAGATACATGGAATCCATACAACAGTCAAGCACTTTTACAACATCGTGCACATAGACAATGTGATCCCGTACATACATTTTTCAAGTAGGGATTCCTCAGGTAAAAAGACTACGAATAATCCCTAAGCACAATTGATCACGTTATAAAAAATACCCATGTTTAAAGAAAACGCGCTAACTATTGGCTAAAGTAGTACAGACAGAGGCTGAATTAAGTCTATAGAGTGTCTGGTGGGAAAAATCAAAATTACCGCGCAAACCCCGAACTTACTTTATGAACAAAAGTTATTAAATTAATATTAAAATAAGTAAATAAGGGATTTTAATATTACATATATATAGTCTATCCCAAGTAAACTTTCGGAACTTTTTTAAAAAATATAATAGTTATGAACTTACTATGAATTCATATTGATAGGGAGTGTCCAAACCCTATTTCACGCAAGAGGCTAATAACCCAGGACTCACCCTGTGTTATATAAAAATATAAAACTAGTGTAATAACATATATCCATTCTTGTCAAATTATTCAAGTGCAAAACGTTAAATATCTCCATATAAAACAAAATACACCACTTTCATAGAAAATGGCTCATATATGTACACACACATGTGAGTATACTCAGTTTTATAATAATGCTATACAAACATACATATATTAATGTATATATAAGTATATGTATAAAAGGCTAGGCAATTATTTAAAAAAATTCTACTACATATGAAAGTATTAAAATAATATTTTTTATGAATAACAGCTTGTAACACATTTGTGTGAAAATCACTTTATTTTATAAGCCGAAGAAAAATCAAAATAATGCAGTGATGAAAGCCTTTAAAATATGCCTCTTCTTCACTATAACTAAGTGAGGACAATTTAAAAAAAAAAAAAATGAGAGAGACAACTGCTGTTAAACTATGTCAAAGTAGTCACTTTTTTTGTGCATGTGTTTGTGTGAGGTGTGTTTCAAAGTGAATTCATTATAGAGTAGAAAACTGATGAAAAAAAACAACCAAACAGCTTTTTCCTATATAATAGTTGTATAAAATGAACTACTCATTTAAAAGTGAAGCTTCACTTTAGTCATTCATTGCTATAGTTGTCAGTGGAAACCTTTTAGATAGTGAATTTCTTTTTAAAGGTCTTTTTTATTTATTTGTCACGTACCTATTCACTATCGTTTCTAATATTGAAGCATAAAAAGTGGTAAATACCTCCTTAAATAATGAAGTAAATGCTTTTAAAACATTTTTTTCTGTGTTTTCCTCTATTATAAGGAGGAAAAGTGTTACACGAGCATTTTGTGTCACAATAGATAATAAAAAAACACATTATATATTTTTTTTATAAAAACGCTTACTTTTGCCTACTTTTAGTAAGAATGGACGGGAAATGCTTTTTTATTGACTTAAAAAGACTTGGTAACAACACTTAAAAAAGTTTGACAAATTCTACTCTGGAAAAAAAGGTTTTATCAGCAAGTACCTGTAAACTGTTTATAAACATGTTTATAACGATATTGTTGGGACATAGAGAAAGATTGTTATTTTTATGTTACCTAGTATAAATCAATGATTCTCAACCTATGTGCTGTTAGGATTTTTGTAAAATAATCAACGCCCCTTGGTATTGTATCGTCAACATGAAATTTTCTATTAATCATATGCTATTTTTCTGTTTGACTCCTTTTCTTATGACATAATACAGTAACCCTACAATTAAACATTATTAGCATAAAAAGTTAACTATACATTGCTTTTATTATTTTGAAATGGTATTTGTAATTCCCTAAACGGTTTTTTGAGAAATCTTTTAAAATTAACTTTCAGGCTTTTCTGTTTAATTTTACTTAAGTGTGTTACTAATAATTTCATATAATATAGTCAAACAAAAAGATTGGGGAATTTATAAATACGCATATAAATGTTCCTGGGTAAATTATAAAATAAGTTCCAACTCTTTTTTGTAAATTGAATTAAAAAACATAGGACAGTTATACATAAATATTAACTATATAACTGCACTACACATTGGTTTTTGTTACTTAAATGCCATTTGTAATTTAATCAATTATTACTTAAAAAACTCTTTTCAAATTTACTTTTTCTGCTTTTTTATTTAATTTTACTTTTTGTTGAGTGCTGCTAATAATTTCAGATAATTTAATGAGCTGCCAATAATATATATATATGTATATATATATATATATATATATATATATATATATATATATATATATATATATATAAAGGAATGCTGGTTATAGATAGTTTGATTTGCACCTCTAAAGATTATATACGTAGTGTGCATATAATGTCTTGAATTGTATCTACAGATCGGATTTAAACTCACATTTACATAATTTAATTTATGAATATTTATAACACAATTTGCCAACCTCTTGGTATTTTTCATTGAGTGAATGAGGAAGACATTGTAAAAATAAAGAATCGAAACAAAAAAAAAATCGTTATAAGCAAGCTTACAGCTATTTCATTGTATAATTAAATTCTGAAATAACATTGTAAAATTATCTGAATATTAATGTTTGATTTTCTGGAGACTTTATTATTTTGTTCAATGACATATTATCTTTACAGATGTAAAGTCCTCACTCTGACGGCATGTTTTTTGATTGAATATAAAAAATAAATTTTTTCTTGCATCATCAATAAGAATCTAACCCATAAAAAAATATTTAATACTGCTATATAAAGTAATGCATTAAATATAAAAATATAAAACACACACCAAGGAGAAAAATAGAAATCCATTTGCCCGAAAAATATATTTTTTAAGATTTGTAAATTAGTAACTAACTTTTATATGAAATAAAATCTAATTATTATTTTTATTCTATGAACCTCAATGGTGCTAATAAGAGCAGTTTGTTTTATTTTACAGCCTGATAAAGATATTTCTTTATTTCAATTTTATAGCAATTTTTAATTTTTTTAATTTTAAAATTTTAGATTATTCAAAAGTTTTAGTTTATAGAATAAAACAAATATTGCATGCGAATTTTATTTAATAGTTTATTTTCTAATATACATTTTTCAAAAGTTATCTTGAGGTAAGTAAATTTAATTTTTTCTTCATTTGATGAACACTTTTTATATTATTTTAAAAGTTATACTATTTAAAATGACAAAACTAAATAATTTTTTTATTTAGAGCACTATTTAGAAACTTCTAACAAATCATTATGAAATGAGAAGAATGTTTTATTTTATGACGGACTAAAAAAAAATATATTATAATAAAGATTTTAAGGCTCTAAATATATAATGCCTGCGCTTAAATAGCTTCAGAACCTTCATGAAATATTTCAACCTCAAAATGATGTTCATTAGATACTATATCGGGTATTAACCTTTTAAAAGAAGTTGAAAATGGACAGAAACCTTTCTACACGATATGTGACTCACGTGACCTTGGTCTGCTAGATCCACCGGTTATTAATGGTTAAAGAATCAATATTTACATTTATTAATAAATCTATAGACGAAAACAAGATGTAATTAGCCATTCTTTGCTTCATCCCCAAAAGAGGCTTCATGTCCTCCGGCTATAAGCAAATCACCTTTATTTATGAATTGTTTTCGTCATCTTTTGCATCAGTTTCAGAAAGTTTAATTTTACGTCCACAACAACGATGAGAATGATACACAGAATAGAAATATGTTGCTTTCAGAAATTTTTCCATTAACTGAATCTTGATTTTTTTATGTATTTCAGTGATATGAAGCACTGTTTATATTAATTGATGAAGAATCAATGTTTATATAAATGAATAAATATGTAGACGAAAACAAAATGTAACAAGCCATTCTGTGCCTCATTCTCAAAAAAGGTTTCATTTCCTTCGGCTATAAGTAGCTCACCTTTATTTATGAATTGTTTTCGTCATCTTTTGCATCAGTTTCAGAAAGTTTGATTTTATGTCGACAACAAGGATGAGAATGATACAGAGAATAGAAATAAGTTGCTTTCAGAAATTTATCGATTAACTGAGTCTTAAAATTTTTTATGAATTTTAGTGATATGAAACACTGTTTATATTAAAAGATGAAGAATCAATGTTTATATAAATGAATAAATATGTAGACGAAAACAAAATGTAACTAGCCATTCTGCGACTCATCCTCAAAAAAGGTTTCATTTCTTTCGGCTATAAGTAGCTCACCTTTATTTATGAATTGCTTTCGTCATCTTTTGCATCAGTTTCAGAAAGTTTGATTTTATGTCGACAACAAGGATGAGAATGATACACAGAATAGAAATATGTTGCTTTCAGATATTTATCGATTAACTGAGTCTTAAATTTTTTTATGAATTTCAAAGATATGAAACACTGCTTATATTAATCGATGAAGAATCAATGTTTGTATAAATGAATAAATCTGTAGACGAAAACAAAATGTAACTAGCCATTCTGCTTCTCATCCTCAAAAAAGGTTTCATTTCCTTCGGCTATAAGTAGCTCATCTTTATTTATGAATCGTTTTCGTCATCTTTTGCATCAGTTTCTGAAAGTTTGACTTTATGTCCAAAACAGCGATGAGAATGATACACAGAATAGAAATTTGTCAATTAACTGAGTCTCAAAATTTTTTATGTATTTCAGTGATATGAAGCACTGTTTATATTAATTGATAAAGAATCAATGTTTATATAAATGAAAAAAATATGTGGACGAAAACAAAACGTAACTAGCCATTCTGTGCCTCATCCTCAAAAAAGGTTTCATTTCCTTAGGCTATAAGTAGCTCACCTTTATTTATTGATTGCTTTAGTCATCTCGTGCATCAGTTTCTAAATGATTTATTATAGATTGACAACAACGATATGAATAATACACAGGATAGAAATGTGTTGCATTCAGAAATATACCTATTAACTGAGTCTTTAATAGTCTTCGGTCTGTTTTAGAGAACAAATAGTGTCATTTTTTAACTTTATCAATATGATTAAACAGCTAATACTGATCATTTACAGTCATATACAAAGCGGCACTAAGGGAAAGTCTCACCAATGTCATTTAACGGTTAACCGCGATTAACCCATTGGAGCCCACCAATAGTGGGACGCAATTCTCTGTTTAAACACAGATTAATCACGGTTAACCGTTAAACGACTTTGGTGAATCCGTCCCTTAAAGATCCGTTTTGTTTCAGTTTTTCCTTTTTAAAAGAAATTTATATTACATCTCCTATCGATCCTATGCTTGTGAATAGAATTTTAATTCTGTAACTGAGGTTAATATGCATGTATTTTTTTCTATAAAAATAATTTTTGGAGGTGTTAGCAATATTCTCCTGGAGAAAAAAAAATGAATGATAAAAACCTGGCAGCAGAGATTTCCCACTGTTTTACAAAATATATGACTGTAGACGAAATATATGACTGTTATGAAATATAGCGCTCTTCTCCAACCGACTACATTCGATTAAATCTTTCCTAAAAAGATTTTCCTATTCAGTCATAAATGCTTACACCACCCGCTAAAGATTAGGTTTTGCTTTCTTTCGTACATCAACCATCCTAAATTCCTTGGCGAAAATAATATAGAAAATGAGATGCTCAAAGAAGTTGGCTGTCAGTCTTATCAAATACCCTCATGTGCTTTGTCGCGGGGCAGGCGAGATAACAGGTATTGTGGCAAAAACGCTGCAGACAAAAACCAAAGAAAGAACACGCTCAAGTCGTGATTCTTTCGGATTTGATTATACAGCGGTGCTCTTAGTTGTACGACCCCACTGGCCACATTCAATTTGTTTCTTTCGGTTTTTACAGGAGCCTTTTTATATTATTATTCATTTCACCGATAGTTTGACTTAATGTGACTTCCAGCAGGGCCCAACAACAATATTGGGAAATAAAAAAATATGAGGTTGTAATGATTTTCTTCTTTTTCTGTTTTATGATTGCTTTCCATCTGAAGTGTGGGCGGATCACTCAGACTAGGTGGAGATTTCTGGATATACTAGACCCCCCGCAGCTAGAATGATTTTTAAGTCACTTTCAACCAGCAATTTATCATGCATCAAATGAGAAATAAAATATAATCTCCCCAGCTAGGGCAATTTTAGAGAGTAGCTGATTTTCAATTTCTTGCAGTTTTATTCCCTATGTATATTGCTAGGGAAACTAATACCTGCATCATAAAACTAACTTCTAGGGATACTTTCGGAAATTTGTCGATTCTAATTTTTTTTTTAATTCATAAAGTAAGTTTATAAAATATTTCGAGAAAAACCATAAAAAAAAACAATCGAGGAACTTTTGCAGGATTTGATTTACAGAGAAATAGCATTTTAAACTAAGGAAACAAGAAAATCGTAAAAAAGAAAAAACAGCTGCAGTGCTTTGGTACTGTTCCATTACCATATAACCATTTTAAGAATTATTTTTTAAATCCTTTGACTTAAAAAAGGTAAAAGATTTTGCTAAAGGCCTACATATCGTTTACTTATAAAAGAAAACAAAAACATCTTTAATTTCAATAATTTCTGTGATATCCAATGTCCCTTTTATCCTTAAGGAGTCTGAGACTCAGAATCCTTCAATAAACTGCTCTTTAAAAAATATCTGAAATAAAACACAAAAAGTTCATAAATGTAGATAAGGCGAGCACTTTTTTATATGACGATGATTCACATAAGCAGATATCCTTTTATGGTAGGCTGGTTATACATGATCTACTCTGTACAAAATAGATAAATAAATAAAGGTTCGCCTATTTCAGAATAATTTTTTTTCAAGAAATGGCAACAACAAACTGCTGCATCTAAAATTCAAGTCACATGTCTGGAACTTTGTACAAATATTTTGTGAAGTAATGAATATGCCTTTTGAGTTTTTCCTTTATATCGTGACAGGACAATTAAACAAAGAAATATTTTCAGATCTTTATAACACAATAATTAAAACTGGAGCATGGGCAGCATGCCTCAGTATGGTCATATCTCATTCTCTCCAATTTCATCCCTCTGGGTCTGCGTTGGGGAGAGGAAAAATCAGCAACGGCTCTTAAGTAAATCTACGGACTCTACATATGTGATGTATTCTATATATTCCAATTTATCTGCATTTAGTCTATTAATATTTTTAATCTATTGGTGAGGATTCTACTGGTTATCATTATGAATGGGATTCATTAAGTCTAGATCATCAAGTTATTGCTAATATGTATGTCTTTCTCCTTTTAAAAAAGCTTTGAATTATCTTCTAGCTCCAACCAAGCCAAAAAAGGGTGGAAGTCTGACAAGTGAAAGATAACCAGGAAAACAAGCTTTTAAGAATTAAATATCTTGACCAGAGTCAATATTTCATCCAAAAGCATCTACATTTGTTTTATTTATTTCCCTTGTTTTTTATTTTGAACATCTCTCTCTTGCCGTCCTCAGATACATATTTTTGTGTTCAAATTTTCTTTCAGAGAATGCATCAATACAAAATATAGCATTCCCCAGATGATGAGTTATGTGGATTATAAAGTTCATTGGAATCCTACAATACTCTTTCCGTTTCTATTTTATCTGCTTTCAGTCAATCAATAATTTTAATCTCGTGGTCACGACTCAACTTGTTAACATTCAGGATGATATTTGAATGGGTTCACATTCATCAAGTCATTGTTAATATATCTTATTTTGTGTTTCTTCTTATAAAAAGTAATAAAAGTAAAAAAGCCTTAAATATACTTCTAGTGCCAAAACGCTTGGAAACCTGGCATGTACATAAAAATCAGAAAACAAGCCGACAAAAATAAAGAACGTTAATAAAATATGCATTGGAGTCCATACAAAAAATTATAATTTCATATGCAGAGCTCTTTTATAATATGCATCGACAGTAGATATACAAAAAGGTACAGAGAATATGAAGTTCATAGGAAGCGTACTATACTCTTTCAGTTTTTATTTTACCTACATTCAGTGGTCAGTAATTTTAATTTCTTTGTCACGATTTGACTTGTTAACATTCTGAATAGGATTAACCAAGTCATTGATAATTTATCTTTCTACGTTTTCTAAGTGCATTGAATCTTCTTCTGGCACCGATTGTTCCAAAATGCTTGAAAATCTAACACAGGCAGGAAAATTAGAAAAACAAACCTTCAAGAATGAAGAATGCTAATAAAATATGCATTGGAGTCGATATCAAATATTATAATTTTGTATGCAAACCTCCTATAGAGTATGCATCGACATAAGATATACAAAACTCCAGATGATCGGGCACAGGGATTAAAGGGTTCATTGCAATCTTACCATACCCTTACTCTTTTCTGTTTTACTGGTTTTCAGTAATTTTAGTGTCTTTAATTTTAATCTCTTGAACATGATTTGACTTGTTAACATTCTGAATGGATTAACAGTCACTACTAACTTATTTTTCTTTTCTACGTTTTTTAAAAGCATTGAATCTTCTGGCACTGGTTATGCCCAAATGATTGGAAACCTGACACGTACATAAAAATCGGAAAACAAGCCTTCAACAGTAAACAATGTTGATAAATATGCATTGAAGTTCATACCGAATAATATAATTTTATATGCAGATGTCCTATAGATTATGCATCGACAGAAGATATACAAAACTCCAGGTGATAAATAGGGCACAGGAATTATGAAGGAATTGGAATCAAACTTTCATTCTGCTTCTGTTTTACCTGCTTTCAGTTGGTTTAATCTCTTGGTCACGATTTGACTTGTTAACATTCTAAATAGGATTAACCAAGCCATTGATAATTTATCTTTTTTTTCTACGTCTTTTAAATGCATTGAATCTTCTTCTGGCACCGTCTGTGCCCAAATGCTTGGAAACCTGACACGTGCATGAAAATCGGAAAAACAAGCCTTCAAGAATAAAGAATTTGAATAAAATATCTGCACTGGAGTCAATATTTCATTCAAAAGCACCTACATTTGTTTTATTTATTTCCCCTTTTTTTATTATTTTTTTCTTGTCTTCCACAGAATACATATTTTGAGAGTATATATCCCCCCCCTCCGAATGTGTGTGTGTGTGTCATGCAATTTCCACCTATAAGTATTTCTGCCATTATTCGCGGCCTCTCATTACCCACTTCCGCCGCAAAGCCTTTGAGGAACGAGGTGGGCGGGGCCCCGTCGAGAAATTAATCGCCACGACACCGTGGCGAGTAGGAGTTGCCACCGCGACACGACATATTCAGATTACGAACTTCTCTCTTTCGCCGTGATCGAAACCTGGACTGTTTTAAGGGTCTTTTTATGCTAATCGGGGTAGAGGCGAGTCGTTCAACGTCAGACTTGATGGTTGCCTTGATTAATGGAATGGGGATTCAGAGTTGATTAGCGAGTTAAGAAGCGAGACGAGTGAGAGAGATTGAAGGGGGGTGGGGAGACGCACAATGGTGGTATGGCATGGCATTTACTTCTTAATGATGCGCTACAAACAGAAACATTGTACTCCGGGACAGCCAGTTATTTTCTTATCTCCCCCAGTCTTTGTTTTATTCGACTGTTTGTTTATGTATTTTTTGCTGAATTTCCACGCTACTTACAGCTTGCTTCAGTGCGTGCAATCCTGCAGCCGCTTATGGTATAATTTCGAAGTCCATAATTTCTTATTATAATACCTCCAGTCCCTTCATCGGCAGTTCCGGTTAGAAATCATTCTGTGATCATTTTAGCATGCTTATATGAAAGGGCTGGCCTACCAGGATCCACGCCCCTTTATTGTCAACTTTCATTTGTTCCAAAATGGACCAAAACAAAAACTTAACACTGTTAAAATATGCTTCCTGGAAATACCAATTTTTTACAAGAATATTTAACAATTCCTCAGTGGTAATTTGTCTCTTTCCCCATTCCAAATAATTCCAATGTTTTGATCAGACGTTAATTCTGATACTTTGCAATTTTTGATGAAATTGAGTTCAAGTGTTGGATGTTTATAATTCCATATAATCTTTCTAAGATTTTTATTCCTTCTTGTACACTATTCAGTCTCAGACCACGGCTGACACGGACTGATTGGATAGAATCTAATTTTTCAACGATTAAAAAATTCACCATCATGAATTCCCGTCAAGTTGTATATCTGATTGCTGTTGGCCGAATGAGTAAGTCGCTGTTCTTCGGTGAAGAAGTTCGTGGGTACGAATCCCACTGTTGCTAAGATGTTAATAGTCTTAGGAAACGGCTTTAAGAGGCATTTCCCGAGCTCATTAGCCCTAGTGTAATAGAACCTTAGACTGTAGCGAAAACCAATCAACCTGATATCCTCTGACGTGAATTCACGTCATTTCAAATTCTAATCATAGTTGCTGCGGACTCGAATTCAAGTCATTTCAGATGCTATTCCTTTTTGCCGCTGGAATGAATTCAAGTCTTTTCAAATTCTAATCCTACTTGCTATTAACGTGAATTCACGTCATTTCAAATTTTAAACATATTTGTTGCTGACGCGAATTCACGTCATTTTAGATGCTAATCTCTGGTGCCATTAGTATGAATTCACGTTGTTACAAACTCGAATCCTGCAAGCTGCTAACGTGAATTCACGTCGTTTCAAATTATGTTCCTGATAAATTGTATCAAATGCATCTGGTAAAAAGATTTCTCAGTATTATAATCTGTAAAAAATTATTTACAAAAAAAAAAAAAAAAAAAAAAAAAAAAAAAAAAAAAAAAAAAAAAGAATCTGAAAAAATTAAATAAAAAAAAAATTTTAAATCAGTTACAGAACTCACTGAGTCATTGAAACTTAAATTCTTTAACTGTTTTATATATCAAATTCAATGCTTTGGATAATATTAATTATAATAAAATAATTGATAATTTTGCTGAATTAAAGACCAGAAAACATAAGTTTTCAACAAAGTTTATTCTTATTGTTCTTCTGACCCCAATTTAATACAATAAATTTTTTTTTTTTTAAATTTAAAAATAAAGTTTGCTAGAAAATCTAAAATTTATTGTTGAACATTAAATATTTTTATTGATAAAAATTTAAGATTTGTTTCCGGTTTTTATATTGTTTTATTTTGTTATATACTATTATATGCTCTGTTTCGAATCCCACTTTTGCCGAAGATGTTCATAGACTTAGGAATCGACTCTAAGCTGTATATCACGGTCTCATTATCCCTAGTGTAGTAAAACAGTAGACTGTAGAGACAACCAATAAACCTGAATCCGCTGACGTGAATTCACGTCATTTCAAATTCTAATCATAGTTGTTGCTGAAGCGAATTCACGTCATTTTAGAGGCTAGTTCTTGTTACCACTAGTTTCAATTCACGTCATTACAAATTCGAATCCTGCTTGCTGCTGACGTGAATTGACGTCGTTTCAAATTATGTTCCTGATAACCTGTATCAAAAAAATGCATCTGGGGAAAAGTATTTCTCAGTATTAAAATCTGTAAAAAATTATTTACAAAAAAATTTTTTTTTAATTTTTGCAAAAAACCTGTAAAAAATTAATTAGAAAACCCACTGCTTCAATCAGACTTAAATTCTTTAGCTTTTTGTACATCCAACTCACTGCTTTGGATAATATTAATTATAATGAAATAATTAATAATTTTGCTGAATTAAAGATCAAAAAACATAATTTTTTTAACAAAGTTTATTCTTTTATGCCTGCTGACCCTAATTTAATTAAATATATTTAAAATTTTCAAAATTTATAAATAAAGTTTGCTAGAAAAACTAAAACTTATTGTTGTACATTAAATATTTTTATTGAAAAAATTTAAGATTTGTTTTCGTTTTATATTGTTTTATTTTATTATATATGCTCTGTTTCTTACGGGAGAACCGGCAGAAAAATATATCTAGGGTCCCAAGTGGTTTAATCAAGCCCTGGGCATTTTTATTACAAAATGGCAGGAAGTAACACCTGAAGAATAATTTTCTATTTCGTATTATTAAGCTCTTATTTATTTTATTCTTTGGCGAGTGTTTCGGAAATTTAGGCTCCTGAGCAGATCTACTTACTCGCAAGCTGCTTTCAGGCGAGACCAAAATGTGCAGCCGTTGGCTAAATAGAGCTATTATTCAATTACTCAAAAGCGCCGCCTCTGTGGTATGTTTTTAAGGAATCGAAGGAGGGTACTATCGTTTCTCCTTGGATTTCTCAGACATGCTTCGTTGCAAAAATTCTCATTTCTTTAGTTTTTATTCTGTATTTTTAAATGGATCTGAAATATGTTTTCGGTTGATTTACGCTTCATTTGATTTAAAGCGTTCCCACTTAATTTAAGTCAAAAATAAACGAAACACTTTTGTTTTCATTTTAGAAAAATCAGATGTAGACTACAGTACGTGGGTGAAGGCAAATATTTTTCTAGAGGGTTATATATATATATATATATATATATATATATATATATATATATATATATAGTGTGTGTGTGTGTGTGTGTGTGTGTAATATATCATTCAAAATACAACACAGTTTATTTCTGGTAGAAACATGAATATATAATAACATTTATACAACCTATAGACAATGTGATTAGATATTATATATATTATAATAAAAATATATAAATATATATATAGCACAATTATATATAAAAAATACATGTTTAGAGTTAATATTGGCTAAAATCATACAGACATATAATTAAGTCTATAGCGTGTAATCAGAATTATCAAAAGAATTACTTTATGAACATTATTAAATTAAAATTAAAATCGTAAATAATTTTAATATTATATATATATATATATATATATATATATATATATATATATATATATATATATATATATATATATATATACATATATATATATATATATATATATATATGTGTGTGTGTGTGTGTGTGTGTGTGTGTGTGTGTATATCAAAATTATTTAACTTTAATATTTCCTTAAAAACCTCCTCTCTCCCATTCTAATTCCTTAAAATCTTTTTCCCAGCCTCTAAATGTGTCAATCAAAGGATGTAAATTTTCTGTCTATTCAACACGTTTTCCAGCTGTCGCCGGCAAATGGCTCCGGGTTTTTCTGATCTTAACACTTAAATTCGCTGAGTAAGTTTCTTGTCCCTTGGGAAAATTCTTTCTGTCTTCGCTCTTGGGTGCACCTCTGTTCGAGCAGAGTGATTTTTGTGTCTTTCTCTTGTCTGTCGTTGACTAGTAAAGATGTCCATTTTAGCAGCTCTAAAATAAAGTTTTAATTAGACTTGTGCCTTTCTCTTTCAGTGAGGCCCAACTGCATCGTTATTACTGTTAGCTGTTTAGTCCTCTCCTTGCCCAGTAGCCGGGGAAAGTAACAACAATAATGGCTACATAATTATTGTGACTAGAGGATATATTTTTTACATATATGCAAATCCGAAGATAATTTTTTAAGTAGTGATTAAATAGTGAATTTCTTACTAGTTCTATCTTACCATATTTTCACGTATTTTCGATTTTTTAAACAAATGTATTGCATGGTTAAATGTTAATAAAGTTCAGACAGACAGCCTATCCAATTTTTAGGAGTGATGGAATAACAGTATAGCAACTACCTAAATAAATCTACTTCCAGAGAAAAAACTAAATGAACAATGACACAACTCTATATTAAAGTCTACGAATTTAAAAAAAAATCTCACATCAATCTTTCCAACATTTTTTTCCATAGATGTTTTGAATCCAGATGATAAAACATCAATATCTGGCATGATATTGACGTACATACATATATGAAAGCAAGTCTTCACTTAATAATGTTCCTGTTTAAGAGTTGCCCAAGGTTAGTCTTTATGTGTTTCTACTATGCCCCTAACATTTCATATTTCTTGTACTCAACACGATGTGGTTAACCAATATTACAAAATTACATAGAAAAACCACATATTAAGACAGCGTAAACAGAATCTGTGTCAGCCTTTATCAGTGAGTGAGAGTTGCAGTTACCGATAACTTGCAGCGTAACTCTCTGAACCCTTTTTATCTCACTTCCTTATCAGTTGCCTGCTCACAAATAAGCTACACAACCGAATCATTGACTAAAAAGCTTCACAACTTCCTCAATGGGGAGCTAATACCCTGGCTTTACGATAAAGAGGGTTTCACTAGCGGAGAGAGGAAATTATCGGGAGTGATGAAGTGCCCCTGTCTGACAGATTCTGCTCTTCTTCTTGAAAGGGGCCACCTGACAGTTGCCCCCTCCCTACAAATCTATCACTGAAACCGAATACTCCAGGCACACTCCCAGCTGATCTACTAGTCTAGATGCATGATCGACGCTTCAAATATCAGGGTTGGAAAAAAGGTTTTTACACCATACCAGAGCAAACCATTGCTTGAAATAAAGCTAGAGTATCAACGATTATTTGGAATGAAGGGAAAGTTAAGAATGAAAAGTTGATATGTAATTCAAGTGAAATTTTCTAATGTTTAAAACCTTAAAGGAAGCTAGAAAATTATCGATTGTTTGAAATGAAGGTATGAATTAGCTGATTCTTTGAAATATGAATTTTGAAATATATATTTTGAATGCTGCAATCGAATACTTGGCCCACTCCCAGCTAATCTACTTGTCTGGATGTATGATCAATTCGAAAAGCAGAGTTTTAAAGGAGATTTTGCCCCAAATAAAGAGCAAACGATTCCTTGAAATCATTTCGATAGAAAATTACCATTTTTTTTTTCAAATTAAGCTAGGGAATCAACAATTATTTAAAATAAAGGTAGACAGGCAACAGTTATTAGAAATTAAGCTAGACACTACCAACGATTGCTTTAAATGGAGATAAAAATAAGACTGAAAAGTAGAAATGTAATTCAAGGGAAACTTTCCGATGTTTAAAACCTTTAATGAAGCTAGAAAATTATCTACTAGTCCAGAATGATCAATTCGATTAGTAGAGTTTTAAAAGAGATTTTGCACCAAACAAGAAGCTAACGATTCCTTGAAATCATTTCGCTAGAAAATCACCATTTTTTTTTTCAAATTAAGTAGGGAATCAATAATTATTTAAAATTAAAGTAGACAGCCAACAATTATTAGAAATGAAGCTAGACAGCCAACGATTATTTTAAATGAAGGTAAAAATAAGACTGAAAAGTAGAAATGTAATTCAAGGGAAACATTCCTAAACCTTAAAACCTTAAATGAAGTTAAATGATTAAACCTTAAATGAAATTTAAAACCTTAAATAAAGTTAGAGAATTATAGAATTTGTTTTAAATCAAGCTAGAAACAAATTCAATATTTTATTTTTATTTTAAAATAAAATTTTTGTGCTAAAAACTGCCAAATTAGATTTTAGAGGGTAACAGAATAAATCTTATTATTTAAAACAGCTCTCCTATGTTTGTTAAGTATTTGCTTAGATTTCTGTCGATACATTTAACTAATCAAAGCTTTGTTAGTCAGTCTAATTTATTAAGTACCCGGTATTGTGTGCATACGAGTCTGATGCTTCAAACTGCCATTGAGTTGATTTAAGTGTTGATGTTAATCATAAAAACTGTATCCATACGTTAAAAAAAGGAAAAGTTAAATTTCTCTCTGGTTTAATTTTTTAAAGATAATTTAGATATGAAAATTGCTACTGAAATGTATATTATAATACTTCAAGATGACCTTGCTTTATTTCAAAATCAAACATCATTCATCATAATTATGTGCAAAAGTAAGGATAGCAAAAGTCATCTTTTTTACGTATCTTTAGATTATCTAGATATATATTTTCCTATCGTACAAACAAATAAGACTCCTTAGAAACGCTCTGAAGGAAAAAGAATCGAATTTAATATATTCACCAGCTTTCATTTTTTTTTTTCTTGTACTCTCACCCACAGCCGTAATTATTCAATCGGAAAATGGAAAACCTCAGCAATTATGATTTGATTAAATGACTGCGGAGGGTGAAAAACACAGCGCATGAGATACAGACGTCACGCCTCATAAAATCCTTGGAGATACGTATCGATACTACCAACTTTTCCGTGATTTCACTCATTAATATTCCCCCAAAACTGTATAGTATGATAAAAAATAATAGTAATATGCCTCTCTTCCTGTGAGATCATTTGTCTTTCAAACTGTCAGCGGGCTTCTCGGATTGATAATGAAGTAAATTACGACTTTTGATAACTGTCTTTAACACCTGCTTCGAGATTTGGAGCCTCGCATGTGACTATTGTCGAGAACCTTATATACATGTCGCTCTCCATCAAAATCCTCTGCGATACCCTGGCGTTTCACCATTGTGATACCCCTGCAACCTCTGTGTGTACACAGAACCTGAATGGAAGAGAAAGAGAGGGGGGGGATCGGAAAGGAAATGTGTGGTTGTTACGCCGTTCAGTCATGCATAAATCAAACATCATCTTCCAAACCGCTCTTGGGAGATGACGTCTCTCAAGATCTTAACCGTTAAGGAAATTGATAATAAATCCTGCTTAATGCAGATATATTCTGGCTCGCCTTCACTTAATAAGGTATAAAAACATCAGTAATTTCACCTCTGAGCGGTGGTTTTATTATTTAAACAGGTGTTTGAAAACAAAAAGAAAAGAAAAAAGTTACTAACCGCCATGTTCTGATGCCCGGTTTCATCTGGGTTGAAGAAAAAAAGGACGAATGGGTCAGGGTGGATATTTTTTCTGGTTCATTAAACTTGGTGGTACCTAACCTCTTGAAACCCACTGGTCAGTCAGGTATAATCATGCAATGTGTCTGACTTGAGATGATATATTGGAAGACTGTGATGGTGTGAGATTGGAAAACATTTTGGGTGGTACTGCGAAAACACCACCCAGAAAGCTCCAGACGCCTTCTCTGTAATGTGAATTTTTAATAGTTGCGGGATTAATGTCTAATCAGTATTCTTTTTCAACATTTTATTTTTCTGTAAATGATCTGTAGCAAAGTTACCCTTAACCAAGTTTAATTGTTTTTTGTTAAGGTAGTAAAATTAAAATAAGTATTTAATGTTAAAATAAGAGATAGAAGATACTAATTAAAATGTTCTGAACACTAATTTTATTTGGGTTGGAAAGAAAAAAAAATAATAATAAAAAAAAAATGAATGGGTCATGGAGGATATGTGTTTTTCTGGATCATTAAACTTAGTAGTACTTAACCGCTTGAAATCCGCAGGTTATCATCCAATGTGTTTGGTTTGAGATGATATATTGGCAGAGTTTGAGACTGAAAAACATCTGAAATGGTGTTTTCGCAAGCTTCAGACGCAGTAGTCCAGGTGATAAAAACTGTTAATAGTGGCGGGAATAGAAGCTGACCGTACCCCTTTTCAGCAATTTTTCTTTCTGTAAATGATGTGTAGAAAAGTTATTCTCCGCCAACTGTAATAATATGTTTGTAAAGGTAACAGGAGCATATTTAAAGTATACGCATAGCCTCAAGCGAGATTTTGACCCTCCCAACACATGCTGTTTAGAAGACGATATCATTACAGCAATAAAATATGGAATCCCTCCTGACCTCTTTTGGAGAACGATTTTAAAGTTTTCCAGCTGTCAGTATAATAACACTTTATTTCAGAATAGAATAAAACAATAAATAAGATACATTAGAATTTTTATTTATTCAGTATAGTCTACGACGTAAAAGAACAAAAAATACTCTGCAATTTTCAACAGGATAAAAATATGCTTTCAAGATGAAAAATTGGTTTTCCATGACAGGATGCATTTTATATTTGGGACACTTAAGAGAATGTTACATTTTATTTAATGTTATATCTAATACAATTTTAAACATAAAGCTAATTCTAGCTGAGGTTTGTCGCAAGACAACATTCTATACAGTCAATTAAACGTAATCTATGGGGTAAACCGATTTCTTGTTTTACATCATAAATTACGTAAAATAACGTCACCTATGACGTTAGGTTGAGTAAAAATATGGCATATGTTACATAAAAAGGACATAAGTTACATAAAAATTCAACGAGGAAAGAGGGAGAAAAAATTGTATTTCCCTGTAAAAATATATTTTATGGGGATTCCCTTAATCCTTTATATTAAAAAATGCCACTTTTTTATATAATGTTATATCTAATGAAATTTTAACCACCAAATCATACATGGTAAAAGTTTTATATCAAAATACCATCGTATGCAATCGATTAAACGTAACCTAAGACGTAAAATAAGAAATAAATTCAACGAGGAAAGAGAGAGAAAATTGTGGTTTCAAAAAAGAACAGATTTTGTATTGTGAATCCTCTTTCCTTAAAGTAAAAACTGTATTTATTTATTGTTATACTAAATAAATTCAAAGGCTAAATCATACGTGAAGGAGCTTTATAACAAGGCACCATCGTATACAGTCGTTAAAACATAAGCTACGACGTAAAAGAAGAGAAAAAAAAAAGTTTTAACAAGGAAAGAACATGAAAAAAAAATTGTGTTTTCAAGACGAAAAATTGGCTTCCCCTGACAGAATATCACCTGAACATCTTTCAGCAACTGCCTGAAGACACCAGCCATTCTTAATTCTCCCTCCACGCCATGTTTTCGCCGTCAGCCAAGCATTACAAGGTCGCAAGCGGCACCTTACTTTCATTTCGGGGTTACTAAGATGGATTGTGAACTAATCTGTTAACGCTTACAAGCGATCACAATATGTCTTTTTTATAACTCTCTGCGTGGTGCCTACTTCAGGTGGGAGAAAGGGGGTGGCTGTCGGAGGTGGGGAGGGGAGGGGAGGAGTGATATTTTCTGAGTCGATTTGACTTCACAGAATGGCCATTGTCTTGCTGCTTGCAGAGAAGCGGGTGTCATAACGAGATGAAGGATGGAAGTAAAATTGACAAAGCAACAAGTGGCTATAGTTAGAATTGTCACGAGTGATGATAATAGCATTAGTTTGGATGAAATTGAACTTGGGGCGCTAAACAGCTTCATTGTGGCTCCGGTGGTGTTACTTTCCTTATTATCGAGGATTAAACTCCTAACACCTGAAGAAGTTTAGAGACTTCAAGTCTCTCTCCAGTGTTTCTCAGCTTGTTCTTTGTCTAACAGGTTACGGTTGCGATTGTTAATTATACTGTGGAAGGAGAAGAATAATTTAATAAGATTAGAGATAAAATCAAATTTAATCTCTTGTTATCCTTGTCAACTGTAATCTTTCTCCCTCTCACTCTCTGTATATATTTATTATTTATTTATTTATACATACATACATATAAATGTATGAAATAACTTAATATGACGTCCACATAATTTAAAATACTATAGTCATCACTGTATCATCACTATTATAAAATGTAGTAGCCGAGTAGATTGAGGCTGACGTTCACTTACAAAAACATCTTTCATTTAGAACACCAGGTAACATACAAATCCGGATAGGGAAAAATAACACAAAATTGAAAATATTTCATGATATATATTGCGTTCATTGCGTTCTCAAAGGAAAAGCTTCGAAATCTGTGTGATAGCCGATTTATTAAGTATGAGAAGGAGTATGGCCTCAGGAATGATGTCATTCCGGTAACCAGTCACTCCACTATAATTACTTCTAGTTTACTCTAGAAGATATAGTACGTTACAATGCGCGGGAAAATGAATTAACGGGGTAGCGATTCTAAATTTAAGGTACCAGGTAATTATTTTTAAATGTAATTATTACTAATGAAAGGGTTTGTAAACAATAACTTTGTAATATAATTATCATGACTCCATGTGTAAAAATTGCTTTCGCATTTTAAGCATATCCCTCAATTATCCTCGCATTTTAAGTATATCCCTCAACGAACCATGCCATAAGGATGTAAGCATCGTAAACCACTGGAGATACGGCATTAGTCAAGGAACCCCATTCAACCTTCCAATCTGGTTCTGAACTACGATGGAAATTATAAAAATAAGCTGTAAGATTTTTAAGCAGCTGTAAAAATTTTTATAAGAGCAGTATGTTTCATTTTATAGTAAGAAAATGTATTCAAAAATTAGAATTTCCCAGTATTTTTTTACTATTTATAAATTTTAAAATATTTCATTCCTTCAAAGAATTAATTTTGGAGTGAAACACATATTTTGTCTCAACAATATATAAACATTTAGTTTTTAATAGACATATTTCAAAACTTATCTTGCGAGTAGGTAAATTCCACTTTTTTGATTTGTTGTGTAGATTTAGATTCAAAATATTAGTAAAAAATTAGAAGAAAAGAAGTTTTATGGTGCAGCTTCCTCATACATTCCTTTATTGTATACGTAGTTTCAATATTTAAATATATATATATATATATATATATATATATATATATATATATATATAAACATATATATATATATATATATATATATATATATATATATATATATATATATATATATATATATACCGTGTGGCCATAATTAAACTGACAGTACTCACAGTGTTCTGTAGCGCGATCTATTTGGAGAATGAAGCCACATTTTGTAGGACGATTAAATAAAACAGGGGACGAAGGGTTCCGCACAAAAAAAAAAAAAAATATTTCTAAAAGTCACCGCTAGGGGAATATTTGGCGCTGTTTTATAGAAAACAGAGTGCTAACAAATGCAAATTAATAAGGAATAAAATTACCTTTTATTATGCGCTGCTCTTCGGAACCGGAGTTCTCGGGTTCGAATCCCGCTGCTGGCATGGATGTTTGTAGCCGTTCGGAATCGGCTTTAAACTGTAGGTCCCGGTCTCCTTAGCCCTCGTGTGCAAAACAGTAGACCGTAGAGCTCCAAACCAAACCTTTTATTATGCACATTTTCTGATTTAGTTCAAGTGCAATATGGCAACACTTTTAAAAAAGCTTAAAATCTACATAAACACCGATAAAGTCTCGTGATCTGCAATATCACGTACGCTGAGCAGAAGAAGAAGTTATTTATTCAAATTTCACGTTACATCCATTGGCACAATTAAGAAATTAATTTCCGTATTGATTTGCATTTGTTAACACTCTATTTTCTATTACACAGAGCCAAATATTCCCCTAGCGGTGACTTTTGGAACTAATTTGTTTCTTCGATTAATCCTTCGTCCCCCGTCTTGTTTAATCTTCCTACAAAATGTGGCGTCATTCTCGCAAATAGATCGCACTACAGAACACTGTAAGCAAGCACCGTCCGTTTATTTATGGCCACCTGATATATATATATATATATATATATATATATATATATATATATATATATATATATATATATATATATATATATATATATACATAATATATGTATATGTATATATATATATATATATACATACATAATATATATATATATACATAAATATATATATATATATATATATATATATATATATATATATATATATATATATATATATATACATACATATATATATATATATATATATATATATATATATATATATATATATATATATATATATATCGAAATATCGTTGAAGGCTTTGAAGGCGATATAGCAACTGGACCATATGGGCCAAGCCCTTCAATCCAGAGGTTTTTATCAGTAAGCACAAAAATGACAACGAGAGAAAAATAAACAAATAACAGAGTAAAGAGATAGAAGGAGGATTTATGAGTCCATAGCACAATAACTGGAGAGTAGAGAGTTTAAGAATAGAAAAACATAAAAATGTTTTTGCGGCCAGGGACATCCGTACAAAATACTTGAGTATAATAAATAAAAATAATCGAAAACAGGAGAAACTGAAAAAATTTGAAAAAGTGATAAATATGTATTTTAAAAATATTTAAATGGCATTAAAAATCAGAAGATGGTTTAAAAAGTATTAAATAATGATAAAAAAAACTTTAAAAAATGAATTAAATAGACTTTGAGATTTTTTTAAATACGTTGTAATAGTTCCAAGTCAGATATACGATTCAGCTGTAATGAACTCCTGGGAGATTCCCCATAACTTGAGAAAGTCCATCGTCACAGATGTAAGAAATTATAGCTGTTTGACCCAAACTCCCCGAGGCAATACATCACTTAATTTACCGTTCTCTCTATTTAGGTAAATCGTTTGCTACAGAAATAAGAGGTTCAGTGAAAATCTTGATGGATTTATCATCCTGTGAACTTATCCCCTCGCTTCAGAAGTCCATAATTTTTGCTTGTAGCTTCTGGGGTGGTTCGGAAACAAATGGGGGTCTTTGGAGACGCAGACGTAAACCAGCTATTTCCGGTCGAGATAGGCCCCTCAGTTTTCGGGGGGGTATTCCTCGTCAATGGATAAGAGAAACGTGTTTAAACGGAAACTAAGAGATACAAAAGGTTTTATCACAATTTAATGGTGTTACTTCAGTGACTGCTTTCCAGACTAAGCATTTGCATTATAATAGCCTTTTTTCAATTCTCATAAGATAATACATTCTGGGAATAAGTTTTTTAAAAGTTCCTAAAAAATAGCGTAACTTTGAAGGCTACTTAGTTTCTACGTGTAGATTACTGTATGCTTTAAAATAACATAAAAATCTAATCAGGAAAGTGGAATTTACTTATTCGCAAGATACATTTTGAAACATGTACACAAAAATTAAATGTTTATATCATATTGAAGCAAAATATGTTTCATTCTGTAAATTAAATCTTTAAAGGACTAAAATATTTTAAATTAAAAAATAGTAAAAAATGCTAAGAAATTAAAATATTTTAAGTGCATTTTCCTGCTGTAAAATGAAACATATTTCTCTCATTATTTATATAATTTTAGTTTTCAGAATAAAAATGATAATTAATTTCCGTTTGATGTAAAAATTTAGCTTCTAACTTACATATATCAAAAAATATTTTGCAAGTAAATATAATTCTATTTTTTTTTTAAACTTAAGGTACATATTTTATGTTTTCTATTAAGTTTTTTTTTATTTTCTATGAATTAAACAAATACTTTATATATTTTTTTTCAGTAAAAATGCTTTGTTTTTAAATTTGTATAGATGATATAAAAATAATATAATGTATGGTAAAAAATGTTAGTAATAAATTGCTTTCGGAATATAAAGACTGTATCCTTTGAAGCAGTGCTCGCATTTGCAATATTCTAATGAGAATGTATGAAGTGATACACCCTGAAACAACTACAGGTTCCACTAAGTAAAGATAAGCTTCTTAAATTTCCAAAGAAAGACTTCTGAAATTTTATGCACAGTTTTTGTACAAATTTTGTATAAATTTAAATTATATTTCTTTTTACTATCAAAGATATTACATGTGCATTACTTACACAAACATTGGATGTGCAAAAAATCAAGCTATGAATAACGATAACCTATCTATAACCAAATAACATGACTTGTCTATATCATCATTTTTTTTAGGCCCATGCAGTATCGTTATAAATAAGTTGTACTGCTAATGCAGATGGCAGAATACAAGTTGAAAATGAGTCTTAGATTTTTTTTTTAAATACTAAAAATATTAGTTTATGTAGATTATTTTATCGACACATTGCATTTTAAACAATTTGAATAAAATTAATCTACATTTCTACAATTATATTCTTACTACGTATAGCGACATTGGACAGCAAAGTGTCTATAACGATAACGTGTCTATAACAATATATTTCTCAGTCTCTACAATATAGATTATAGATAGATTTTGCTTCATTTATAGATGGCAATAATGTAACAATATATTTCTAGGTCCCTACACTATTGATATAGATAGTTTTACTGTTTACATTGGTGGCAAGAATACAATTTGAAAATGAGTTTTAAATATTAAAAAAAAAAAAAAAATTATAAAAAGTTGTACGGGGATTTTTTGACAAATTAAATTGAATTTACATTTAAGTAAATTATTTAAAACGTAAAGTGTCGAAGAATCAATAGAAAACCTCGATTATTCAAGATATTATATACACAGTACGGTCATAAGAATAAAAAATAATTTCGAAAAAGATCAAATTACCTTTAACGATAAATTGCCAATAAGAAAAAATTTTTAAGCTCTCTACGGTACCATTTTAAACAGGTCTTACTGTATATGTAGATGGCAAGAATAGTAATTGGAAATGAGTCTTTAAGACTCATTTTCAACATGAGATTACATGTCATCAAAATATTTAAAATGCTAAAATTTCAATATTCTCAAAATGAGTCTTTAAGACTCATTTTCAACATGAGATTACATGTCATCAAAATATTTAAAATGCTAAAATTTCAATATTCTCAAAATGAGTTTTTTTAAGACTCATTTTCAGCATGAGATAAAAACTCACCAAAATGTTTAAAGTGACAAAATTTCAAAATTCTCAAAATGAGTCTTTAAGACTCATTTTCAACATGAGATGACAATTCACTAAAATATTTAAAGTGACAAAATTTCAATATTCTTAAAATGAGTCAATGTTATTTTTGGTTGATTTTTCAATACACCTATAGTCTTGCGAGCCCTTAAGATAATACCATTTTGTGGTAGCTTACACGACGCCTGCAATCGAAAGTGGTATCCAAACAAGTACAGCACGTATCTCGGCACTACGCTCGAGTCCCCTCGCCGTGCCGATGGAAAGAGAGAGACCCCCACGTCGTCTTTATTTATGGTCTGGCTCCTGTGCGCATCCCAATAGATTTCGGCTGCATCCGTCTCTAGTTACTCCCCAGATTTATCAGGCGCTGATGGCGTTATCTGATGGGAAATGGGCGACGTGTTGAAACCAATATTTAACAGGAGGGGGGAGACGCGCGCGATGAGATTTTTATGGAGTACTTGGTGATTAGGCATTAAGGAGATTGTGTCACGACGGATGGCTCGATGCGAGCGAGATATTAAAATTGCACACTAAAAACGCCTCTTTTGAAACCGCTTTTCGGTCTCGGAAACTCATGCTTTTTCTCAGTGAAAATGGTGATTATGGCAAACATGCGGGCTTGTTGAGCTGTATTCCAGAAGTGTAGATCTTAGATTCAGGATATCACCAGGAAAAAACAGCCTGGAACTTTCAGAGAGGCACAGGACTCATAAAAGATGAAAACAAATTTATATCAATTTAATCTTATACAAGTTCTCTTTTCCATACATAATGATAGAGTGCAGTGAGTGTGTGTGTGTGTGAAAAATTCACAAAGCATGTGAATTCTTCACATGCTATCAGTATATAACAACAGTAGGGATAAACTACAATTTAGTTATAACTAAAAATTTTACACTCGATTAGCTACTATTATTTAGTTTCCCCGGAATTACTAGATAAAGAGAATTAGATTGGCTGTCATGACATCAGGAGAAAAGTCCAAAGAGGAGTGGAAATTCACATTTATTTAAAATCAAAAACTCATCGGTCTACCAACCGTGCAATAATTCAACATAAAACACTGGAAGAAAGTACATGTTTGCGACTGATGCCGGGCCCCACAGTGAGCTAGTCACGTGATTGTCTTCTCATGAGAATTAATCTAGATCAGCACTTTTGTGAGGCAAGAGTGGATCTTGAACATTTATAAAAGCCCAGAGACGCCCATGCAACAATTTACTTATTGCAGAAATATCACCAGTCCCTGGGATAGCTGAACACATGACAGAAAAATGTGATCATTGAACAAAAAATTAGCATTTACTCCTACGTTACTTTGGAGAAACAGGTAAAAAGAAATTAAGTCGGAAAATAATCCTTTATGCAACATTTTATGGTTGGGAAATTAGACATAAAAAAGAGAAGGGAAAATAAAGAGGGTTTTGGATATCTAGTTTCGTGATAATAATTTTGATATATTACATATGTATATATGTGAATGACATCCATAAGTGGTTAAAGCATGAAAGACAAATTTGATTTCATATATAAAAACTTCTTCATTGTAATCCTTCTGTCCATGGCTATCCCATTTAGATATCCTTTGTTCTCATAATTTGCCACGACAAGCGGGGAGGATGTTACCAACCCGAGTTCCCACTCAGAACTGTCTTTTTTGGCGTTGCTACCTAAAAAAAAAATTCCTATGCCTACTTCTGCGTCAGCTCTTTTACTCTGTCTAGTTCCGCTCGAAGGTATGTTTTTTCCCTATAACTTTGTCGTTAATGAGTTCTAACTATTTTAATTATAAATTGCTTAATTCCTAATCCCCATTTTTAAATCTGACATATATTTATATACTTTAAAGGACTTTACAGTCAGTGTCGCAGCAAGGTCTGATGGTACCCAGATTATGAAGCTATTAGAAACAGTTTGTAATTTATACAGAACAAAAAAAAAAATATTAAATCTGGGAAAAAGCAATTTAAAGTCTAACTTGACAAGCATGGAAATAGTGTAATTCGCTCTTTCATTCTATTTGGGACATGACAAAAGTAGTTGTATGAAACTACGTAGAAATGTTTGTGAATTAACATTTAAAAATTCAAATTTTGAAAATATTGATAAAGTAATAATTCTCAGACACTTTAAATGGGTTTCCTTAAAGCATGTAAAACATATCAGTCCAGTAGTTTATCACTTCACAGTTATGGAAATTTTGGTGGAAAATGATATCATTACAGTTTTATGGGGGAATAATATCTTTGTGCGGACGTCGTATAAAATACAGAGATTGGCGATGCCGTAAACAGAGGCTTTATCTTGACAAAAAACTGCCATCTTTCGCAGTGATCTGGCTACGTTTTCAATCGACGGTTGATTTTAGCTTATCAATAACTCTCTTGGATGTGATGAAAATGTTCTTGTTCACTGTAATGAAATTTTTTGGCTTATGCGATAACTTTTAAATAGATTGGGATGAGTTAGTAGTGACTTCCTGAGATAGAAAATGTCTCTGTTGATTTCCTTAATGGCAAAAAGATATTTCCGAAAATTATCAAATGCTTGAAGAGGACATGAAGCTTTACTTTAGATCTGATATTTCTTGCTATTCATCTTACGATTATTTATGATTAATAAATCGGTATGCTGAAAAAATATTGGTTGTTAGGGGATTCCTGGGATACAAAATGTCCCTGTTGATTTTCTTAATGGCAAAACGATATTTCAAAAAATAATCAAATGCTCGAAGAGGACGTAAAGCTTTACTTTAGAGCTGATATTTCTTGCTATTCATCTTACTTTTATTTATGATTAGTAAAGTTTTATGCTGAAAAAAAATATTGGTTGTTAGTAGCTTCCTCAGAGAAAAATGTCTCTGTTGATTTCCATGACTGTGAAACGATATTTCCGAAAATTATCAAAACCTTGAACAGGACATGAGTTTTTACTTTAGAGCTGATATTTCTTGCTATTGATCTTACTTTTATTTATAATTAGTAAAGTTTTATGCTGAAAAAAATATTGGTTGTTAGGGGATTCCTGGGATACAAAATGTCCCTGTTGATTTTCTTAATGGCAAAACGATATTTCAAAAAATAATCAAATGCTCGAAGAGGACGTAAAGCTTTACTTTAGAGCTTTTATTTCTTGCTATTCATAGTACGTTTATTTGGGATTAATAAAGCGTTATGGTGAAAAAAATATTGGTTGTTAGTGGCTTCCTCAGAGAAAAATGTCTCTGTTGATTTTCTTGAAGGCTAAACGATATTTCAGAAAATTATCAACATGCTTTAAGGCTTTATTAATTTTTATTTTAGAGCTTATATTTCTTACTATTCATTTTAAGTATTTTTAGGATTAATAAAGCTTTATGCTGAAAACGATTCATTTATTTTTAGTTAAATTTTGAATGTCTTTTATATTTTATAACAGAACGATAAATTAAAAAAGCTGATTCTGCCTTTTCAATATAGTTAATATGCTATTTTAATTAACATTATGTAGTATATAAATCAGCTCTCTACAAATTAGCATTTGAAATTTTTCTATAGAATAAAAATTACAGAATATAATTACTCTGAAATAGTGTTACATAATCTTCGCAGAGTTTCAATTGCATTAATGAGAACACCATATTTTTTTCATTTAAATATACTGTTTTATTATATATATATCTCTATGTATACGTGTATATATATATATATATATATATATATATATATATATATATATATATATATATATATATATATATAATATATATATATATATATATATATATATATATAGAGAAAGAGAGAAAGAGAGAGAGAGAGAAGAGGGAGAGGGAGAGAGAGAAAGAGGCTGAAAAAGGAAAGAAACAAATTGAAAGAAGAATTTGTTTCAATGTGTGTTCAATTAAATTTTTAATATTTTGATGATACAGTAAGAAATTAAAAAAAGTTGATTCTATCTTTCCATTACAGTTGGTATATTATTTTAATCAACATTGCATAGCATGAAAATATGTTTACTACAAATTAACTAATTCTGTAAAATTAAAATTACACTATACAATTATACTAAAATATTATCATACAGTCTTGATAGTGTCTCAATTACGTTAGTAAGAGTAAGATATTTTCATCATACTGGGTGTTTTTAATGATTTTGGTTTCATATTTAGATTGAAAATACCCAATTAATTTTTAATTGTTCGTTTCGGAAAAAAAATGTAATTGAAATAAACTTACTCCTTTGTCGTAAAAGCTCACCCAGAGAAAGTTTCTTTTAGTATACCTTTAATTTAACGTTGCACAATATGAAAACCTACATATAGTTTTCATAGTGTCTCAGATACGATAAGGAAAACAGTCTATTTTCATAAAGATTAAAGTACAATAAATTAAAGATATCGTGGTACATTTAACGATATAAATTTCATATGCAGATTGAAACCATCCAATTAATTTTCATTTGCTAATTTCGAAATAAATATTAAAGGAAATACACTTGAATCTTTGTCAAAAAAGATCAGCTGGAGAAAATTTTTATAGAAAACTTACATAGTATGAAAATCTTTTTTTTCAAATTGAAATTTAAATTTATTCTTTTGAATAAAAATTAAAGTATACGATTACATTTAATTATTTTTATATAGTCTTCATAGAGCTTGAATTATGTTAATAAAAAAAAAGTATATTTTCAAAAAGATTAAAGAGAAATAAATTAAAGAAATAGCGATACAATTAATGATTTAAATTCCATACGAAAATTGAAACCACCCAATTAATTTTTAATTGCTTATTTCAGAAGAAAAAAACTAGCGGAAATTAACTTGCACCTTTGTTATAAAAGCTCACCTGGAGAATTTCTTTCTAGAATAACTTTCAAAGAATCTATTTCCTATGCACCGTTAATATCACATATAAAAGCGGTAAGAATATTAACCATTTCCTGGAAAAAGTATTATTAACTTAAAGAACCATATTTTTTCTTTGTATTTTCCTGCTGTCGTTAATTCTTGCATTCATTTCACTCGCCGGGAAGATATCATTTAAATACAAACCACCAGGTTTGGTCGAATATATTCAAAGGTGTCACGAATAATGAGCGATTCGCTGTTTTTATTACCGGTTACTGAGCTTCAAATTGTATATCTAGCATGCATAAATCCGGCCTAAGTGTTTATGTAATGGACCTTAAAAACGCCTCCTCGTTTTAGGGATGTACAGGCCTTTTCTGCCTAGAAAAAGAATCATCCCAGTCTAATTAATAGAGGTTAATAAACCCTCTTAATCCATTCTAATACCATGTCTGGATAAGTCACTTTTTTTAATTTGTGAGGGGGGTCTTTTTATTAAGCGCTTTAAACACACAGAGAGATGCTTTAATACTGGAGAAAAGTCAAGCATCCACTTAGCTAACACATGTATTTTTTTTAAGGGTATCACATGTTCGTGATACGTCATGTATTTTATGTTAATGAACCAGGCTTGTAAAAAAAAAGGAAACGAATGAAACTCTTCGGCATAAGCACGCACGGATCCATCCATGCAAAATAAGATGCTGCATGGATGTGTGTGTGTAGGTAGGCTATTTTTTATTTGGCATACATATGTATGTCATTAGTACTCAAATAGGGTAGCAAATGTCACATACGGATAAAGAAAAAAATAATAGTCGAGTCTCTACGCGTAAGAGAGAATACATAAAAAAAAAATTCATTTTTTTCTCCACCCTTCTCCGAGACTTGTTAGCTGTGCGAAGCCCGCTAAAAAGAACGAATAAATAAAGTTCGAACGACGAAAAGGGGGGTTGGGGGAGGAGGGTACCGTGAGAGTCAAAACCAACACGCGAAGCTCTCAGCGCCAATCAGGTCTAATTTAATGGACGCCAAGTTGCACGCCAGAACTATTTTAGACTAAAGCGATGTTAATGTTGTGAGTGGAGCTTTGGGTCCCCGAGCCTTTGTTTTATTGTCGTTTTTGTTTTTGGCATTCAACGAAAATAAACAATGGAGAATAACTAGATATGAAAAATGAACGTTTCGGATCTGTAATGTAAGAGATGTATGGTAATTTTTGACGGCAGTGGGGCGAATGATGTTTGAAAAAAAAAGGGGGGTAGGAAATTTTAAAGGAAATCGATGCATGAATGCCTCTTACAGACAGCAAAAAAGACAGCTTAAAAACGGCACATTTGAAAGAGTAACAATGTGTCTGCCTGTTTTGCTGGGGTAATCGATGCTTCCTTTTCGAACCTAAAGAGGCATATATACACACAAGTGTGAAAGAGATGGTTCATTAAGTTCATATTCGGAGTGTCAAACCATATTGGACGTTGTCAAGTTTTGCAAGCGTCATGCTCGATTACATGGTTTGGTGGCATTCACTTTGACACGGATGATTTTATATGACTGGTAATTTTCTGTTTTGTGTGTAGTTGCCCTAAAATTTTTTACGGGGAAAGAATAATTTAAAAAAAAAAACTTTCTGTCAATATGAAATTGGATTTACAAAATGGTCGAATAGCATTTTGAAAAGAACTTTTCGAAAGCATTAAGGTTGACAATGTAAGCACAATTTTTACCATATGAAAATAATCCGTAGCTAATGGTGATATGGCATGACGGCAGTCAGGGATGAATCTAAATTCTTCACGTAAAATTATAAATAAATAAATAAATAAAAAAAAAATCTGAACAGGTTTTTTCTTTTTCTTTTTTTAAGAAAAAAAATGTTAAACATTCAGAATTATTTAATGCCTTAAGGCTATAAGTTCAAGTGTACTGTCTTATCACCATTTCAAGTAGTCCAGTTGTACCATCGCATTGTATTGCCCTTTGTCGTCACGCCATCTCACTTTAGGTTATAAAAAAATGTGTTCTCCAAAGGAACTTTAGATTTAGTTTATAAGGACAAATAAATAAGTAAATAATCGCATTTTTTGATTTTGTATAAAATGATTCGAAGCAAACTATGGGATAAATATAAAACTTGTACATAATGTCGCCATTTTTATCATTCATGTCAGTATTTTCTTTTGTAATACTTAATATAAATATAGCATTCAGTACTAATGATTAAAATGTAGAAGTCTTTATGGAAGCTCCAACAGAAATCAAACAGAAATTGAAATTTTAGAATGATTTTTAGATAACCAACTCTGAAAACAACAGCGAATCAGGTTTCTTTTACTAGATAAATAATAATCGAACAGATTTGTATATATCTAATGATCTCAAGAACTGTGAGAAGAACGTCTATTTCATTTATAGTATGACATTTTGATTAATTTTTTTTTTGTCAAATTTATCTGGATCGATTCAATAGTTTTTCTTAATTGTCATCTTTATACGTTCTACAATATCATTCGTGAAGATTAATGAAAAGAATCCATTTCATCTCGCAGTAAAAGAGCTGATTGTCAGTAAAATACAATAACGCCTTCAATGTTCTTTACGATATCCCCAAATTTGAAATCCGACGAATATTTAATTGCTCTTTAGTAACACGTCATTCCCATGAAATAACTCTGAACACTTTATACTATTTCTGATATTTATGTGGTGGTGAGGATTGGTAGTACGTAGTAAAATATATTTACCTGCATACAACCAATTCCTTAATCCACAGACTACAAAAGCTTGCCGATATCTCAACCGATCCGTGGCAAGCACTCCCCCATATCACCAGTTTTTCACTAGTTACAAAAACACAGATTTAAATTTCCACCGGTGCTTTCCACTATGGTGGCCCGCACTTGCTTCGCAGCTTCAATACAACGAAAATAATAACAGAGCGAAATAAAAAGGTAAAAAAAAAAACACCTCTCAATTTTTTTTCTCTCGCTCAAACGGTGTGAAGGAGGAGGGGACAGTGACAGAGGGTAGGCCTGTAATGAAGTCTTTTCTTTCCTCCCAGCTGAGGCGGGCAACTAAACTCGCCTGGTCTTTTTTTTTTATTATTTTCCTTTCCTTTTTCATTTTTATTTTCAAGAACCCCAATGATTACCTGCACACCTACTGCGATTAATGGTGCCGACTTCGCGAAGTGGGATGCGATACCGGGGGTCGGCAGACGATTCCGGGGGGACAGACAACCCCGGCCGCACGTGCGGCGGTCGCCTTTTTGCCCATCGATTCTGGCTTTCCACCAGCTACTCCCCCCTCCCTTCTCTTCCTCAATAGCCGTCACCTTCGTTTCTTGTCTCTCCTCCCCCCTCCCCTCTTTGCCATCTCGCTCTAGGGATTTTGTCCCAATTGCGGAAGTTTTTCCCATTGTCATGCGCATGTGTATGTGTGTGTGTAATGCCAGTGGCTGAGATTTCCTTTCAGTAGCGTTAAGGATAGGATAGCGTTTCACAGTGTTATTCTAAGGCGGAAGATCGTAATCTTTACTTATTCTGAGATTTAGTAGTCTTTTTGCATTTTAAAATGAGATAGAGTAAAACCTTGTGTAAAATGGTACAGTACGGACGTAGAATGATATTATAGACAGGTATCGTTATAGACAATTTAATCATTCGTCACTCGCATCTCTACGATCTCATCCTGGGGGGTTTGTCCCAATCGTGGAAGTTTTTCCTATTGTCATGCGCATGTGTATGTATGTGTGTGTAATACACACATACACAAGTGGTCGAGATTTGTTTTCAGCAGTTGGTTGGTACTTGCAATATAGGTTCCTCTCTTCAACCCATGGGAAAAAATCTTAATCTTTACTTATTCTGATGTTAGTAGTCTTTTTGCATTTTAAATGAGATTACCTTAAAAATTACACAGTAAGGACGTAGAATGATATTATAGACTATCGTTATAGACAATTTAATCATTTTGCTCTACGATCATCTTTTGTATCGTGGAAGTTTTCCTATTGTCCTGCGCATGTGTATGTATGTGTGTGTAATACACACATACACAAGTGGTCGAGATTTGTTTTCAGCAGTTGGTTGGTACTTGCAATATAGGTTCCTCTCTTCAACCCATGGGAAAAAATGTAATACCCTCGGGCTGTCTCTAATTTTAAGGATTCCTTAAACGAATTACACCAAATGATAGAACAGTAGATTCTCTAGGATACTATCTTTTGCTTAAGACATATCGGGTACTCATTTTCAAACTCATTCAACAGACATTTTTTTACGTAAAAGGAAAAAATAGCATCCTAAAGAATTTGCTGTTCTATCGCGTGGCATAATTTGTTATAAAGAATTCTTAAAGTGCAAGTCAGCCAAAGGGAGTTTTATTTTCCCCATAGGTTAACATTGAGAAATTCAATATGGCAAGTAGAGACCTACTTTAAAAGATTGGGTCTTAATCGCTAGACAGAAGATCGTAATCTCTACTTATTCTGAGAACTGATTTAGCAGTCTCCTTGCATTTTTAAGCGAAATAGAGTGAAATCTGTATAAAACGATACTGAAGGGGGATTTAGAAAAATAATATAGATAGGTTATCGTTATAAACAACCCGATCATTCTCCCCTCTACGATCTACTTTTGTGATATTTTGTCAACTGCGAGTTTTTCTATTACCATAGGCACGTGTTTGTGTGTATATAATACCAGTGGCTGAGAGTTGATTACAGCTGTGTTAAAGGATAGAATGGCCGTATAGGGTCTTGATCTTAACACAGATCATAATCTGTACTTATTCTAAGAACTGAATTAGTAGTATCTTTGCAATTTTAAATGACAGAGGTAAAACCTAGGTAAAACAATACTGTAAGGAATCTAGAAAAGTATTTTTATAGATAGTTTGGGTCATTTGATCATCCAATTTTATGTCCGTGGTGTGTATATAACACCGGATTGCTGTCTTGGGTTAACAGATTTTAAGGCTGAACAGCTTATTTTAATTTCAAAACGTTTCCAAGCAGGGCTATCTCTAGAAGTTTTGCGATCCCTGGACAAAAATTCAAAATGCCGCCCCCTCTGCAGGATAAGAAAATTCCTATTAAAAGAGATAAATTTGATTTCCATAAATTTAATTTTGAGAAATACTCAGTTGCCACACTTATTAGCAAAGAATATAAAATTCTTTAAGCAACAGCAAGATTTATTGCAAAATCTAGAAAAATGATTAAGTTTAAAATTTAATTAGGCTTCAATTATTTGCCTAATAAGACCCAAACTGATACTCTTTCATCTGCCAGATCAAGCACGTTTATATATCTCGTTTCTTCGTCAGTCAATATTGCTTCTACATCTTTGAGTGTTTAATTAATATATTTTTAGGTGTATCTTTTAAATCCTATCTATTCTGCAAGAATTGAAAATAATGGCTGAGGGTTGAATCAAATGTACATTTCAGATTCACTTAATGTAAAAGAATAAAATACTGCTTTAGTTGATATTTCAATTAATTAAAGCATAATATAAAATAATTATTGTTCCAAACTTCCTGGCTATAAAGAATTATATTTTGTGAAATTGGTTGACGTTTCAACTAAATTAAATGAAAAAATAATATATACTAATGTTTCAGGCTTTCAAGAATTAAATATTGTAAAGTATTTTTATAAAAATTATTTCCTGATTAAAAAACATATTTTTACAAATCTAAGGCAAAATGTTGCCTTAGGCAGAGATTCAATGTTTCGGCCCTAGAATCTCTCCTGCGTTGAGAGTACTTAAAAAAATATCCTTCCTCCTCAGTGACCAATCTCAAAATTTAATAAATTAAACTGAATTGTACGGCAATCGACTTTTCTTCACGTTGCTTGGGTTCCACTGCATTTAGCACTAGATATAATTCAGAGATTCAATGTTTCGACCCTAGAATCTATCCTGCGTTGAGAGTACTTAAAAAAATATCCTTCCTCCTCAGTGACCAATCTCAAAATTTAATAAATTAAACTGAATTGTACGGCAATCGACTTTTCTTCACGTTGCTTGGGTTCCACTGCATTTAGCACTAGATATAATTCAGAGATTCAATGTTTCGATCCTAGAATCTATCCTGCGTTGAGAGTACTTAAAAAAATATCCTTCCTCCTCAGTGACCAATCTCAAAATTTAATAAATTAAACTGAATTGTAAGGCAGTCGACTTTTTTTTTACGTTGCTTGGGTTCCACTGCATTTAGCAATAGATATAATTCCCAGACAAATGTTTACCCAAAGGGAGATCAAACAATTTGTAGAAGCACCGGTGTTCTGCCCTGCTACAAGATCCTTCAGGCGTGTTCGATAATTAATTAGATAGCGTATGTGCTAATTAGCCGCTCGGTTGCGCCACGTTAGCGATAGAAAAAAAAAAGAACCACTGTCAATTTTTTTTCTAGAAAAATACAGAGAGATAACTGCCTGTACATCCTTGTGCATCAAAGTGGAAGGTAACTTTTGACTTTTTTTTTCTGCGGAATAAACTCAATAAAAAATAATATAAAAACTATCTGTTATAAAAGAAACACAGAAAAGTGGTATAAACTACAGCAACCAGGATGATATATTTTTTTCAATGCTCACGTTAAGACTTGATTACCTCCTTGACAAGATTTTCCTCTATTCCCGCTTCCTTCCTGCCTATCGTAAACTACATTCTGAGCCGGAGTGGAACACAAAAAATATATATCTAGGAATGAAAGATGGCGAAGAAAAAACCGCCAAGAGAACCAGTTTTTCGCGCCCTCAGTCATTCGCACCTCTAGCTTTTTAATTATATGCCGGTTCCTTTTTAACTGCGTCACGAGGCTAAGGCGGCTCCTTTGATGCTCTGCGACTCTGGTATCATCTGTAGAACCCCCTTTAACAAATGCCCCCTTTGCCAACCCCCCTCGAAGTTGAGAAAAGAGTGGTATCGATACATCTCAGACATAACGATGCCTGGTCCATTGTTCAGAACTAAGTTGGGATGTCATTTGGAGGAGATCGAGAAGGGAAAAAAAAAGGGATAAAAGAAAAAAAACACCAGATTTTTCTGCGAATGCTGCTGTCGTCGACTGCTAAGCAGTATTCTGTGGGAAATTGTTTTAGTTGTGTGTTTGTTTTAATAGCATGTTTTCCCTCCTGTTGATCGCCTTTAACGACGCGATGCCTTTTTTCCAGCTGCATTTCAGGACTGGTGGAAAGATCACTTATTATGTAGGACTGACCGTCAATTAAGGAATCTTTATTATTTTTGGCCACGTCCTGAAGAGATTTGTAGTGGTTAACATTTACAAGATTTAGCTCCAAGACAGAAAAATAAAATTTAATTGTCCTGAAAGACATCTGCCTTTCGATTGAAATTAATGAGTTTCATTTGGAATGATGTAGATCACCCAAGAGTAGACTTTTCGCAAAACCTAGTTTGTCCTAAGTAAGAAAACCACTAGTGATGCACTACAAATTACCTATTAGTTCATTGTCATTTCCTTATCCATTTTATTTTGCTTACAAAATATTTAATTCACACTTAATATTTTCTCAAATCTGATATTATGCATTGCTACTTTCGATTTTCTTGATATCATTTGCTATGAAAGGCAAGGATATATTTTTTTCTGCACGGGGCTGAATTTAGAATAGGACCTACTTCTTAAAGTCGAATTTTTTAGTTTCGGAAGGTTATGAATATTCAGTCTAGAAATAAAGGTGAATTTTTTTCGGTTTTCTATTCTAATGTAAGATTTCTATTTGTATTATATTATTCTACCCGTTTACTCCAAAAGATATATGCGTTTCTTCCACTACGATATTTTAGTATTTCTTAATACAACATATTATCATCCACTAGCATCATACCTGATACCTGCACATTACTGTACCATAGATACATTAAGTAAATGGAATGAAGTCTATTAGAAAATTCACAACATTAAATTACTTATAAGAATTTTTGTATGTGTATACTAAGCGGCACATTAAAAACCTTGATATATTTTGATAAGAAGAACAGATTATAAGTTTCAATAATCTACGAAATTTGAAAAAAAATTAGTAAAATCGTTAGGAATAATGTAGATCATCCAAGAGTAGACTTTTCGCAAAGCCTAGTTTGTTCTATGTAAGAAAACCGCTAGTGATGCACTACAAATTGCCTATTAGTTCATTGTCATTTCCTTATCCATTTTATTTTGCTTACAAAATATTTAATTCACACTTAATATTTTCTCAGATGTGATCGAATGCATTGCTCCTTTCAATTTTTTTAAAAATATTATTTGCTATAAAAGACTAGGATATATTTTAGTTTTACTACATGAGGGCTAATTAGACCAGGACATACTTCTTAAGCCGAATTTCTTAATTCCGAATGGATATGAATATTTAGTCCAAAAATGGGGTGTGGAATTTTTTTCAGTTTTTTTTCTAAGGTAAAGATTTATATTCGTACTATATTATTTTACCCGTTTAATCCAACAGATTTATGCATTTCTTCCACTATGATATTTTTGTATCTATAATACAACATATTATTATCCACTAGCATCATATCTGATATCTGAACATTGTTCTACCATAGTTGTACCATTAAATAAAAGCAACGAAGTCTATTGGAAGATTTACAACATTAGATTACTTATAAAACTTTTTGTATATGCATACTAAGAGGCACATTAAAAACCTTGATACCTTTTGATAAGAATAGGTTATAAATTTCAATAATCTAAGAAATTTGACAAAAAAATTTAGTAAAATTTTGAGAACCAATGATATATTATTTTAGTTATAATTTTAGTTTTATAAATATGTTCTAGTAAATGCACATAGCATCTATTTATTTTTCATACTCTTAATTAACTTTCTCTAAACTATCAATATATTGAAGTGTGACTACATACGGAAGAAAGTGAGACAGTAAGATATAAGGCTTTGTGAAATGTAGTTAAATTCATTAAATTACATTTATCCTTTTATTAAAGCCAAAGAATCCAATTTTACCTTTATTTTAATGTTTATTTTTCTTTTAGCAGCTTCTGAGATTTTAAAGATAATAAAATAAATGCTCTTCCCGCGTGACAAATTTAGCCTTTTGCTGAATATGAATTCTAACCTCATCTGGCTTATAAAAGATTACATTTTGGGTATAAGTCCTGACTCGACTTGGAAAGGTAGTAATTTAGAAGTTATACAATGTTTCTACAAAGAATCTAGCGAAAGAAGATATTCTCAAGAAGTACTAATGACTTTTTCATCCCAGCCATTATAAGCTTAGACCTATCTCTCCTTGTTTTATTCCATTAGAGTAGTTTTTCTTTAAATTATTTACTTCCCTCTGTGGAATTAAAATGTCCCATCTTATAATAATACGTTTGGATAATAGACAGGCTTGTCACAGGGGGTTTTATAAGATGCCTTTCTAGATTAAGTTTTCCTTTTTACTTCTCTACTGCTGTCAGAAAACGTTCTTTCCCGAGTAGAAAAAAAAATATCATTGATTGACTGATTTTAAACTATACAATTTAGTGTCTACTTTTGACAGCTATTAATTGATAAGTTGCATTGCACTCACTATCTTGCTGTCCTAGGATTAGACTAGGTCATTGTCTAATCCTCGAGTAAAATTATATTAGTGGGGTGTAAAAATATGACTCATTTTTAGATTAAGTCTTCATTGTTATGTCTTTACTGGTGTCATAAGTTTTTCCCACATGTGGAATTATTGATTGATTTATTCTGAACTATCTGATTTAGTGTCTACTTTCAAGAGATATTAGCTAACAAGTTGTATTATAGCGACTTGTTAGCTAATAGCTGTTAGCTTGCCAGTAGCCAGTTAATAGTTGCAAATAGAGAAATAATAAGCACGATAGTCACTACTTTGGAGTTTATCAAGGATCAATCCTCAGGAAAATATTCTTAGTGTTCAAGAATAAGTAGAAGGATTTAAAAAGTTTGCTTTGGTTGAGTTACTGTTTAAAGTTAGTTTAAGGGACAACAAGCAAATGAGTTAACTGGATTCCTGCAGACAAAGTTTACAAAGATCAAATCAGTACCATAACTATTCAGCTATAAATCTGTAGCAACTATATCAGCTAAAAATCAGGATCTTTAAGTATAAATATTCTATTTATAACGACTTCATAATCTTATCTGTCTGAAAAGATTTATTCATCAAAGAATGTTCTATTCATTGGTATTTTCATTACTCAAATATTACCAACAGATATAAAATTAAATTTTATGGAAAAGTTAAGTTAAAATTTATTCGAATTCTTTATATATTTATTCATTTCTCTGCAGTACTTTTACAGAAAATGGAGTTGCTTTTCTGGAATTCATTTCATTTGATTGAAGAATGTTCTAAAGTAGGTTGAGAGTCCGGCACAGAAATTGTCTTTCAGTAGAGAATGTTCCAGATGAAGATAAATAAGGCAATCTTAAATACCCTAAGGAAACTCAATGTGTAGACTGGATCCCAAATTATGTTTAAGGTTTAAATTGTTGCTCTACTTTGCATATGGAATTGTTCTAAAACTGTTATGATCACACAAATATTTGTGACTTAGGCATTAACTAAGAAAACTAAAACTAATATCATGGTTAGAGAAGTTTGGCATTTTACCGTAATATTTTCAATATTGCCATTTTCCCCTTTAAATATTCACACCCATTCGAAAGGTTTTCTTCCTGTATGCGTGCTACTAGTACTACTACTAAAGTATCATCTGTTAATTATCTGTTGATCTTGTGATCAAGAAATACAGTTTTAGTTATTCAGTGGTTTCTTATTTTGAATAATCAAGAATTGCTCCCAGAAAGTTTACCTAATAGACGGGGTTGAATGTTTTAAAAATTAAACTAATCTTATTTAATAATTCTTTGACTCTTTGAAATTTAACGGTGATTAGGCGATTACATTACTTCAGAGATAAACGAAAATAATCTAAGGAGTTTGGATTATTTTCAAATTGATATTCCATTAAAGTGAAACCAACAGTTTCTAACCTACAATTTAAAGAACTAATCTTCCATAAGCAATCAGAGTTAGTCTTCCCCTCTAGACCTAAGTCCGACCGAACATTGTCACGGTTTATTTCAAAGCAGCCATGTTGGTTAATCAGGTTAAGCCTGGTTTTTCGGAAAGACAAAATCAACTATCATTTCCCCGTCCAAAGGGTCGTTTTCAGCAGAAATTGGTTCCTTGAACCCGAACAATATGTCTTACTCCATCTTTCCCAGGAATCTGAATCTGTCGAACCCGCGCATAAATGATGATGATAACCACCCCCGTCCCGTGGCGGCAAATAACGACTCTGAACACCTTTATTACGCCGACAGCAATTTATGAATGGAGCCATCCTTTTCACTCGCGCGAAGCCCGTAAGCAGCACTCGACGTGAATGAATGGTCCTCATTACTTTTCTGCGCTTCGGAAACGCCATAAATACAAAACCAAGTGATGGAACCTGCATAAAGCAAATGTCTAGGGAGGGAGCAGGGCTATCGATTACGACCGCAAATGTCGCGTAAAAGCTATTTCCATCTCGCCCTGGAATCGTTTGTTTGAAGGGGAACCATCACTTTAGAAAACACACACGTATTTGACAAATGACATCGGGGTGCCATGCTCCCTCTGCTGGAACTTTTTGTTCCAAAAGGTAATCAAAAGATTATGGCTGTAAATTGTCTGGCCTTTTAATACGGGGAAAGAAGCGAATAGCTCTAAAAGAGAATAATTGCACCAGGTGATAAATTAACACGATGGCTTATTTGCAGCAAGTAAAAATGTATTTTGAAAGTTCATTTCTACGCGCTTCAGAAATCGTATTTATTTATTTATATATTTATAATTTTTTTTCCAAAACGCTAAATCAGTATGCTGTACTGGGGTTACAAAATTTATGAACAAACGCATTTTATTCTTCACACGAATTCTACGTATCAGTATGTAAATGTTTGACTTTTTGCACTGAAATGTTTGTACTTCAACACGCCGTAGCTTATCGTATAAACTATACGAAACACAACAGTATTCTGTCAGCTGTAATGAATGGCAATTCTTAGTAGATTTTTCTCATTTCCTTAGTTTTACATACAGCTTTAAGAGAAAACATTTTTTCCCCTTCACTCATGGCGTCTCTAGGTAAATAAATAATTTAAAATTCAGATATAACCTAAAATTTTCATTTTTAGGAATATTTTATTACTTCTTAATCTAAAAAAAATATTTATAACAGGGTATTTTAAAGGTACAAAAACTAATAACGCTTATATATGTAGAAATTTTGAAAAAGAAATACCAATATTGTAAGTTAGTTAAAGATTTAAGAATAACACATAGCTAATCTTCATAAATAAATAATTTGAAATTCAGAAATAATCTTAACACTAAACGTACCATAATCGGTAAAATGACCCGATACCGGTAATGTACCGGTACCGGTATAAATATACTGGTAATGTATATGTAAAAAAAGCGATGGGTAATGAATTAAAATAGATATAAAAGAAATAAGTATATAATAAGTGAATAAAGTAAAAAAATAAGATAAAATAAATAGATATGTATTAAGTGTTGGTATTTTAGTGTTAAAGTTTTATTGTGTTTTAATCTCAAAGATTGATATTTTAACTTGGTGATTTAAATGAACGAAAAACTAATAATATTTTTATATGTGAAGTTTTGGAAAAAAAAAAGACATCGATATTGCAAATTTAGTTAAAAGTTTAGGGCTAAAACATAGCTATTCTTTACTTTTATGTTACGGCTATAAATTTAGTTTAATAAACAATATTTTTTTAGGAAAAGCACAAAGGAAAATAAAACCTACTAAATATCAGTATGTGAACACAAACTAAAAACTTTCAAAGAGATAAGTCATCAATTTTTTCTTTATATTAAGCTGCAATTCAAATTATTTCTATGAATTTGTCAAACATAGTTAAAATTTTTATTCTTATACTTCTTTCGTGTTTTCTTGAAATATTTGCTATATTCGTGAATTGACCAAGATTGGTATAATCTCCTTGGCAACCTTTGTTTGGAGAGATATATATTTGCATAAAACTATAAATAGCTGGTTCATGATAATCTGTTTCTGAATCTGAAGAATTATTCTAACAAAGAATGTAACAAACAAAGCCGGATTTTAAAAAATTAGTTCTTCAGAAATTACATAAGCTGGGAAATCTCCATTGAAAGGTTTAGCTGTTATGTTGGATAATATGATAAATGTAAAATGTTTGGCATGAACTTTAATTTCAAAGCAATATGTAGCTGAATGGGAATTTAGTGAAATATACTAGTTAAAAAATAGGAGGAAATGTGAAAAGGATTTAGTGAAATATACTAGTTAAAAAATAGGAGGAAATATGATAAGGATTTAGTGAAATATACTAGTTAAAAAATAGGAGGAAATATGAAAAGGTGTAAACTAATTCAAAATTCAAGAAATTTAGTTTAATTATTAGAAACTTTTCGTGTAGATTTAATAGGAAAAAGGATACATTTTGAGCAAAGATTTCACGATTCATATGAAGGTTATATAATAATAAAATTTTAATATAAAAATAGGATTAGAATTTTATTTATTCCTTAAAAATCAGCAGATTTGGGTTAGCTTTTATATTTCTAAAAGAGAATAACTTGCTCAGTACTTTAATACCCCTATTTGAATTTCGGGTTTTACTTCGATGCACTAAAGTTTTGCTCAACCAAACGTTTCCGCAATTTGTTAAGCCTAATAATCATATCTCTGGAATATCGTTCTTAATAAACCCCATCGCACACGATGAAAACAACCCAACTTGCATTTTTTTTACAACGAAAATTACGCAAACAAATGAGTTTCTAAAATAACGTATTAATTACCGTTCATCTTATCCTCGGGGAACCAATCAGCAAGTTTCAGCATGGAGTAAAAACCGACGAACGGAAGAGGAAAAAAGCGGCAATTTTACACGGGAAGAGAGTAAAAAACAAAGAGAAAAGAAGTTGGACATCCCAGCTGCTAATGCTTTATTACGTAATGATCTTGCTTCCCCCCCTTTCTCTTCTCTTCCATACACATTTCTCCACCAACTTCCAGTTTCTCAGCTTCTGTATTTACAAGCTTCCTCAAAGACTTGATGAAATACGCTGTTGAGACAAATACGTTCTTCACAGATTTATAATTCCGATTTTGAACGGAGATACACTTCTTGGTTGAATTCAGACAGACATTGTTTAATCTTGCTGTGATTAATTTGACATATTTTTAACCTGCAAAATGATTAATTCTTTCCGTCACGGATACGGTGAATTTAGAGAATGAAAACGCTCGTTGGAGATATATTGGATAGAAATATTAAGTGATTTGTTCATACTAGCAATTTATAGATGCAATTTAATAACTTTGTTTAATTCTTGTCTTAGGAAAACAAAAATTTATTAAGGCTAAAAACTTCAGTGCCATTTTTACACCATTTATTATTGTTAATATGTTTAGAGTTTTAGAGTAATTTTATCAGATATTATGAAATATGAATTTTATTTTCTATTGGGATCTAAATCACATATTGTGAATATTTGAACAAAATTTAGCTTCTATACATAATATATAAACAATCTTTGTTAACAAAAACAAAAAAGAATTAAACTGGTGAAATTACATTTATTTTTTTTCAGGAATTTTAAATATTATCATATGCAAGATAAAGTCTTTGTTACAGAATGTAGTACAAAATATAAAAGCATAGTCAAAATGAATAACGGTACAAACTAAGTGAAAATCAAAATCAAACAGCTGTTTTGAAACTCCAATCGAGTTAATTTTTCAGAATGGGGGCAAGAAGAGTTTAATGAGGAAAACTTAATGAAGATTTGAGTTTTTATTCGCATTGGTTTTGAGTTTATCTTGTTATGATACGCTGAAGATAAAACTGATTCTTTTCTTTAGTCAACTAAATGATATTTTAACTTTATTAAATGTCTAGCAAAATAGTAATAAACTTAATGCAGAAATTACGTGTTCACTTCTTCAGGCTAAGACAATGAGGCTGTAATTTCGCATTGGATTTACTGAGTGTGCTGAAATCTACTTTTAAATATGCCGTTAAACAATTGTATAATCTATAGTAAAGTTTGCCAAGTATCGATCCAGAGTTACTAATTTTCAGTCTATCGCAGTGTCAAGCTCAGGTTGACTATCCTACAATGATAATCCTTAACGATAATTCTTTGGCGATAATTCACTTTCTTAAAGTTCTCAAAATAGTGGCCTCAAATTATTAGAGAAAAATACCCTATTTTGATCTACGGTTGTCTAAAAGTAAAGACAATGTTCTGTTCTGCGTAATCGCATGAGGTTTTCTTTCCAAAATGATATTTATAAATAATAATAAAAATAATAATAAAACTCACTGATAAAAATTTGTACAATTTTATTAACGGGCAGACGCTACCTACTCTCGTGATATTAAAAAAATTGTTGATGATCAAAAAAGTTCATCAACGATGTCATCCTCCTCATTAAAGCTCATAACTTTAATGAGCTATCTGTTCTTGCATTTATTATTACTTACCAATAGTAGTTTAATTTTTTTTGTCTTTACGTACAATTCAATTTTAATTTATAACAATTCTTAATATTTTTCTCATATACAGTTTTATTATAACTGACTTCATATTTACATTCGTATTTATATTTAATAAACAAATGTAAGATTTGAAAAAAAAAGGTCCTTATTTCTGTTTTGTTCCTTTTGATAACTCAAAGAAGATTTTAAAAACGGTACAATTGGTCAGAAGTTTCATAATTTTGCCGATTTAATTATAGTAATA
>CM063508.1:42451325-42586325 GCA_032207245.1 Pardosa pseudoannulata
TAGAACACTTTAGCACAAATTAATGAATTCACATCGACCCACTATCAATCGGAGCAACAACTTTTAACACACCACTCATCAATCCAAACACATTCCACGAGAGTAGTAGAAGTCGTAGTCTTTTTTTTTAGTCTAGTAGAAGTACCAGTTAATTACAGCCTAATAAAAGTAGTAGTTTTTTACAATACATTATTTTTTAATTTTTGATTTATTAAAAATGAAATAATAAACTATAGCTATTATTGTCGTAACCGAGTAAGCTGTTTAGTAACTAAGCAGAATATTATTTATTCCATTTAAATAAATTTAAAAAAATAGAAAATATTAAAGCATAAAGCACGTACTAGTACGGGTTAGTGTAACAATATGGTTTATTTGTGGGTACAAAAATAACGGTATATATAGGAAAACGAAGCCGAATGTTCTTGTCTACTACGCAGATTCTGGAAAAATTTAGACAAATAAAAACTAGTTTTTACATCAGTCAATGAGTAACCCCAGAACGGAAAAAAATTAAAACTATATACTACTATTACTAAGATGATTTTTCATATTTACGAAACTATTATAAATTTATCCTCTAAAAAATTTATTTTTTGTTTACAAAAATCTTATGGTTGTTATTTATATATATATATCTATTTATATATTTTCTTGTATATTTCAGTATAAAATACAAAAAGTTGGTTAAAAAATTAAATAATTTTCGATCTATTGAGATTTAACTGAATATCTAAATTTACGAGCAAAACGCCCGCTCCCGGTACAATTCCGCTGAGAAATGTACCCACAAACAATGTGTTAAGTTTCATTATTTTCACTGCGTGACTTTTAGAGTAGTTTATTTGAGGAATCGATTTTGTAACCCCTAACGGAAGGAAATTAAATGAATTTTAATACGTACAACAGTTGGCACGATTTTGACGTACCTATTGTCAACGATCATTAATTTTGAAGTTTGTAGATCGTGTAACTGCATAAATTGTTTTTTGACGTCCGATAACTGGTAAACATCTCCACATATTGTATTCACGATTTCGCCTGTGTAACCAAGCTCAGGTTACATGTATTAACATATATACAAGGAAACAAAATATCTCTACGAATGGAAAACATTGTATAACGTATTAACATACTTTTAAAAAGATTCTTCTGCTCTTCAGCATATTAAATTTAACGTATGACGCTGCTAAAACCTCATTTTTCAAAAGAGTTTTCTACGCCCTTCCTTAATGGTTCGGAGAATGACACGTTTTAAATATGCACGTATCTCCAAGAAATTAACTAGACTTCTGAACCTATTAATAAACCCGACATTATATACATAACTGGTTGGAGCGTTTATAAAAATAAAAACAATGTCACGATTGTGGCTCGTTAGCAATACTCTGAACTGTGTGGCAAGCGCATTGCCAGCGGCAGTCTGTGTAGTTATTCCTTAGCTGTTAATGATGTCTTCGATATTACTTAGGAGTAAATTATTCAGTTTTAGTGGTAATTGCGTGCAATTTTTATGACAGTTAAAGATAAAAAAAAGTATAAAAAATATTCCCATTCGTTACATTTTTTTATTATGCCTTTTAAAATACGAATCGATCATATCATCTAATTTGGAACGTTTACGAAATTTATCTTGTATTTCGATGGAGAATTGATAAATCGTTATATGTGATGAAGTTATGGATAATTAAATTTTATCCCGTGAGATATTTTCTCAAATAATAAATTGGAATGTTTCTTTACAATTATTTCTAGATGATTATCTATAATTTTTATTTCTAAATTGGTTTTAATAATTATATTGTTATTGTTGTTTCTGATGCCACTTGGTCAAACCAAGCACGATTGAGCCATACGCTACTCGTATTAAAGCAAAGGGGTGCGCCTTTCGTTTTAACGAGCACCTCAAGGGTAAAAGGACAACTTACGCTCAAGTGGGTCCTCGTAATTTAGAAGCAGGGACCAAGCAGTAGACCCATAGGCTTGGCCTATGAGTCCAAGACTTAATTTTATTTCATATAATTTTATTTCATTTACAAAAATCCATTTTTTCTTTTACAAAATTAAATTTTTTACCAATGTTAATAACTTGTTATTTTATATCTATCCATATGCGGGACTACTTAAGAATTGGGTTACCCTTAGCAAATTTGATGAAAATATTGGCGATATTTACTAAAACGCACGGTAATCCATCCAAACATTGTATTTCTTGCTTTTTCTGGCGACTTTAACTAATGCACAGTGCGCCATCTCGATATGCGAATATATTCTTACTTAATTAACCCTTAATTTGGCTAAGTCTGGCCGCTTCACATGACATGTATATTTATAACTACTATATAACATAATTGTCAGTGTTCGCCACAGAGGACATTAATTATCTCAAAAATGGAAAATGATATAAATTTATTTGTTTATTTTACAGAGATCTTAATGTCTATACAGACATGGTAAAATAACAGAAATTAAAAAATATTTGAAAAAACATCTTGTCAAATTAAGGGTTAAAGAAAATGACGTGAAAAACGGACATTTATATTTATAAGCTATAAATCCCTTAACAGTTTGCAAGCGCAACTGCTTCAAAGTATTAAAAATCAGCCATAGTGAACCATTAATGGTTTTATTATATCTAATTTTTTTAAGCATTGTGCACTTTTAATATATAAGAAAAGAATTACACAAAGAAAGTTGGATCCAAATATCATATAAATTATAATATAGATAAGATTGTGTGGACACGGTGAGATAAGGAAAAAATGTTAGGCGACCATACTTAAATCCTTATCGCCAAGTTTGAGAAGGAACCCAGTTCTTTAGTCAAGCCTTCATATGCACATATGTTAGGAAATATCTAGTTCTTACGTATTTTCTACAATAAATTGAAAATTTCCGGAATTAGTAATGATTCTGACGGTGAAGCACTCAATTTCTGTAAACTTTTTCTAATGGACTTGGATCACTCTGTGAATTCCTGATATTAATATTCATCTACTTGTATTTTCCTCAACACTCTAACGAATTTGCGGAAATCTATCTAGTTTCGGTGTTAACTACCTTGATATACTTTGTAAACAATGCGCTCTTCTTTCTCATGCATAACTTACACCGCAGGCAGCCTTTAAACATCTTAACCGTGATGATAGGAACACCCTGAAGAGATCTGTGCATAAATAATGAAAGTACAAAAGAGAAGCTATTCAATAATCTTCAGGTATCGTTGGATGTTTTGTTTTTCTCTTTGTATCCGGTTGCCTCCAAATGAACCGTTAGCTGCTCCATTTCCTCGTAGGGCGTCAGAAAAAAAAATAAATAAATAAATGAACGCTCTCTGAAGTTCTGGTGAGTTGCATACAGAAATTACCATCACCCAACCTCTAGTATGGGTAACCGCGCGTAAATGACAACAATCTATTCACAGCTTGACATTCGTTTTAATTCACAGATAGCTTCCACGATTCGATTCGCAGTGGGTCCAAGCATATGGCATGTATGGAAATGTGAAACAATGGCAATTCTGGAGAACAGAGGACAAAAGGGAGTTGGATCAAACAATTTCGAGAGAAAAAAAAAAGCATTGGATGTAGCCTGTTGTGTTTCTTCTGTTGAATTTATGGTACAGTCAAAAGAAACCTTTGAAACTAGACAATTCTGAAACTAGACAATTGTTGTAAGTAAATAACCAAATAATGAAAGACGCATCTTTAAATTGGTTGTTTTGGTTTTTAGTCTGAAAAGAAACTTTTATGAATCTGTAAATATCCATTACGTCCGTCTTAAGCAAAACAAAGATTTATTGGCGTTTCTTTCAGTGTTGTAATGTATCCCTAATATTAAGCCATAATAAAACATTTATGCATACCCAGTTTTACGTATTTCACCCTTTAATGCACATTTTTTTTTTTAAAAAAAAAGGGCCGGAAAAAAAAAAAAAAAAAAAAATCAATTTTTTTAAATGTAAAAAACACAATTTAGAACGTTGAATTTAGAAATATATATATATATATATATATATATATATATATATATATATATGTATATATATATATATTATATATATATGTATATATATATGTATATATATATGTATATATATATATATATATATATATATATATATATATATATATATATATATATATATATATATATATATATATGTATATATATATATATATATATATATATATATATATATATATATATATATATATATATATATATATATATATATATATATATATATATATATATATATATATATATATTATACTTGAATAAGTAAGTGTTATAGCTTTCAATCTCATGTAAATGATAAATATCAATAAAACAATTTTTTTTTAAATTTTTTTTTCATCCTTATCTTCAATTCTCGATTGCATTCGAGTGTGAAAAATTATAACAACATAAAATACAATGCCGCTCGAATTATCTCGATTGTGCACAGTTTCGCCAGTTTTGCGCGCTCGAGTTAACTCGAGTGTGCACGTTAAGGGGTTAATGAGTAATTTCTTACATTCAAATCAAAATATCCAGTTTTTATATCTGTGTAAATAGGAAATTAAAAAAAAATAATCCTCTTTTTATTTCATCTTTCTCTGATTTCTGATTTAAATTTCTGAATATTCTACTTAAAGTTATCACTTTATATATGATAAAAACAGTTTAAACATACTTGTAACTATAAAAAGGCAAATAATTAGAAAATAATACTACTTAAAAATTATTACTGTAATTATCAAAATCAATTTTCTATTATTATTTAAAGATTTATCTTGCATTACTTTAATCGCAAAAATATCATATAATTAAGTATATATTAATACCATATCCCAGTTCGGGGAGGGGGGGGGTCCACTGAACCCAGTTCAGTGAACAAGCCAAGCGTGAGCGATGTCGGCAAATTCTAGAATCCAGTTTTCTGATAAATCTTTCTATTCTTGATGACAAAGCTAATAATTTCTAGAAGTAATTTGTACCGTACTCTATTACTTTTTAATCTTTTGATAGTTTTAAAATAATTTCATTAAATACCAACCATATTTTATAAATATATCTAAATAATTTATAAGCATATTTGCTAAATATAACCAACTAATTCTTATATTTTGCTTAATTCACACCTATTGCAAAAATTCCGCACTGTTTATTTTAATAAATTGTTTATTTTAATAAAATAACACTGTTTATTTTAATAAACAGTACAAAAGTACCTATAAGTACATTAAAAGCTCAAATTTAAATTTGTATTCATCTTAACAAAATTTCAAACCTTTTTTTGTTCAAAATATGCTCTGAAATTGGGTATAAACTTAATACAAAACAAAGCACAAATTGTAAACATCACTTGGCGATCATTTGTACAAAAATAGAGCTAAAAACATGGCGGCCAGACATCGGAACAGGGATTTTACCATATGTTAATTAATAATTTAACTAAAGCATGTAATAAATAATTATAAACGATTAAAAATCTATGTCTTACTTGGTAACACTGGTAATTAGTTGTATTAGATTATCAAAGACTGCATTATAAATTACCTTATTTAGTAGCAAATTACTATCTGCATGTTAACAAGCAGTATTTGACTGAAAATATTTTCAAAACTTTAGTAGATATACAGATAAATCTTTTTGGAGATTCGCTAACTCGGGTACCATTGCCTGAATTCTGATGACTACTACCAAAATGGTCTTTAAATTCTAGTCATTGCTAATTTATTTTTATTTATTTATTTATCTTTAGCTTATATGATGCTTTCTCATTAATTTACAGATGGTAGTTTCCGAGTTGTCGTATTTGTATTCCGTGCATAACGTCGACATATCAAGATCCGGTACATGTTACAGCCATACAATGGGCATCAGTTATGATTTGACTGATACTAAGGGCAACCGTTCAGTTTCTCAACACTTTGTCTCGATCAAGAAAAATAGTGACTTAATCACAGCGGGTGGGGCTTACAAGTTGAACCTGATTAATGGCGTGTTAAGAGGTACCCACGTTACTCACTTAAACGCAGTTTATAACAATCTAAAATTCTAGATCAGGGGACAGACGTGTTAATTATTCTTTACTTTAACTTCAATGAATCAGTCAAAACTTTTGAATTATACATCGCTGGCATTGTTTAATTTAGGATTAAATTCAGTGATTTGTTTTGAGATTGCAGAAATACAAATAGTGATAAATTTTGCTCGAGTTTATTTTCGAATTAATTTTCAATCGAAATTAATTCTTGTATTGTAAATGTATTTTTATATAAAAAGGATCAGTTATATTTCAAAATTGTTTACGATGTTTTTGAAGCATTGTATTTTGCGTATTTGAAATATGGTGTTACTTTTAACAGATAGATTTACAATTGTATGAATGAGATATTCATCACAGCACTATTATCATTCAAAAAAATAATTATATATTTATAGCTACTTTTTTATATTTTTTTAAAGAAATGTAACCAATTCGTTTTAGTAAATTAACTTTTTGCATAATTTTATGTATCAGTTCTTCTATTTTAATGATTATTATTTTTTATAGTTTCAATTTGTCTGAATAGTCTGTAATCCATTACAGTAAACAGAACATTAAAAATCAGTTACTAAGATTAAAATAATAATATTTAACATTAATAACTGTGTTAGCACGTTTTATCGCTAATCAAATATTTGACGTTTAGATGACAGATGATTTTTCTCTTACTAAATATAACAGTTTTAGTTACTTTTCAAAGCTAGTCTCAATTTTCACTAAATCTCTTATAATTTTAAGCTTATTTTAAACTGTTTTTTTATATTTATATTACATTTAATTTATTCAACGCTAACTACATATTTCATCTATAATATTACTAATAATTTTTCCATTTTTGTAAAAAATAAGATTAACTGTTCAAAAATATTTCCTATTTTATTCTATAAATATAGTTTTACTTGTGTTTATAAAATCCATTTCTCAATTAAATCTATTACCTTATGATATTTGTAAATGTTTTATTCAAACAGAATAACAACATATTTTTTAAATCTCTTATCTATTTTATTTCCTAAAAATATTGAATTACTTTAATTTCTAATTAATTCTTCTTATTTATAGCAAAATTTTAAACTGGAGGAAGAAATTTTTTAAGTAAAATATCAATCTAAAAATGACATAATGGAAGAAAGTCTGAATTCTTTTATTCCCATCCAAATGATCACCTTAATATTAAATTTAAAAATTTCATAGACCTTTGTAGCTTTGTACATACTTACAACTTTGAATATTATTTGCTTATTTATGTAAGGAAGAATTTATGTAGTGTTACCTTTTATATATTTTGCATTTATTAACACTTGCCGAGATAATTTGAAATAGTTCAAGGAGATAAAAATCAAAAATAAGTGCTGCATTTTTACTAATAGCACTCCTATACTAATAACTTCGTATATTTGCTACTGATAATTAAAATGAGAACAAATCAGCCAAAATGACAGGAATAAAAAATGTAATTAATATTTTTCATTCTATTCAAATCCTCGCCCTAACTTTAAAATCTTCCTTTGACCTCTATATCTTTCTATCTACTTGCAACAATTTCTTATATTTTTATTTATTACTTGGATAGTTTCAGCTTAAATATTTAGGGCAGAATTTTAGCAGTGTTACCTTTTATCTAGAATCTATTTCATGAATTATTATCTGCATAACTTGAAATAGTCCGAGAAGATAAAATTGAAAAATAAGTGCTGCATTTTTACTAATAGCACTCCTATACTAATAACTTCGTATATTTGCTACTGATAATCAAGAAAACAACCAATCAGGCAAAATGACATGAATAAAAATTTAATTAATATTTTTCATTCCTATTAAAATCCTTGCCCTAACTTTAAAATCTTCCTTTGACCTCTATATCTTTCTATCTACTTGCAACAATTTTTTATATTTTTACTTATTACTAGCATATTTTCAGCTTAAATATTTAAAGGAGAATTTGCGTAGTGTTACCTTTTACCTAGCATCTATTTCATGAATTATTATCTGCATAACTTGAAATAGTCCGAGAAGATAAAAATGAAAAATAAGTGCTGCATTATTACTAATAGCATGCCTGTACTAATAACTTCGTATATTTGCTAGTGATAATCAAAATGACAACATCAGCCAAAATGACATGAATAAAAAATGCAATTAATATTTTTCATTCCTATTCAAATCCTTGCCCTAACTTTAAAATCTTCCTTTGACCTCTATATCTTTCTATGTACTTGCAACAATTTTTTATATTTTTACTTATTACTAGCATATTTTCAGCTTAAATATTTAAAGCAAAATTTGAGTACTGTTACCTTCTACATAGCATCTATTTCATGAATTATTATCTACATAACTTGAAATAGTCTGAGGGTATAAAAATGAAAAATAAGTGATGTAATTTTGCTGATAACACTCTTGTGCTAACAAACTCGTATTTGTTACTGGTAGATCCTTTTGGAGAAAGTGCCAGTTATTCCACGGTCATGTTATTAAGAAGAAATAAAACAGAGAAGGAAAAACGTGTATAAGAAACGTATAATGGCCTATTTGATATAGATTCGTAATGATATTGGACATATAAGTGCATCATTATAAAGCGGAAAGTATAGAGAGTATATATAAAGCAGAAAACATGCTTAGGCACTTCAAAGGGATGCGAAATTGTAGGTGAGTTTATAGCTAGCGTTTGTATTACTCGATAGTTGAGTCTGTAATTTGAGTAATTTATATTTTTTAAACTATCAGTGATGTCCAGAATGAGTGAATAAATGAGGAATACTAAGAATGCTAGTGTTAAAAGAATTTGATATTATATGCCATATATTGTAAATACAGTATACTAATGATAGAATCGGACCTTTGTTCGAATATTGAATAAAAAGCTATAACGAAATTGTGAATATTGGAAATATTTGTCTCTTACTGCTATTTGTTATGAAAATCGAAAGATATATATTTATACAGTGAAAAGAAAGCAATTTATGTTCTAATCTAACCTGTAAATTATTAAAAAAATGACGCATTTTCTTAAAAAATGTCATTGTTTGTTTTAGGGGTTATGGAAAATAAATAAACTTTATTGATTTTATGTAACTTGTAAAATTCATAAATTATTTCATAATACATAAACTAAATAAAAAATCTTTGCCTAAGAAATAGAATAAATTTTGGAGTAAATAAAGTAGCATTAACAATTTTTCCGAAGTATTTGTATAGTCTGTAATGAGGCAAGCCAAGATTTTATCATTAATAACAATTCAAACTTCGATTTAAAAATTTTTTCCTGATGAAACGTTTAAGCTTATTTGAACAATTTCTTGCATGCTAAATGACATTCAATTTAGGAAACGATAGACATATTTCGATAAATATTAAACTACTATTTTATCTATTATCCCCTATCTGACAGATTTTTAAAGGTAGCGACTGAGTTTTATTAGTCAAAAACAATTAAAGGTTTATTCATTTGTTTCGAACGGTACGGTCAGAGTGTTACTAGGGAAGGGAAAATAGATCTAGGGTTTCTAACATGTAAGGGCTCGGGAGCCACATTGAAAAGCTTAATCATGATTGCGGCCCACGCTTTCGTAATTAAATAATTTTCGTAAAATTCTGCAACTAGGATAGACGTACCAACATATATAATATGCATGATCTGATTAAAACAAAATATATGTCATTTCAGATATTAAGAACAGCTGAAAGTTCTGGTGTTAAAAAATAAATTTCTGGGTTCATGATTTTTTTTAAATGTAAGAATAAAAGTAAGAAAGTGGGAAACAAAATAAAAAAATGGGCTTTATATAGTTTAAGCAAAATAATTTATCCAATAACAGTAATTATTTTACAATTACATACAAGGGTGAAATTAGAAATAAGAAGCTATCATATCACAAAAAATTGAATTTTGAAGACGATCAGTCTATGGAGTCAATTTATTTAAATTAATATTGACAAATGGCAAGGAGAAAAAAATAACCCAAAGGAAAACTGACAATTGGTAAGGAGATAATAAAACCTAATGAAAAATTGACAATTTACAAGAAGAAAAGAATAACCTAAAGAAAAATTGACAATTAGCATGGAGAAAAAATATCCAACCCAAAAATAATAAAGGGAAATTTAATAAGTGAATTGGGGATGGTTTTCTTCATTAACGAATTAAGAAATGTCTACAACCAGCTATGGTAATACTAAACTCGGAGATTAAGTCCTAATTAGCAAGTCGATTTATATACGGATTTTTAATGTTTTTCACCAAGAAAAAAGACACTATGGGGCTATGATATATTTTCCCTCCCCTCTTCAACAAAACTTTCATCAGCTGGAAAAGCCTGGAATAGATGAATCTGAATGGATACATTCATGATATCCCTGGAAAATCAATCTGATGATTTTAAGTTTCAAACGCATATTCAAGTTTAAGGTATAAAGCTTAAATCAATATCTTTAACTTTACTTACTCATATAGCATCATATATATTACAATTTTTTCATAATAATTGGAAACTTTCAAATTATTTTCCTCTGAATTGAGGTTATTATTTCCCTTATTTCTCTATATATGTTTAATTCATTTTATCTAGATTATAGCAACTATATCTAACCAATTTACCTCCAATGTAAGGATAAAATAGATACTTGTACTTAAACAACCATACTTTTCTTACTCATATAGCATCATATATATTAATTTTTTTTCATAATAATTGAAAACTTTCAAGTTATTTTCATCTGAATTGAGATAATTAATTTCCACAGTTCTCTATTTATGTTTAATTCACTATATCTAGATTATAGTAACTATAATCTAACCAATTTACTTCTAATGTAAGGACAAAATAGATACTTGTACTTAAACAACCATACTTTACTGACTAATATAGCATTATATATATTAAAATTTTTTTCCTGATAATTGAAAACTTTCAAATTATTTTAATCTGAATTGAGGTTATTATTTCCCCTATTTTTCAATATATGTTTAATTCCTTATATTTATATTATAGAAACTATAATATAACATATTTACTTCCAATGTAAGGACAAAATAGATACTTGTACAACTATACTTTACTTACTCATATAGCATCATATATGTTGAAAACTTACAAGTTATTTTAATCTGAATTGAGATAATTAATTCCCCCATTTCTTTATTAATATTTAATTTACTATATCTAGATTAATAGCAACTATAATTTAACCAATTTACTTCTAATGTAAGGACAAAATAGATTCTTGTACTTAAACAACCATACTTTACTTACTCATATAGCATCATATATATTGAAAACTTTTCATACTAATTGAAAACTTTCAAGCTATTTTCATCTGAATTGGGATAATTAATTCCCACATTTCTCTATTTATGTTTAATTCATTATATCTAGATTAATAGCAACTATAATCTAACCAATTTACTTCAAATGTAAGGAAAAATAGATACTTGTACTTAATACAATCATACTTTACTTACTCATATAGTATCATATATATTAAAAATTTCTCATGCTAATTGAAAACTTTCAAGTTTTTTCATCTGAATTGAGATTATTATTTCCCATATTTCTCTATATTTAGTTCCCTATATCTAGATTATAGCAACAATAATCTAACCAATTTTCTCCAAATGTAAGGATAAAATAGATATTTGTACATAAACAACCATATTAGAATTTAATCAACAGAATGAACAAGAGTCGAGTTACGCAAATTTAATGCACTAAAAATCATTTAAAAAAAGAGTAAATTATTTTTTCTCTCAATAAGTTACGTAAAGAAATATGTTGTCGTTAGTCCAACTTGTTCAAACAACATTTAAAGAAAAGTTTCTTTTTAAAAAAAAGCTCGGTAGAATTATACATAAGGTTTGTAGATAAAAAAAGTAGTAGATCTTTTTCTTAACACCGGAATCCAGATTAATATTTTCCACATCATTGCCTTTTGTCTATAAGAACCAACGCTTGAACGGCTGATACACGTTTCTCAAATTGGATATGGGGATCTTTTTTACCTCCCAGATTCATTTCTCGTGTTCCTCATAGAAGGCGGTAAAAAAAAAATGCGGTAGATCCTTTGGTCTTTCCTTCCGTATCATTATGTCGAGTATCTTCAGCTAGTTCGTTTTTGCATCTCCCTTCCTTTCTTTTTCGGCAAGTTTCTCGTCTGAGCGTGCTCTGATAAATAACTTTAGTCATTATACAGTTTGCTAAACGCGCTTTTTTTTTTCTCCCTAATCCTTTTTTTCAGCTTTACATCTGTCAAGTGAAATATTAACCCAGAGTCGGTTGAGTTTGCTTTTGAAGGATTAGCGGAAATCATTTAATTCAGAACAAATTCAATTAAGCGTATTTTAAAAATTAAATCACAATATTTTGGACCATAGTTACTTTTTTGCACTCCTCTGATATCCTTTCTTTTTCGGCAAGTTTTTTCTTTTTAATCTACGACGTACTCTGATAAATAACTTTAGTCATTTTATAATTTGCTAAACACTCCTTTTCTTTTTTTTTTTTAATCCCCTTTATGGGTTGTCAAGTGAAACTTGAACCCAGAGTCGGTCTTGGTTTTGTCAAAGGATTAGAGGGAGTCATGTATTTTAGCATGAATAGAATTAATTGCCTTTAAAGAAAATCACAGTATTTTGAAATATAGCTAAGCCCCATATCAGAGTATATAATTTGTTAAATAACCAGTCATAAATTTGAAAATAAATTATAAATAGTTGCCTTTTCATTCTCCGAAAGTTTCTCGCTTGCAGTGCCCTCCGAAGAACAACTTTATTTATTATACAATTTGCTAAACACGTTTTAAAAAAGATGTTTTTTTTTAACTTTATAACTGTCAAGTGATATATTAACCCACAGTCGGACAGGTTTGATTTGAAAAGGATTAGTGGGAATCTTATGACTTAAGGTAAATAGAATTAAGCTTAATATGAAAAATAAATCAAAGTATTTTGGACTATAATTATACTATATTTGCATTCCCTATCCTTTTTAATTCTTTAAGTTTTTCATCTACAGCTTGCTCTCATAAGCGACTTTACTTAATTTCATAATTTGTTCTAAAAACTTTTATTTTTATTTTCAATTCAATTTTTTAAATCTATATTACGCTCTATACTTGTCGAGTGAAGAGCTAATCTAGATTCAGATTGGGTTTAAAAAATAAATCATAGTATTTTGTACCATAATTAATTTTTGCACTCCCTATTCTTTTTGATTCATGACTTTAGTAATTTCATAATTTGACAAACGTTCTTTTATTTTCAATTAAATTTTTTAAATCTTTATTAAGTTCTATAATTGTCGAGTGAAACGTTAATCCAGTGTCAGTTGGGGTTTCTGTCAAAAGATTAACGACAGCCATGCAATTTAGCGTAAGTGAAATTAATTGATTTTTTATAAAATAAATCACATTTTGAAACCTAGCTCAACTTTATTCAAAGATATGCCTTTTAAAAAATAATCAGTTATAAATTGAAAAATAAATTATGAATAGATGCATTTTCTTTTTCAGAAAGTTTCTCGGTGGTAGCGCAGTTTTATGAAAAACTCAGGCATGAAATGTATTTTTAAGCTTGTTTAAAAAAATTATTTTCCAACTTTATAACTGTCAAGTAGTATATTAGCCCAGAATTGGTAGGATTTGCTATTTTAGAAGGTTTATGGAGAATCATTTGATTTAGTGAAAATCAAATTCAGCGTGTTTTTAAAAATAAATCACAATATATATATATATATATATATATATATATATATATATATATATATATATATATATATATATATATATATATATATATATATATATATATATATATATATATATATATATATATATATATATATATATATATATATATATTACCATATATCGATTTTTCACACCCTTTTTTTCTTTCTCAGTAAGTTTTCCAACAGAGCATGTCCTTTTAATTAACTTCAGCCATTTTATGATTCGTTAAAAGATCATCTTTCTTTTCTTAAAAATCCCCTTTGTGCTTTATAGCTGTCGAGTGAAACATTAAACAAGAGTCGGTCGGGGTTTTTGTCAAAGGATTAGTGGAAATCAAGTGTTTTAGCGTAAATGGTATTAATTGCATTTAAAATAAATCACAATATCTTGAACCGTAATTCAGCTTCATACTAGAAATATATAAACTTTTGAATAATCAGTTATACATTGTAAAAATAAATTATAAATAGATATCTTTTGTTTTTCGAAAGTTTATCATCTGTAGTGTACTCTGATGAACAACTTTGTCATTATACAGTTTGCTAAATATACTTTAAAAAACATTTTCCGTTTTTACACTGTTAAGTTAAATATTAATCTAGAATTGAAAGGGGTCATTTTTAAGTAATTCGTGGCAGACATTTGATTTAGTGGACATCAAATTGATTGTACTTTTAATATAAATCAAAATGTTTTGAACCATAGATGAGTTTCTTATTGAAGATTTATAACCTTTTTTTAAATAACCAGTTATAAACTGAAAAGTAAATTATGAATGGACAACTTATTTTTTTTTCAGGAAATTTTTCGTTTGCAAAGAACTCTGATAAATAACTTTACTCACTGTATAATTTACATAGCGTGCTTTAAAATAAAATTCTTTTCCCGCTTTTTATAACTTTCAAGTGAAATATTAACTCAATGTCTGATGGAATATCAGAGTCGTATCATTCAGCATAAATCGAATTAATTGTATAGTTTACATAACCAGTTATAAATTGAAAAGTAAATTATGAATGATCGACTTTCCTTTTTCAGTAAATTTCTCGCCTGCAACGAATCCTTATAAAAAATTTTTTTTAGTCATTATATATTTTGCTAAACGTGCTTTAAAAATTTTCCTCTTCCGCTTTTTATAACTGTGCAGTGAAATATTAATTCACAGTCTGATCGAGTTTTGGAGTCATTTTCTTCAGTGTAAATCGAATTAATTAATTTTTTTAAGTATATCATAATATTTTGAACCAAAGATTAGGTTCTTACTGGAGTTACTATATTGGAGACCATTTGAAATTACCAGTTACAGATTGAAAAAAATAACAAATAAATGGAAAAATAAGAATATTTAACAATAGGAGGATAAAATTTGTTTCCCGATATGACTGCGTTATTCACTATAAAATCCAAAATATGTCTTCCGCTTTTTCTAACTGTGAAGTGAAATATTAATTCACAGTCTGATGGAGTTTTGAAGTCATTTTCTCCAGTATAAATCGAATTAATTAATTTTTTAAAATATATCATAATATTTTGAACCAAAGGTTAGGTTCTTATTGGAGTTACCATATTGGAGACCATTTGAAATTACCAATTACAGATTGAAAAAAAATAACAAATAAATGGAAAAATAAGAATCTTTAACAATAGGAGGATAAAATTTGTTTCCCGATATGACTGCGTTATTCACTATAAAATCAAAAATATGTCTTCCGCTTTTTCTAACTGTAAAGTGAAATATTAATTCACAGTCTGATGGAGTTTTGAAGTCATTTTCTTCAGCATAAATGGAATTAATTAAATTTTTTAAATCTATCATAATATTTTGAACCGAAGATTAGGTTCTTATTGGAGTTACTATATTGGAGACCATTTGAAATTACCAGTTACAGATTGAAAAAAAAAATAACAAATAAATGGAAAAATAAGAATATTTAACAATAGGAGGATAAAATTGGTTTCCCTATACGACTGCGTTATTTACTATAAAATCCAAAATATGTCTAACGGGCAGTTTTATGTACGCCGGTAAAATCAGTTTCATCCCATGAAATATGATACATTATACATGGAAGATAGAGGTGATATAGAATTGGCTTATCCATAAGGATTTATTGTGTTCAGATAACCCATACAAATTCAAAACAATCAGATACTTGAAAGTTCAATCATTATATAACGAATTCCGTGTCACCACTGTTTTTAACAGCATTAGTTTTACTTTGAACGTTATGGGCAATGTTTTGTAACAAGAAGACCGAGACTTAATGCTTTAAAGCCTGTTCTGAACATCTACGAACATGCATGTTAGAAGTGAGATTGAAATTCATGAACCCCGAATCAAAAATCAGCGCCTAACGATGGCCGAATGGTTAGGGTGCAAGCCGGAGTTCGTGGGTTCGAATTCCACTATGGCATGGATGTTCGTAGTCGTTCGGAATAGGCTTTAAGCAGTAAGTCCACGTCTCATTAGCCCTCGTGTTGCAAAAAGTAGACCTAGCACTCCAAACCAAACCAAATCAAATAACAAAACCAATAAGACTACGCCTAATTATACCATTATACGTGCAAACTAACTCAAAACAGGAAATAGCTTTGATAAGTAACAATTTTTTAAACAATAGATAAAAATTATTTAGTTTCTCAAACGCATTAAGATTTAAGACGATAAATAAGATTATAAATCTTAGACTACTTTTCAGCGCCTGGCTCATTCGGTCATCATCCAGCAAACAAAATTAGAATTTGATGTATACATTAGAGTAACATAGGAATTTAGTTAGTGAAATTTATTACTGGATGTTGCCATTTAATTTAATTCAGCCAAATGTGCATTAAAATATTCTTAAAAAATTAGATTCTCAAAATTGAAAAATTGTGAAAAGCAAAATAAATTTGATAAAGTAAATTGAAAAAAATTGAGAGGCAATTTCATTTGTTCTTTCTTATGACATTTTAATCCCAAACCGATTCCTAATTCTAGTATGCATATTTAAAGCCATTTGGAATTGGTTTTAAGTAATAAGTACAAGTTTAAACAGGGCATCAGTAAAAAACCATTAACTGTAGTATTTCCACTTCATCAGCACCTTACTTCAAAATGCTTAGAGCAACTATTGAAACCTCTAAAGAAATTGCATGAAATTTTATTATTATTTAATTTCAAATGCTGTAGAATTTATTTCACTGCTTAACATCAGTGATAAGATTAAAAATTTCGATGCAATTTCATTTGTTCTTCCTCGTGGCATTTTAATCTCAAATCGATTCCCAACTCTAGTATGCATATTTGAAGCCATTTGGAATTGGCTGTAAGTAATAAGTACAAGTTTAATGAGCGCATCAGTAAAAAACCATTAACTGTAGTATTTCCACTTCATCAACACCTTCTTACTTCAAAATTCACAGAGCAACTATTGAAACCTCTAAAGAAATTGCATAAAATTTTATTATTATTTAATTTCAAATGTTGTAGAATTGATTTCACTGCTTAACATCAGTGATAAGATTAAAATTTTTGATACAATTTCATTTGTTCTTCCTTGTGCATTTTAATCCCCAATCTATTCCTAATTCTAGTATGCATATTTAAAGCCATTTGGAATTGGCTTTAAATAATAAGTACAAGTTTAAATAAGAGGATCAGTAAAAAACCATTAACTGTAGTATTTCCACTTCATCAGCACCTTTTTACTTCAAAATTCTTAGAGCAACTATTGAAACCTCTAAAGATATTGCATAAAATTTTATTATTATTTAATTTCAAATGCTGTAAAATTGATATCACTGCATAACATCAGTGATAAGATTAAAAATCCTTTTGCAATTGAATTTTACTTATATAGATATTGGTTAAATAGCCTCCAGTTTTTATAAAACTACTCATTCTTCGTAGTAGTAAAAATATTCCTGTTAGTAAGGCATCTTTTCATTCTGCATAGTAGTAAGCATATCTATGTTAGTCAAGCTTTTACTTGAGCTCCAGTGTTAATGGCTTGAAGTCATTAATCTTTCGTTTTCCCCAGAAACGCTGTTTTCCTTTCTTTTCGTTTAAAAATTCAACGTAACAGGAAGTATTTGGTGTTAAAGAGAAAAAATATGACTTATAATTTCTTTTTAAGAGCCGGATTTTGGGGGAAATATGAGTTTATAGAAAAATGAGGTCATTAAGAAAATGCAAAAGAAAAGCAGTTTAACTAAATTCATAGTACATACACCACTACTAATAGAAATAACGGATAAATATGGAGTAAAAGTACTTTCAAATAGCTGTTAAATATTTTATCTCTTTTGGAACACAAATTTTAATTAATTATTGCTAAATATTTGTTATCAGTGATACCTAAATGTGATGCATAAAATGGATGAAAAAGTATAGATAAATACATATAAATTAAATTTGGTTTAATTAAACAATGAAGCATTAATATTTTTTAACTGATCAAGTGAATTGTCGGATAAAGGCATTTCTAGGAAAAGTTATAATTTTTTTTTTACATAACGTAATTTTATTTTTCTTTATTTTAAAACACTTTTCTCTTTTTTATGTAAATTCTTTATTTATATAATAATCTTTCTTTATTTATGTAATAATTTTCAGTTGTCTAAAAACTGTCATAATGATCTTATAATTTACTTTTGTTAAAGTTATAAGCTTGGCTGAGATTTCTTTAATCTTTTTATAAGACTCCAAGGTAGATAAACTTGTAAAATAAATGTGCAGATGAATTAACAACAGTAAACATTTTTAATGAATTAAAAAACCCTCTATTTGAAATACTATACAGCTGATTTAAATACAGATTCTTTTTCTGAGTAAACACCAAAAGTAATATCTCAGTGTGTTAAAACTTTCTTTTGTGTGATTTTAATCACAACTGTGAAATAACAGTAGTAACTATATGAACAAATTTGCAACTAGTATGAGTGTAAATGACTAACGTATTTCTCTTCTGTTTTTTCAATATCACTTAACTTTGACAGTATATTTTTTGACATATAATAGGTGTAAAAATGTGTCGAAAACACATTTTACACGCTTTATTTATGACATTGAAAAGAACATCATCTTACTGACCCTTTTGCAAACAGAAGAAAATTCAGCACACGAGGAAAGCTGAAAAGATTGATTATGCTTCCAAAAGCAGAGCAAAAATTTCGCTTCCCCCCAGGCTTTACGATTAATTAACGATCTAATTAAGAAAACGAATCCGAGAGGCAGGCAAAAAAGATCATCATTTTGCTGAGCCAGAGAGAGCATAAAAAAATTGTATTGGATTACGCAGGCGTTTTTAATGTCACCTGTCTCATGACTTGATGACATTTTGTGCTAGTAATCACTCGGGAAGAGGCAAAAAAATTGCTTCATTTCATGTGACATAATAGTGTGCTATTCATCAACCTGAATGCAGTATTACAAGGTGGGTAAAAAGTAATAGTTGCTAACTGTATAGAATAAAAAAAACTGAAAAAATTAAAGATTTCCCTGCTAAACGCTTGTTGTCAAACATTAATTATGTGACACAATTGATTGCTGCATCGCTGTTTGTTCTCGTTTCAAAGAGCTCCGTTTACTCTTTCGTCTAAAGAGAGTTAACGCGTCTCCCGTCTTATAAAACCCGTGCTCTGACGACTATCAGTGATCGATCACGGTTATCGATAATTGTTTTCCCATTTTTTTTTCGCTGTGTGTGTTGGCAATGAATCGATACCGGCTACGCCACCGTTAATGAAAGTCGAAGTTTAAGAGCGGAATTGGGCATCGATTTTCAGTCTAGCTGGAAGTAAATCCATCGGTCTGTTTGGACCTCGTGCGTGTTCGGAGAGATTTGACTTCAGGAAGCTGCAATTTCGTAAATCAGCTTTGAAATAGTATCTGAGGAGGACACTCAATAAATTAACTTATAAACAACGCTTCAGAATTATGGTATCTTTCACACAATGAGGACAGCTATTATTTTTTATATTAGTCTGGTAGATTTAGAAGCTTGAAAAGCGTTCAGGGGGTAAGAGTTATTTTGAAACGTTTCAGAAAAAGATTTTGGTTGCAGTTGAAATTAAAAGTAACTTACCACAATGCAATCAATTCATGTATATCTTGGATATGTTTTAACGTGATAATTAGTGAAGGATTGTTAAAATATCGTTCTCTGTTACCTTGTGTAGTTGAAATATTATAGTGAAATAATCGAGGAACAGTATGCCAAAGATTAACCACCAAAAGCTTCAAACTGAAGAAGAGTTTTACAACTGATTATATTAATTATTTTTGGGAGTGTATTTCATACCATCCGTTTACAAAATTTAATATCAATGAATGAAATGATTAATAATTCCTTTAAAGGTGAAAAAAATGTAGCTACTTTAAATATAAAAAATTAGGAATCTAGTTTCTTTTTCTTAAAATATTATAGTGAAGTAATCGAGGAACAGTATGCCAAAGATTAAACACGAAAAGCTTAAAAGTGACGAAGAGTTTTGTCACTGATTACATTAATTATTTTTGAAAGTGTATTTCATACCACCAGTTTACAAAATTTAATATCAACGAATGAAATGATTAATAATTCCCTTAAAGTTGAAATAAAACGTAGCTACCTTAAACATAAATTAGGAATCTAGTTTCTTTACCCTAAAATATTTAAGAATGTGTAAATAGGCTAGAAAGATACACCATTTGAAGTACAGATTATTGAAAATGTAAATAAAATTTATTGCCTTGAAATATTAAATGAAATTACTTCATTTACATTTCAATGCAAAAGCAGTTATAAAATATATAGAATTCAGTCTCATTATTTATAATATGTGAACTTTATTGTAATAGTTCATAGAGTTTAACAATTAAAAATTAAGTCTGGGATATAAAATACTACATTATAAATATAGTTTTGATCATAAATGCATTATATAAAATCTGATACCTTATATGTATCTAGGAAATAAATATTTCTAATATAAAAAAATTTGTCATAAATGCTATAACAAAAAATATTACTTTTGTTTTGATTTTACTTTATATGATTTGGAGGAAAAAAGTAATTCTAACGTATCTGAAAACGCATAGCAGTAAAAAATATGTATTTTGTATACAACAAGCCTGTATATATAATTAAAAATACTGTCGTTCAGCAATATTTATATCTATCTTTTATTGGATGTCTAATAGACTGAAAGAATATTTAAAAAATTTTACTAGACTTTAGATTATTTGATTTCTTTAGAATGGCATATTAATACTAAAATCTGAGAAAAAATGAACAAAAATTTCTAAATTCTACAAATTACTACCAATATTATTCATAAATATCAAATTATGTTTAAATATCAAATATGTAGAAACCGACAGTAAATGTAATTTTTGCCTGTTTGGATTTTTTTACAGATTTTAACAGATTATTCTCCCTTTACGGTATAAAAAAACTAATTTGTAAAAATTAATCTACTCTGAAACTGAGTAATATTTACACAAAAGAACTTTTAGGGAAATATTACTAATTGGCTATTCTTTGCTATTCACAAATATCAAGTTACGTATAAATATCTAATCTGTTAGAAACCTTCGGTAAAAGTAATTTTTCTCCATGTTTAGAACTGTTTTACAGATATTTATAGTTTATTGTCCCTTTACAGAGCAACAACTTTAACTTGTAAAAATCAAGCAAATCTGAAAGAGTAAAATTTACTTAAAATAGCTTTAAATATCAGTCTCAAGACCTACACTTAAATTCTAAATAATATTTAGCCCAATAACTTTTGGTTTGATAGCTTTGTTTTTTAGAAAAAACAACTTTGTAAAAATTAAAGAAGAACACGAACAAAAATTAATAAATTCTTCAAATTACTAACTGCGCTATTCACAAATATCAAGTTACGTATAAATATCTAATCTGTTAGAAACCTTCGGTAAAAGTAATTTTTCTCCATGTTTAGAACTGTTTTACAGATATTTATAGTTTATTGTCCCTTTACAGAGCAACAACTTTAACTTGTAAAAATCAAGCAAATCTGAAAGAGTAAAATTTACTTAAAATAGCTTTAAATATCAGTCTCAAGACCTACACTTAAATTCTAAATAATATTTAGCCCAATAACTTTTGGTTTGATAGCTGTGCTTTTAGAAAAACAACTTTGTAAGAGTTAAAAAAAACATGAAGAATAATTACTAAATTCTTCAAATTACTAACCGAGCTATTAACAAATATCAAGTTACGTATAAATATCTAATCTGTAAAAAACCTACAATAAAAGTAATTTTTCTCCATGTTTAGGATTATTTTGCAGCTATTTACAGTTCATTCTCCCTTTATAGTGCAACAACTCTAATTAGTAAAAATAGAGCAAATCTGAAGCTGAATAAAATTTACCCAAAAGAACTTTCAATATCATTCCCAAGAACTGTACTTAAATTCCAAATAATATGTAGCCTAATAAACTTTTGGTTTGATAGCTGTGCTTTTAGAAAAACAACTTTGTAAGAATTAAAGAAGAATATGAACAAAAATTACTTAGTTCTTCAAATTACTAACCGTGCTATTCACAAATATTAAGTTACGTATAAATGTCTAATCTGCAAGAAACCGACAATAAACATAATTTTTCCCCATGCTTAGGATTATTTTGCAGATATTTAAAGTTCATTCTCCCTTTACAGTGCAAAAACTCTAATTTGTAAAAATCAAGCCAATCTGAAACTGTAAAATTTACCCAAAAGAACTTTAAATATCATTCCCAAGAATTATACTTAAATTCCAAATAATATGTAGCCTAATGAACTTTTGGTTTGATGCTATGTTTTTAGAAAAAACAACTTTGTAAGAATTAAAGAAGAATATGAACAAAAATTACTTAGTTCTTCAAATTACTAACCGTGCTATTCACAAATATTAAGTTACGTATAAATGTCTAATCTGCAAGAAACCTACAATAAAAGTAATTTTTCTGTATGTTTAGGATTATTTTGCAGATATTTACAGTTTATTCTCCCTTGACAGTGCAACAGCACTAATTTGTAAAACTCAAGTTAATTTTGTGCATGACACATCTCCATTCTTAGAACGAAAGAAAAAAAACTGTTTGCTAGTTAAAATTAACCAATTAGATGAATAAAATTTACCCAAAAGAACTTTAAATATCTTTCCCAAGAAATATACTTAAATTCTAAATAATATGTAGCCTAATGAACTTTTGGTTTAATAGCTGGGTTTTTAGAAAAGAAAAACAACTTTGTAAGAGTTAAAGAAAAATATGAACAAAAATTACTAAATTCTTGAACCGAATTATTAACCGAGCTATTAACAAATATCAAGTTACGTATAAATATCTAATCTGCAAGAAACCTACAATAAAAGTAATTTTTCTGTATGTTTAGGATTATTTTGCAGATATTTACAGTTTATTCTCCCTTGACAGTGCAACAGCACTAATTTGTAAAACTCAAGTTAATTTTGTGCATGACACATCTCCATTCTTAGAACGAAAGAAAAAAAACTGTTTGCTAGTTAAAATTAACCAATTAGATGTAAAGCCAAAGCTGCATCAACAACACATGCACAACACACACATAAAAAAATAACTTACTTCATCGTCTAGAATATCCCCCGCTTTATACAAATCTATCTTATTTAGCACTAATTAATGAAGTTGTCACCACCGTAAGCATAACGAATCCGTGGGCACAACGCAAAAATGAAAAGCACAGCTCAGCTGCCGTTAATTAATTTACAAAATGGCAAGAAGAGGAATTCAATTAAACATAACGTAATTAATAACGGCAGAAATCAGGACAAAGCTCATTAACACCACATAATTAATAATTTCGATAATATATTTAGCGCGGACACTGGCAGACAACTAGATTCCGTCCCCTAGGAGGAAGGGGGTGGGAGATGGATATTTACAAATAGCGACGTCAGCGGGTTTAGGTCCTTTATTAATTAGCATTTTTGTTCTAAGGGGCTCCGTTAAATTTTTAACATGTTAGTCTAAAACTACATTCCTTTTTATGTAGTTACTTAACTTGGAAGGGTGGGTGAATTCTTACAACGCCAGCATAATGCTTTTAATTATTTAACAGATATATATTACACTAAACTATTCTCGTCTTAAAGGTGAGTTTTAGTGGAATATTATCTTAAATAATATATTGCTTAAGGTGGAAAATAGTTATCTTTTTATTTATTGTAGGTAAGAACGACTGTTTTAGCTTTTTAAAAGAAATTTTAAAAAAGCTGTCAAGATAAAAAAAAAAAAAAGTAAAACACAAAATTTTCATTCTTTTAGAATTTTTCAGTCTTTTTGCATGTATTTGTACAACGGGTAACGATAAAATAAATATAAGTTTTTTGAGGGGTATTCATAAATAGTATCCCTTCTCTAACAATGTCGATATAATTAGTGAAGAGTGTATCACTTATAAAAGATTAGAATATAGCCCGTCATATGACGGGATCAGTAAAATTTTTAATTTTTTAGAATTGTAAAGTACCCTATGAGATTTTCAAATTGTATTCTTGCCACCAAAGTAAATAGTAAAACTATCTTTATATCAATAGTGTAGAGACCTAGAAATATATTATTACATTTCTGCCATCTATGAATGCAGTAAAAATCTATCTATAATCTATACTTTAGAGACTGAGTAATATATTGTTATAGACAAGTTATCGTTACAGACATTTTGTTGTCCAGTGTCTCCATACTTAGTAAACATGTAATTGTAGAAATGTAGATTAATTTTATTCAAATTATTTAAAATGCAATATACCTATAAAAAATTACATAAACTAATATTTTTAGCCTTTTAAAAAAATTTCTAAGACTCATTTTCGACTTGTATTCATACTATCTGCATTGGCAGTACAACTCATATATATAACAACTAGAATATGCCCCGGCATATGACGGGATCCTTAAAATTTTTAATTTTCCAGAATTGTAAAGTACCCTATGAGGTAGGTAAAAAAGCGGTTTGTTTATAGGCTGAGAATTATGCGCCACACGCTCAATAATTTGTTTATTTTCATATTCCTCTGAAGTCTCCTGATACTGTGAATGCAGTTTAAAATCCCGTTGAATTCATTTAGAAAGATAATTCAAAGTTCTCTCAGATACGTCGAAATTATCGTTGAGTCCTTCCCAATTTTTCTTGCCACAGTAATTAAAGGAAGTAAAGGAATGAAACTATCATTTCCACTACACCCTGGAGGTAGACAGAAATTGTTGTTAATACCGGTGATAAAATTTTCATTGCAACAAAAAGTAATCGATGATTAAATTTAAAATTATCACATATGTACCTAATCTATTATTTAATCCATATATAAAAGAAAAGTATTTACGTATTATCTAAGTTTAATGATAAAACATATGAAAAAAATGCAGACGACATTTAAATAATTTAAATTAAAAACACGATTTTTTTTTAAAAAAACTGATAAAAAATTATATTTTTTTTATGACTGAAAAAGAATGTATAGGTATAGAGTAGTATTTTTTGCAATTTTGGTTTAATGACTACAGTGGGAAAATAGGTAAGTTATAAAAAAAATTGTTGTTACTCAAAGTATAAATGTGAATTTTGCCCGTGTCAGACACGGGCAAATGCTTTATTTAAGGGGTTAAGAAATGATTAAATGAGATAGTTGGAATGGCGACATAATGCTAAAACAATGCTATTTTTATCCACTTATTATGAGATAAATTGATACATTTAATCGCCTGCTTATAACCGAATAAGGCTTAAAATAATGGCATTAAATGCTAGAAAAAAAGGGAAGGAATGGTTTTCGAACGTTGCTAACTCTAACTCACCAAGGATCCAATATGGATGACTATCCATTCCAGGTCCAACCGCTTCATAAATTCGAAGACAGACGTACAGATAACTTAGACTATTATATATATAGGGGATTATGAATGGTTTTAAGCCTATTAAAACTCAGAATGTGCTTCTAGACACTGGATTATTCAGATGGTATCAGCATTCTAAATGTTGTCTCCTAGATAAATGCATGATCAACACTTGACATATATTTAGATTTAAATGACAAAGTAATTACATTCAGCATTTGGATGTATTTATCAGGAAGAAATTTTAGACTTTTAAATTGTGTCGAAATGTATAATTCAGGTCTGGGCTATTAGAAGCTTGAATGAAAATACTATTCATCCATTCTGATATAAAAAAAATATCTGATATAAAAATACACATCATATTACAATTAAAATTTTACTCCTTATTACATTTCGATTTTATTTGTTTTTTTCTGTAAATTTTTCAACTCTATATTTTTAAGAATTAATATATTACAAATTAATCTCTTTTTTTTTTCGAATACTAATATTACCAATATATAAATTAGTCTTAGGGATAAGTTAAAAAACAATGAGAAAAAAAAAAAAAAAGAAAAGTGAACAAATAGTTTTGTTTTTTTCTTGAACCTTTTTTGGGGAACCCCGATTTTTTAAGCAGAATTTTATTTATTATATTTTAAATTTATTTCTTCCACCTCCAGTTGAAGTAAATGAAATGATTATTTGATTTGTAGAAATTAATGTTACCAATATTTCAAAATTTAGTCTTAGGAATAAAAATAAAAAACCAATAAAAAAATTATTAGCCAAAAAAAAACCCTAAGGTCTCGAGAATAATTACATATGCATAATAATTTTGAACTCGCTACTTTCGGGCAACCACCGGTGTGTTAAAATAAAAGAAGTAAATTTTCGTAATACAACATTTCAAATTCAGTCTTAGGAATAAGAATAAAAAAACCAATAATAAAATTATTAGCAAAACAAAAAAGCCTAAGGTCCGAGAACAACTGCATATTATATTAATTTTGAATTTACCACTTTCAGGTAACCACTGGTATGTTGAAATAAGAGCAGTAAATTTTCGCAATACTATATTTTAAATTCAGTCTTAGAAATAAGAATAAAAAATAATAAGAAAATTATTAGCACAAAAAAAAAACACCTAAGCTCTCGAGAATAATTACATATGCATAATAAATTTGAACTTGCTACTTTCGGGTAACCACCGGTGTGTTAAAAAAAAGCAGTAAATTTTCGTACTACAATATTTCAAATTCAGTCTTAGGAATAAGAATAAGGAAATCAATAAGAACAAAGAAATCTGATGTCAAGAAGCTGAAAACTAGTTAAAAATATTTATTATTCTGAACTTGCCAGCTTAGAAGATTCCTTTTGCACAACCAGTAGGCTTAAATAAAACCTCTATAAGGAACTGAATAAAAGGACTACAATTAAATAGTAAACCAACAGATATTTCATCTACCGAACCTCTGTGTACATCTTTGAGTTGATTACAGAAAAACGCGTTTTGATGAAGACATACCCGAAGACTCGTTAAATTGTCTCTCGCAGTAACTAATTTTCTGTGAGAACTGACATAGTTCCCATGATTTAAGAGTTTCAATAACATGCGTAACTACCGTCAGAAACGAAACGGTTGTAATTATACGCTTTTAACATGTAATTTAGAGTAAACGTGTTATACCTTTCATTTAGATGTTAAAAAATGATTTATAAAGAGTCCTTTGATGGAACAAGTTTCTCCCATATAATTACTAATTTTTTAAATGAGTTATATCTTATAAGGTAAATAATCTAAAGATGCTATACTTTCCGATACGGTTAAGCTGTAATTTCGGAAATAATTGCATTCATGTTATTATCTACATTTATCACTGTGTCATGAATTATTGTTTAGAAATAATGTTTCGAATGAGTTATTTGTATTTCGTTCCCACAGTATTTTTATTGCTCTTCGATAACTTTAGGGGTAAGAAATTTTGCTGCAGAATAAGCCAGTAATGTCAACCACTATATAGGTATCTAGCTTTACTATCTACCGAGATTGTTAGCAAACAAATGGACTGTGTTGAAAAGTTGCCACTTCAACTGATTGGAGACATTTGATTGTCTTTTTTTAAGAAAACAGATGGAAGCCTGAGGGACAAAAATGCAACAGTCGAATTGGTTCTACAATTCATTTATAGTTGGTTAAACGTAATAATTACAGTCAATGTTAAAATTTTAGTCCATATAACATAAGATATATACATATACATATAGGTATGTTGAAAAACAACATAAGCACGCTTTACGAAACACAAACATTTAGTTTTAAAAAACACACAAAAATATTATAAAAATAAACGATTAAACATAAAATAGACATTATTTCGATTTTTCTTTAGCAAAATTATGCGTCGTTCGACATTTTTCTCTCAGTCTTTCTGTCCCTCTGTGGCGCTTTATTCTCTGCGTTGCCACTAAATGTTTGTAAAAGTCCAGTAGCTAAACCATGGAGGATCGTCTTCTGCTGTTGCGAAGCCTTTACACACACACACACATATATATAAATATATATATATGTGTGTGTGTGTGTGTATATATATAATGTTTATTTTTTTAGATATTCATAGGAATAATTTACAGTACTTGAAGGGTCTTTAATCCACATGTGTTTATTTTGATAAACTGACCATTGGGGAAAAGTATTTTTATCATAATAAGTGGTAAGGGATCACTACTGTAACATTTTTATATACGCAACATAAATATTTTAATAGATTTGTTTTAGAAGACTTTGTAAAATCAGAATACAAACTAACGTTTATACTATATAATAAGATAAGCTTACATATTTTATCAATTACATAGAATCATCCATAATATGATTTATGGAAGATGTAATCAAAAGTTAATATCTTACAATGAAAAGAAGAAAATTATGGACAAACAACTCTGGTATATTCAGTTTTTCCTGTGGATGTAAACGAAAACTATTTCCCCGTTAAATTTTAAATATCACTTTCAGTATGATAAAGTTAACAAAATCTCAAATTTAAAAGTAGTTGTAGTACTGTAGTTTCACATAAAAAAAAAGTCAGCTCGAAACCAATCTGTCTCTGCCACACACTTCTTAAATATCTTTGTATCTCTTCTAGAATGAATCCTTCTAATAATAGATCAAACTAGCATTAGTCCGGAATGCATTGGGCTCTAATCCTAGAAAAACAAAAGTGGTCGCTAAGCATTCTTCTCAGCCTGTAATTAATTGCCTCAGTTTTTCACCCCGAACAGAAATTTTTACTGATAACAGATTTCTTCACCTCCGAATGAATGTGGTGGGATTTTTTTCCCCAAAAGATATGTTATGAATCGAATGGCAATTAACTTAACGAAATGTTCATTAATTTAGGGAAAGTTAATGTCGTGTTATTTTGAAAGATTGCATTTCTTAAAACAGATCCCCAAGCAAACCGTCATCTTCTGGAATACTGCCAGAGAGAGAGAGAGAGGGGTTGGAGAAGATAGAGAGAGGCACTAAGCACCTGATGGAATGAAACAAATTCTTTCAGGTATAAAAATAAAACTTTGCTGTACAACCAGGCTTTAGTGAATCCATTGTCATCTGGATATGTTCGCGACAAACTACCCCTCATTAGAAAGGAACTGGATATGATTCTATTATTCGCCGGGACAGAATTAATCACGGGCGGACTGATGTGTCTGGATTTTGTGCGAGGGAAAATAGACTTGCACTTCAATGGCTCAGAGGTATAAATGCAAACGTTTGTGTGCGTGCCTCCTCTTTTATTCTCTTTCAAATTTAAAGACGTGCTTGATGAAGCATTTTGCGCTCTGGTTCATCCCAAAGAAATTAAACAGGAGTCAATTTTCTGTGATGAAAAACGAAAGGTACCGAAATAAAAATAGGAAGACAAAATACACTGATTATAAAAGTGATTCCATTCTTCGCTGGGACAAAATTAATTCTTAACTACTCTAATTGAATCCACTTGTAATATTTTCAAAATTTATCTTTAATTGCTTGTTATAACTCACTGTTGTGAACACTTTTATACATAGTGAACATGATATTAAAAATCTAGACTGGTATTTTTTAACTATGGCCAAATCTGTTGTCTGGTATTTTTTAACTATGTGTAATTTTTACCTTGTCTAGGATTTTCCGAAATCCCTCTAGATCAGTAAAGGGTTAATCACAGGAAGACAAGTGTGTCTAGATTTTATGAAAAGGAAAATGGGCTTTGAAATATACTTTTTAATGACTTAGATGTATAAAAACAAACATCCTTTTTATTCTACTTCGAATTTAATGTCGATTTTAAGGGTTTGAAAAACGCATCAGTCATTTCGGGAACCACAATTTATATAGTAGAGAAATTTAGAAAAATTACATGAACGTTGTTAACTAAATATTTCTATGAATTGAGAAAGGAAATCAAGTCAACAAGGCCTATCACCGAATGTTATAAAATGTATCATACAAAATAATTAGTATATTTGAAAATAAAAACGTTTTATACAGAAATTAATATTTTATATATCTTTATATATAAAATTCTTCTGTCCACGTGTTTGTAATAGAACTAACGTCTGGACTAATTTTGATGAAATTTTGTGTATGCAATTAAGGTGATTCAAGAATAGTTTAGATCACAATTTGATCCAGTAGGAAATGTTTTCAGTGTTGAAAAACGAAAGGTACTGAAATAAAGATAGGAAGACAAAGTACACTGATTGTAAAAGTGATTTCATTCTTCGGGGGAACAAAATTGGTTTTTAACTATTCTTACTAAATCCACTTGTAATATTTTCAAAATTTATCTGTAATTGGCTTTAATAATTCACTGTTGCGAACACTTTTATACATAGAGAACATGATATTAACAATCTAGACCAAATCTGTTGTCTGGTATTTATTAACTATGTGTAATTTTTACCTTGTCTAGGATTTTCCGAAACCCATCTAGATTAGTAAAGGGTTAATCACAGGAAGACAAGTGTGTCTAGATTTTATGCAAAGGAAAATTGGCTTTAATATAGACCTATTTTTTAATGACTTAGATGTATAAATGTAAACGTCCCTTTTAATCTACTTCGAATTTAAAGATGATTTGAAGGGTTTAAAAAACGTATCAGTCATTTCCCGAATCACAATTTATATAGTAGAGAAATTTAAAACAATTGCATGAACATTGTTAACTTAAAATATCTCTATGCATCGAAGAAGGAAATTATCTCAACAAGGCTTATCACCGAATGTTATAAAATGTATCATATAAAATAACTAGTATGCTTGAAAATAAAAACATATTTTTATATAGAACTTGAAATTTTATATATATTTATATATAATTCTTTTGTTCATGTGTTTGTAATAGAACTCCTCCTAAACGTGTGGGCTGATTTCGAGGAAAATTTGTGTTTGTAATTAAGTTCATTCGAGAATGTTTAGATTCACAATTTGATCCTACAGAAAATGTTTTTTTTATTAAAGATCCAAAACTGTTCGCTTATTGAGATTATTATATGCGCCCTTATCAGATTATTATAATGCTGCTTGAAACCTTTCACTGGCAACGTATCTGTGGCGCAATGGTTAGCTCAACGGGCTTCAGTACCAGAAGTCCCAGGACGGAATCCCAGTACAGGTGATGTGGGAATTTTAATTTAATCTAATTACTTTCGTGATGGTGGCGTCAAGTATTTTTAAAATAATTTTTTCCCTTACTTTTAAATCAAAACGGTCCACTTTATAATCTATTTAATAACACTTTACAATTTTTCGATTTACAGCGTTAAAGCATGACAACGTCTGTCTGGTCTTCTAATAATCAGTATAACTATAAAGAGAAACTTTTTCATTTTGTATATCTCCATTTGGAGATTCACAATAAAAATGAACACGCTTATCAATAAAATGTAACCACCGCAAGTTCTTTGTATGTACACAATTGCACTGCGTTGTATTTCATTTTTTCGTACTTTTTAGAAAGAAAATTAAAATAACAAAAGAAAATATAATAGGCGATAAAAGAGGAAGTATACATTGTATATTGACAGAAGTGTGATGTTACCTTAATATTCAGTGGCAATTGGCATTATGTAAACATGTTTTGCTGTCAAATACAGTAGCTGAGAAATATAACGCTATAACGCTTTGGTAAATTATCATCGGCTGTAAACAACACCTGAATCACAAGCTGAATCAACAGTCTGTTGCCATTCCATATTTATGTATTCTCACTGAAAAAAAATTATTGTATTTATTAACACTACTATAAAAATCTTGTTTTGTACTCAGTGTTTATAAAACGTATTATGTGACTGTTTCTTATGTAGTGTAGCAAAGTATACTTGTATCGGGTATTTGAGTATTTACTTATTATAGATTTAAAACTCCAGAATTGATTTTAAAGCATAACAGTTCTTTGATGTGGTCTGAAATTAAAAAGTCTCGAGTAATTATTAGACATTTAAATTTTTCTGTGCTAAATTTTTTAGTCCGTTGTAACATCTTTCGTAAGGTTACACGAAGGCAACTCACTGTTTATGATTGTATTGAATAAGTACATGGGAAAAAGACAATAAAAATGTATAGTGGTAGAACCATTCAACATTAAAAATTAAATGTATTTTTCAAAATCAGTTAAATATCTCTTTTCATTAATTTTATGATCATTTCGCATTTATTAGTTTTGTTTTTCAATAATGTCACCATATTACTTGCCTGAAATAATGAGACTGCATATATTGAAACGGGGTGATATAATTCGTTCTTTACAGTATAATCTTAAATTTTTTCACTTAATTTTTCTCACTTATGCATAAATATGTTATTTTTGGATTAAAATTACTTTCAATAAATTTTTCATTATTTGAGCTAATGCTGCCAAAATAAAAAACAAATCGTTTAATGTGTTTGATGAACATGTAAAATTACACATTTGTTTAAAAACGTAAAGGTTCACTCTTTATATTTCATAGCATTAATGCCGTTAAAATGCATTTGCTTTAAAAGGAAACTTAAATAAAAATTCGTTTTAATTTCCCTCATTTATACATAAGAATATTTTTTTCATTAAATAATTTGTCTGAAATTTTCGTTTATTTAAACTAAAACTACCAAAGAAAAAATAAATCCCTTAAGGTTTTAGATAAGCATGTAAAATTACACAGTTGATTAATAACGTAAAAGTTCACATTATTGCTTATCACGGCATTAATGACGTTTCAATACATTCGCTCTAAACGAGAACTGAAAAATCAGGTTTGAGATGATTAGCATATATTACATTAAACTCACAACGATAATCTATGGTGTAAATAAATGACCATTCCTCTCCCTAGATGGAGACGTTAATTGGATTTTTTTCATTTCCAGAATAAAAAAAAAGGGATGACAAGACAAAGCAAGAGAGTCAGATCCTATTAACTCCCAAATTACATTATGCAAACAAATTATCATTACTTAAATTAAGATCTCAAATGAATCGATTAATTGGTGAAAGCACAAACAATATATGATATACGAAGCGACGAGTAGAGGTCAAATCGATGCGAAATGTGCAGTCACGATATATATCGATTCAGAACTCGAATCTGTTTTTTCATTTCCCTTCGTGAAGAGGGTCACGCAGAAATATGCATTCAATAACCAGCATTTAAACTAGTGAGTTTCTAATGGACATCATGCCAAGGATTGACAAAGACCATGACCTGGGGGATAAGGGCTATGACATTAAATACACGTACTTATATAGAAACAGATATATATTCATTGACATACGACTTTCCTTTCTAATAGTTAGGAAAAACAAACTAGTTTTTAAACTTTACCTTTCCTCATTATTAGTGTTTTAGAATCATTGTCGAATCAATGAAGTATGACATAAACAGGCTCTGACATAAACATATTTGCCATATTTGAGTCTGATTTCCCATATTTCGTCGTATGAAATAACTGGCATAGTAACTTTTCAGACTTAAAATCGTCATTATGGGCTCTTTTTCTCGACTCATCACAAAATAAAAATTTCTAAATCATTTAGAACTTTTAAAGTTCTTTAAAAGTGCTTTAATTTATTACTTAAATTATTAAGTTTATCTATTTCAACAGCAATTAGGCTATGCAGCAATAGCAAATTTTCAGATTTAAAATCTCATTAAAACAGTACGAGTTCTTTGAGATAATATTCTAACAGTAAACAAACTATTTAGTTTTGCTAGTTCAGCAGCAGTCGTAACAGCAATTTGCTATACAGCAGTAGTAACAGCAATTTATTGTGCAACAATAGTAAGAGCAATTTGATATTTCAACAGTTACGGCAATATAACAGACTAATTCCTCTGTTTAGCAGACTAAACACCTTCATTGTAACAACTTTCTTTGGATTCATCATAAAAAAATGTTCTTCATTTAGAAGATCTTTAATAACGCTCTAATATTCAGTTTTTCCTATTTCAACTACTATAAATTTAAAAAAAATCAATTAAACACCAAATGAAAAGAGTTGAATTCACTTACCCACAAGATAACTTCGGAAATATGTATTTTAGAAACAAATTTTTTTTAATCTAATTGAAAATAAATACGTCTTTTATTCTGTAAATTTGCTATTTCAACAGTTACGGCAATATAGCAGACTAATTCCCCTGTTAAACAGACTTAAAATCTTCATTACAACAACTTTCTTTGGATTCATCATAAAATAAAATGTTCTCCATTTAGAAGATCTTTAATAACTCTCTAATATTCAGTTTTCCTATTTCAACTACTATACATTAAAAAAAATTAAATATAAACACCAAATGAAAAGAGTTGAATTCACTTACCCATAAGATAACTTTGGAAATACGTATTTTAGAAACTAAATTTTTTAATCTAATTGAAAATAAATATCTTTTTTAATCTGTAAACCTAAACTCTAAAGGTTGTAAAATTTTTAAAAGTTTAAAAAACTGTTTAGAAGTTAAAAATTAAAAAGTATTCTTTATTATAAAAAATTGATATAAAAATGATAAATAATGGTATAAAAAATAAAAATAAAATATAATATAATGATATAAAATTGACAATTAACTTCTATTTAATACAGAAAAGTTACTTCATAATTTAAAATTTTCAAAAGTTATTACGCATATAAGTGGATTTATATTTACTTCACGTATTTATTCAGATATGTGTACTTATTAAAAGTTATATCTAAATTCTGCAAAATAGCGATTTATCAGAATAGAGATGGATTTTAACCAATAAAATGCATTGCATTTTTAATAATTACCTTTTCAACATTTCATAGTTCTATCATATTAAAGAAAATCAATATGTTTCTAAGGCAGAAATAATATATGTTCGTAAAATTTATTTAGATAAAATAATTTTATATTGAAATAAATACCTCTAAACTAATAGAATAACTACTGTTAACTACATAAAACTTATACAGAATACCTAAAAATGTTTAAAAACAGGTAGTTTTCATGTTTTTTGACCTCAAAATAAATTACTTTTATTTAAATAGGAATTTTCAGGGAAAATTTTCTTCCCGTCTGCTTTACTGCTCTCATTTAAATTTATCCTCAATTATCCCAAATTATTCTTAGTAGGTCTTTTACAAGTGTATAACTAGATAAAACAATAAAGTTTTTAGCAAAATGGCTAATATTAAAGTTGATAGTTAAAGTTCATTTTGATTTGATTCATTTTCCTTGAAAAATAAGCATACATGGAAGTTAAATGGAAGCGATTTGGTTGTGGGTTTGTGTTTCTTTTAAATGACATGCAATTGACATTTTAAAACTTTTCTTGTATAAAATATAGGATCTAGAATAATCGTCTTATCTCAGTGTAACCTCTGTATGGAAAATACCTCGGGAACGACAAATTTGTTCTATGTTTAGAGGTGCTCCTTATTTAGAGCTTTAGGAGCAAGGAGTTAATAAAATATATTTTCTGTTATTTATTTACATATATATATATATATATATATATATATATATATATATATATATATATATATATATATATATATATATATATATATATATATATATATATATATATATATATATATATATACATACATACATACATACATGTATATGTAATATATCAAAATTATTACGCTTAAAATATCTCTTTAAGATTTTCATTTTCCCATTTTTCTTCCTTCATATCGATTTTCTCAGACTCAAAATCTCAGAATTAAAAGGAGTGTCCACGCCATGATTTCTTCCAACCCATTTCTGAAAGCTAACTCTGAAATTTCTGCCCACTCGCCACATTTTCTAGCGTTCCCAGGCGAATGGCTCACTGTTTTCAATGATCAAAGAATGATCAATTTTTTCAATGATCATTCCTTTCTGACTATCAAATTCGTGACTAAACAGCTCTCTCAAAGGAATGCTCTCCATCTCTCGCTTTGGAGCCCAACAAGTGTTTTCATGTATCATTCCATTCTCTGCTCGTGCTAGAGAAACATGTCGTTTTCTTAGATCTTAAATAAAAGTTAAGTTCCACTACTGATTAACTGTTCTTTTCATGGTGCCTCAGTTGTCATTTATTGCTTAATCTTAATTAGATTTCCATAGGCCTATCCGTGCCCATTAAGTCCGGATAAGTAAAAAAAAGGGATTACTTTTGTGTAACCACTGGATAAAGTTCATAGCTTTACACACATATACACACACATACACACACATACATATATTCTGTTAATTTTTTTTTTCGATGTCACTTGGACAAACCAAGCACGATTGAGCCATATGCTGCTCGTATTAAGGCAAATAGGAGCACGTTTTAATGAGTACCGTTAAGGTAAAAGAACGACTTTCACCAAGTGAGTCTAGGTAATTTTGAAGCAGGAACCAAGCAGAAGACTCATAGGTTGGCCTTTGGTTATTTATTTTACCACATGTTACTAGTCAGTACTCTTATATATGTTCAGTCACTTCCATATCATAATAGTTTTCGAAAACGTGGCTAAAATAGATCATATGTCATGTAATAGAAAAACAAGCCTTGTTATGCAATCATTGATTTAACACACATTCAATAATAAATCTGCATTTTTGTTACATTATACTTCTTTATACAACCACTAGTTACTGGTAAGTGCTGTTACATATGTAAAGACACTTCCTTACCATAATAGTTTTAGTCGAAAACATGACTAACATACATCACGATTTGTCAATATACAAGGATTTTAAGTCATGATATACTAATCTTATTCTCACACTAACCATCATCAAGAAGTTTCCAGTTGATAACTCTTATCTAAATACAGATGTATTTTAAACGTAACAAAAAAGCTCACTTTCTGTTGTTTTTGGTGTTTTGGATTCGCCGCATTTAATCTTTGGTATCCCGAAGGCAAATCGAGACCACCAGGATGTAAATCTGGATGCATCCTTAATTGTATATAGCATCGTAGCGTAAAATATTCAATGCAAATCTGCTTACCCAAGAGAAAATTTCAAAATATTTCTCGACAGATATTTTACAAGATAGACTTTTTAAAGTTTTCCACAACTTTTAATTTATTGCATTTAAAAAATTAACATTTTCCTGGTAAATTTAAAATTTAAGGTACTTTTTAAATGTTTTGTTAAATTTCTAGTTACCTTATTAAACATTAAATTGGTGATGATTATTTAATAAATAATAAATTGTCTTTTAGGAATTAAGCTACGGGTATAAGTTTCTAATTCGAGCCAGATTTTGAATGCAAATTTCCTTTTAGTCTACAAACACGATGTGCTAATTTTGTTACAATAAGCTATTGCTATCTCAAGCCCTCTACAAGTCATGCTGTAAACATTTAATTCTTGCCTGATTTCGAATGCAAATTTCAGCTAGTCACTAAATATTTCTTATTTTTGTTACAATAAACTATTTCTACTTCAAACCCTCTATAGGTTACGCTGTAAAAATTTAATTCCCGCCTGATTTCGATTGCAAATTTCATTTAGTCCTTAAATATGTCTCAATTTTGTTACAATAAACTATTTCTACTTCAAGCCTCTACGGGTCACGCTGTAAACATTTAATTCCTGCCTAATTTCGAATGCAAATTTCATTTAGTCAATAAATATCCCGTCTTAATTTTACTACAATAAGCTATTACTATCTCAAGTCCTCTATGGGTCAGGCTGTAAACATTTAATTCACGGCAGATTTCGAATGCAAATTTCACTTAGTCCCTAAATATCATGTCTTAATTGTTTTATAATAAGCTATTGCTATCTCAATTCCTCTACGGGTCACGATGTAGACATTTAATTTACGCCAGATTTCAAATGCAAATTTCATTTAGTCCTTAAATATCATGTCTTAATTTTGTTACAATAAGCTATTGCTGTCTCAAGTCCTCTACGGGTCATGCTGAAAACATTTAAAAATTAGCTGCTTTTTGGTGTTTACAAAGCTATTTTCTTCAAATACGATGTACTCTATTCTAATTTAAATTTCCCCTTCTCAAACTACAAGCTACCCACTCTCTTACACAAATCGGGACTTTCGGCTTTTCTATTTCTCGCATTCAGACCTGACACGTCTCAATAAAGATTTGTATAACAACATTACGCACGAACCCATTAGATCGAAACATCAGCAAACTATCATCGCTTAAGCATGGTTGAAAAAGCCCCGACAAGAACGAGCAAACAAAAGGATCTTATCGTGTCGAATTCGGCGCAAGGATCTGCCGCTCGATCTGCCAACCCTGTCACTTAGACATGTTTGCCCACGCTTTGAAACTCTCGGAGGCAGCGTTTATGTTTGGATGCTGCCATCGACTTATTTCAATATTTTTTTTCCCTCTCCCTCTCTCTCTTTCCTTCTGCTTCTATCGGGAGCTGAACAAAGATGTCATTTATCAGAAAAAAATGAGGTTGGCGAGAAGTTTGAATTTCGACGCGTGACAGCTTCGTGTGGTCGGAAAGAACTAAGCGTGACAATATGTTGTTGGTATACATATTGCAAATTTACATTCGTCTTCGATTGGCTGCTAAATGCTCTTGATGTAATCGAAAAGTTGACTGGTCTATTAGGCATGGTGCTATTCATTACGCTGAATAATGATGGGTGAGAAATAAAAGTTGAGGTAACGCATTGAGGAAATAATGCTCGTAAATTATATTTATTTGACCGCTAATTTACTTTATGGGCCTTAGCTATCAGTCTGAAAAAAAATTGGTTTCATTTTTGGAAAACTTCTAAAACACCTCCAAAACTAAGTAATCCTACATTTTCATCAACTTAGAATATTTTCATTACCTATCCCTTTAAAGAAGATTTCAGTATTTTTATCTATAATTTAATTTTTTTTTATGATTTGAATTTAGTATTAAACATATAAAGACTCTTGAATAAAATATGTGTAAAACTAAGAAAAAATTTAACTGTTTAGAAATTACTGATTTCAATGTCGGAACATTAATAAATAATAACCAAAAATAAATAATCTTAAGGTTTGATTATCTTAGAGTATTCTTGAAAAAGCTTCCACGATATTAGTGATAATTTGGAGTCTAACAAATTTTTTGTATGATTTGAATTTAGTCCTAAGCAAGTAAAATGCATTGAGCATTAAGGCGTAAACCAAACAAAAATTTAACAAAATGAAGATGAAAAGAAGTTAATACAATTATTAGAATAATTATAAAAAATTACTTTGAGATGTAAACATAGTTCAGGTGAATTATTTAATTAAAAAAATTATTATAATTCAAGGCTATTAATTACATATAAGAAATCAGTTTATCGTAAAAAATGAACTGTTAAACAATTTTTTATTCTCATAATTTGAAAATTTTAATAATTAAAATATATCTCAAATAATTACGGTGTAATTGATCTCTCTATAGTGATATTTTAAAGAAGTAATTAATCAAATTACGTCCATTCTTTCGTGGGTTTAATCCTAGACTATTTCAATACATAGATTTGTTAAAAATGCATGAGACTTCATCATATAAATGAAGCTCAATAGTCATCAAACAATTTTCTTCTTCATTTATGTAATTAAAATTACTTTTATTCTTTAAATTTTAATTTGTAAACTGAATTCTCTCTACACTGAAGGAAAATGTTTAATAATATGAATAAAATGTAAAAAAAAAAGAGAGAGAAAATTCTTACGAGTGCCGTACCAAATATTTTGACAATGCACAGATTTTCCTATGTAAATCAACATAAAACGCAAGTATTCATACTGATATTGTATAAAAGAAAACAAAACATTGAACAAAATCATTATTTATGTTTAATTCAGTTGAATTTTTTCTGGAGTTCAAAGAAATGTGGATAAAGAAGAAATTTTTTTAAAGGTCATGCATGAGTCTACGCCAAAAAGAGGAAGTAAAAGAAATATATTTTAATGATTTTTTTTTCTGAAATAAAAAGAAATTTAGTTAAATAATCGAATTTTTAAAAGTCATAGATGAATATTTTTCATGGAGAAGGAACACAAAAAAAATCTATTTTGAAGATTCTGAATTTAAATGAAATCGGCACAAAGAAAAAACTTTTTAAAGGCCTTAGACGAATCTACTTTAAGAAAATGCAATGCTGCTTTGAAGCCCCAAGTTTTAATTACCACTTAGTTATTCGTTCAGACAGTTGGTGAAAATGACATCTGCTCGACGAAAGCAGGGGATTCTAAGACAGCCTTCAAACCACCTGAGGGCTTTCACAGTCCCTCAAAATATGTCCATGTCAGCAGCTCTATAGGTTTTGGTGGGGTTTGGAAACATAAGATCAATATTTTGCTACTTGAAGGATAATAAATACCTTCTAGGGATTATGAAACAGAAGATAGCTTTATTCTTTAAAGTAAAAAAAATATTCTTTATAGTTTTACATGCTGGAATAAGTCATTTTAATCAATTTAGTTAAAGAATAGAATTTTTAAAGGTCATAGATGAATATTTCAAGGAGAAGGAATAAATTGTGAAGATTCTGAATTTAAATTAAATTAGCACAAAGAATAGAATTTTTAAAGGAATTAGATGAATTTACTTCAACAATGCAGCTCTGAAGCCCTAAGTTTTAATTACCAGTTAGTTATTCGTTCAAGCAGTTGGTGAAAATGACATCTATTCGAGGAAAGAACAGGATCCTAATACAGCTTTCTAACCACCTGAGGATTTTCACAGTCCCTCAAAATATGTTCGTGTCAACAGCTCTCTACGTTTTGGTTGGGTTTAGAAACATAAGATCAATATTTTGCCACATGAAGGATAATAATACCTTCTAGGGATTATAAAACAGAAAATAGCTTTATTTTTTAAAGTAAAAAAAATATTCTTTATAATTTTACAAGACTGAAATAAATCATTTAAAGGTATTTCTGCATATACAAATCGTTAAATAGATTTTACTTAATGTAGATTCTCTTTTATAGAGAATTCATTTTTTGCAATGGAATTTTTATATATTATTTTTTAATTCCTTCAACGCTATTGAAACTATTTTACACATGAAAATTTTGTTCTTATTGTATCAGTAAAATAGAAGAAAATATTTTTGGCATTTAGAGGATTATAGACCAAACAGGTGACTTAAATTTCACTTTACATATATCCATCTGTCCAATCAATTAAAATATTTTAGATAGAAATTCATACGTAACATGTTTTTTAATACAAGTATCTTTGATTCTAGAAAATTTTTTTACGGAATATCTTATAAAAAAATGACCTCGTTGTCGACTCCAGCTATGTTTATAAGAAGAATTTTAACGAAATACGAATACCAAAGCTATTATGTTATTATGTGTACTTCAGGCACTGGCTAAATCTTGTAACCATATAAAAAGCAATATATTTTGACTATTTGTTAATTATGTACAGTTATCTAATAAAATAGTAAACTAACTTATTTACAAATATTTTCAAAATAGAGGTTTGGCTGAAGCTTAAACTTTGTTTTATTTGTGTATGCGATGATTTGGCGTTCCTTATGTATTCACTATGGAGGATTTATTGTATATTTGTATGAATGTGTTTATATGTGTGTGATTATTGTTTTAATTGTGTATTAATTTAAAGCTCAATTAAATTGTTTCATTTTGCAAAGCAAAATGAAACAATTTTAATAAAAAATTAAAATAAAGATTACATGAGCAAAAAAATGTTATTAAGCTAAAATAATGATTAAATAAACTTGAAATAAGTAGAAATTTCCAGTGAAAATAAATAAAAAAGTTTTCCGACCCCACACGAATTATCTTACAACTGCTTCTCTATCAAAGAAAATCACCACAACTTCTTTGAAGAAAAGGTCAACTTTGGAGAACTTCAGATGATCGACGATTATGTATGTGGAGAGAGCAATTTCCTGTTAATACAAGTACAATTTCACTTGTTTCCTGTCAAGGGTAAAAAAAAAGGAGCAATGCGATTTCTTGATTTTCTTTTGCTTTTAAAAATTTTTTTATTGAATACTCACGGGTTTTCCTCTTCATAAACAAGTTAAGTTTTACTTTGTTATGTTTCTACCATAGTTGAACTTCTTTTTAACTTTTAAATTTTCACTGCACGTACATTGATGTCAGAAACATTGTTAAAACGTAACAAGAAAAGAGAAGCTCCAAATCATTACGTAATTCCCTATAATGGATAAATGATTAAGGCTGCCTTATAGGAAACTTCTGCCTGAAGCCCCGCTGCATTCGTGATTCTGTCTCTTTAAAATGTGTTGCAAATGTCACAGTAAAATTGTCTTTATGTCTCAACTGAAGCAGAAAATTGGTCTAGAAAGATATGATTTAAGGCAAATATTCTTTTCATCTTTGTGCATTTATATACTTTTTTCTTACTTATTTACACGATAAAATAAATGCCACCATTTTTTGTAATTTATTTTTTTTAGATCTTTAGATTTTTATTTATAGAACAGACGCGGGTATATCTGCAAAGTTTTAAGCAATATTTTGGATCCTAAGTACAAGACATGTTAAATACAACTATTTAAAAGGTCACAAAATCTTAATTACAAAATTTTAATTACTAATTTATTTAGAATTATATACACACACACACACATATATATATATATATATATATATATATATATATATATATATATATATATATATATATAGCTAAATATGAAATAATTAAATTAATAAATGATTAGTTCATAGAATATTCCCCCTAATAAGTTAAATAGGTAAATACAAATATGATATATTCAAATTGAAAAAATATATAAGCTACACTTATCAAAATAAATATTCTTAATTTTGAACTATTAATTAAAAATAGCATTCTAATTTGTAACTTCAATATTCTGCTTTCAGAATTTCTAATTTCTATAACTTTATATATACATATATATTTATATTTATATGTGTATATGTATATGTATATATATATATATTAGCTAAATATGAACTAATTAAACTCATAAATGATTAGTTCATAGAATATTCCCCCTAATAAGTTAAATAGGTAAATACAAATATGATATATTCAAATTGAAAAAATATATAAGCTACACTTATCAAAATAAATATTCTTAATTTTGAACTATTAATTAAAAATAGCATTCTAATTTGTAACTTCAATATTCTGCTTTCAGAATTTCTAATTTCTATAACTTTATATATACATATATTATTTATATTTATATATGTGTGTATGTATGTATGTATGTATATATATATATATATATGCACGAATATATGTATATATATATGTATGCATGTATGTATGTATACACACACATATATATATATATATATATAACTTACATAGATACATATACATATATATATATATATACTTACATAGATACTTATACATTTATATATATGTGTGTGTGTTAACCCATAAAATTTATTCTTCATTGATCCACATCAGGCAATGAAGAAACAGATGAAGAAAATTATGTTACATAATATTTAGCTATCACGGCTGGCTTGGCAATGCAACTTTACTGTAGTGATGTTGCGGAAGGCTACTAACAGGAATACTAACATCAGCCAGATACTTATGAAAAATATTTTATTTTCATCTCAAAGTCGATGTATAGACAGACACGTCTAACACATGCAAGAGATAACCGGACATTTCTTTGTGAAAATATAGTCATGAGATGTGAATGTGCTTAATTTCCCATAAGAGAGAGCTTGAAACGGCTATTCTGCTGTGACCCGTAGAATTGGGGCACAGCGGAAAAGGTGCATACGACAGCATAAAGATAGCTATGATCTGCAATTTCTCCTAGGAGAAGCGATATCTGGTTTTGAAAGGTGGAAGAAAGGTTCACGTAGCAGTTGTTAATTAAAACTTTAATTTTAGGAAGTGTGGAAGAAATGTATTCTCAGTGATTTATGTCCTTGATTTTGTGTGCCTTCAAAAGTTGCGATTCAAATATAGAACATGAAAAATTTGAGAAGTTTGGGTACAATAACTATATATATATATTCTATGCACATATATACACATATAACCACTCACACATACATACAAGTACACATATATGTGTATATGTCTGTGTAATGGGTGTTTTTTATCCATACAAACGTATAATGATATTCCTGCTAGATACAGCGCAGACAATTAAATATGGAAGAAAATAGGAAAAATTAGAAAATAAAAATGTTGCGTTTATTGAGACAAGCAATAATATTGTGTTTATTGAGTCGCTGGTGTTTTCCCCCAAAACTTTTTACATTAGCTTATAAAGTGCCATGAGGGAGGAAAGAAGCAGCTAAGCTGAGCGAAATAAAGAAGTTAAATAAGATAAGTTGATCAAAGCAGAAATAAACTTGGTGTTCTCGTGGTCGTCAGAGTTTACCACAATTAAAAGAGAAATAAAGACATTTCACCAATGGTTGCAATTTTAGGCAAAGAATCGAGAGAATTAATTTTAATTAAGTTGGTTAGTTTAGTTGAAATAGCATTACACATAGCCTCACACACCCTTATATAACCATTGCGTGGCGAAGGGAAATGTAGAAGTTGTAATTACTTTCCAAAAAGATTGCTATATACATGTATTATAGATTTAATAAATGCTGTATTATATTTGAGATATCCACTGAAATGGGAAAAACCCTACTCCATTGAAAACTTTACCTTTCATCTATCTATCTATCTATCTATATGTAATGCAACACAATTTAATACTGCCGCTCACAATATTTTTGTAGCCTCTATTGTTTTTACTTGCCGGGTTACTGGGCAAGGTAAAGCCTATGCATCTAGACTAATGAATAATGTTGCAGTCGAGCAACATGGAAGAAAAGCAGAATTTTGAGAACTTAAATCTTTATTGAGGAGCTGCTAAAAAGGCATCTTTGCCAGTCAACTGGGGACAAGAGAATGAAACGAAAAACACTTTGCTGGAACAGAGGTGTACTCTTGAGAGACACAATTGAATTTCCCCAAGGGACAAGAAATTTAGTGAGCGAATTTAACCGTTAGACCAGGGGAACAGCTGAACCATTTGCAGGTGATATCTGGGAAATGTCTTATTGCACATAAAGCTTTTGTAAATGTGTTGGAGGAATTTTAAGTCAAGGACACTCCTTTGATTAAGTGGCTGCGAAAATAAATTGTAAGGAATTAGAATGAGAGGAGGTTTTTAAAGAGATATTAAAGTGAAATAATTTTGATGTATTGCATATATATTGTTATATTTTCTAAATTTCATATATTTAATTATATAAGTAATATTCTGCAATACGGAGATGGGAGAAGAGCGTACTAGTTTTTCAGTATTTGGATTATTAAGTATAGTACAAACTAATTTTACGATTTTTTTCACTTGTATTATAACAGCTTTATTTTGGGAAAGAACAACATAAGGACTCCCCAAAAGAATCCATGCAGCAGTTATAAATGCATGAGTGACAGTCATGAGTTAAGTCGAAATTCATTGCAACTTTATGGCTGTGAACCTTGTTACACTTTCCAAAACGGATAATTCAACTTTTAAAACATTAGTCATACCTGAAGAGCCCGAGCTTCGAGCGTTTAGGCCTTTAAGATATTTCCACATTGTAGTTAAAACCATTATGTGTTCTTAAATGGGTTTTCTTCGAGAGCCGGGGTCGTGGAATTCAAAGCTATTGCAGCCTTGTTTCGCGGTATCCATCTTTCTTGTATGCCATTATCCGGGGCTATTCTTAAAGCAGATGTATGAATGAGCATTACTTTAAAATGCAATGCTCGTATATTTACGCAATGAGCTTGAAAAATCATTTACAGTCTAGAACATAAGTTTGGTGGCATTTAAAGTTATTTACAGTTACGTTCATGCGTTTTTTAATGGAGCAAGCGTTTTCAGCTGCACGAGAGATATAAATGGCTGAATACAGATACACGTATGTATTCAAGTGTGCATGTTATTATATATATATATATATATATATATATATATATATATATATATATATATATATATATATATATATATAGAGAGAGAGAGAGAGAGAGAGAGAGAAATGCTTGTGTGTATACATCCTTTATGTGCACTTTCCCATATATATATATATATATATATATATATATATATATATATATATATATATATATATATATATATATATATATATATATATATATATATATATATATATATACATATATACATACATAGAGAGAGAGAGAATGAAATGCGTGTGTGTATACCTGCTTTATGTTCACTTTCCCATATATATATATATATATATATATATATATATATTATATATATATATATATATATATATATATATATATATATAAATATATATATATATATATATATATATATATATATATATATATATATATATATATATATATATATATATATATACATATATACATACATACATAAATACACGCTCAGCTAGAAGTATTTTCTTCTGCAAAAAAACTATGCATAGCCTCCAACACCAAAAAAAGTGATTTATATTTATAAATGTGTATATCATTTATGAGAAATGAGATGAGAATGATCATTATTTATGAAAAAAGATCTTTAACAGAAAAGGAAAAGATTGTGACCTCTTCCCGTAGTTTGCTGATGTTCATTGAATGCAATATATAATTTTCAATTGATATTGTTGCCAAGTTATTCAACTTTCTTGGCATATGCTTAAACGCGATAATATTTTATTAATTCTAATTACAAAATGCCGAACTATGGTCGAATGGTTAGGGTGCTGACCTTCGGAACCACAGTTCGTGGGTTCGAATCCCACTGTGGCATGGATGTTCGTAGCCGTTCGGAATCGGCTTTAAGAAGTAGGTCCCGGTCTCATTAGCCCTCGTGTTGCAAAAAGTAGACCGTCGCTCTCCAAACCAAACCAAACCAAACCAAACCTAATTACAAAACGTCTACTGCTCATATCCGATGTTTATATATGTGTTAAATATATATATATATATATATATATATATATATATATATATATATATATATATATATATATATATATATCCCATTATATATTTATATATGTGTGTAATGTATGTTTGCACAAGTGTATATATATATATATATATATATATATATATATATATATATATACATATGTATGTGTGTGTATATATATATACATATACATATTATAGAAATGAATAAAGAGGAATGATTTGGTTTGGAGTGCTACGGCCTACTTTTTTGAAACACGAGGGCTAATGAGACCGGGATCTACTGCTTAAAGCCGATTCCGAACGGCTACGAACATCCACACCGCAGTGCGAGTCCGGTAGTGAAGATCAGCACCCTAACTATTCAGCCATCGTTTGATAGATAATGCGAAACGAAAACAAAGTAATACCGATGGTTTAATGTTTAAAAAGCAAAAAGTTAAACGATGATGTGTCTTATTATACATTGATAAAAATGAAAAGTGATTCTTCTGAAAAAAATTCGTGGATAATTTCATAATTAACAAGCAGAAATAAAGTAAGTTTTGGAGTTTTCAAAGTTAAGTTTGTATAATGAATCTAGTTGTATCCTTATATTTTATTTAACTATTATTATATAGGAGAAAATTAGTAGTTTTCCTCCTAACTAAATACGTTTATTTATAGCTAATGGGAATAATTATATTAAACACTGTCCCTATGCAAACAATTTTGACGTAGCACAGTAATTCGACAGCAAATTTCATATGAAAAGTAAAGAGAAATGCTTGGGAAGTTTGCCTGTTGGAGATTAGTTTTTCATGGAGAAGAAATACATAGGTATTGTAAAAAGAGCTTCTTATTTGTTAAGGGAAATATTTAAGCTTTATCTCATATGGAATCGATTCTTCAAATTTTCCAGCTAATTGCTTTCTTTATACGACTCTACTTTAAAGATAGGTATAAGCGGTAGATAGTATCAGACTAAATATTTCTCTAAAATTTTGTAATTATCTGTTGCTATTTTCTTTTACGACCTGGGTCAATAAATTTTGATTATATAAGTTTTTGTAGTTAATGTCATTTGATTTTCTTTTGATTTACCTGTAATGACTGTGGTCACGTAGCAATGTAATGCACACAGAAGAGTTGCAGGAAAATCTTTTTTCGGTACGTAATTTAAGCTTTCTTGTATGCTATTAAATTACATATTTTTTGTTGTATTTCATTTAAACTTATTTTTTTTAACATGAGATAGGAGCTTTCAATTCTATTATGTAGAAGGGGATAGTTACATAATTGCTAAAATATTAGACTTTAATAGCATCAGAAATTTATATAACAGTGAGTAGCGTATATTAATTCATCGTTGAATAGAACTCAGATTTTGCCATTTGGGTTCGCCTCGTAGCATTTTAGTATCTGTTACAATGAGATTTTTCGTTATATAGAGGGGAGAGGACAATTAAGAAAAAGAAATTGCACAACTATATGTTACAATACTCGTTAATGTAAAACTGCAATGTTACAATACTCGTAAATGTAAAACGACAATGCTCTATCTCTAATTGATTTTAAGTTATGCAAGAGGAATACTGATGTTACGACGAAACTAGTCAAAATGCATTGAAGGATGGTCAAAATAGATCTTTAAACTTTGAAATTTAAAGTTTTCTTGTTTGACTTACAGACGTAACAATTAAACTAGTCCAAATGGATTGAAGCAGGGTCAAAATGGCTATTTCCATTAAATAGTCTTAAATACAAAATTGGAATTTTCTATGTCTAATCGATTTTGAGTTATGCAAGATTTATACTGATGTCACGACGAAACTAGTCAAAATGCCTTCAGAGAAGGTCAAAATGGATCTTTAAACTTCCAAAGTTAAAGTTTTTTTGTGTAACTTTCAAATTAATCAGTTTAATCGATTTTGAGTTATCCAAGATTTATACTGATGTCACGACGAAACTAGTCAAAATGCCTTCAGAGAAGGTCAAAATGGATCTTTAAACTTCCAAAGTTAAAGTTTATTTGTGTAACTTTCAAATTAATCAAACTAGTCCAAATAAACTGAATCATGGTGAAACTTGAAGCCCGAATGTTTTAGCAATTAAAACATCACCTTCACTCAGCACATGTATTAATAAATCTGCTTTACTCAATAATATCAATAATTATGAGATTCAATAAATGTCAATAGTGTCAAATATTCAGTTTATTAAGCATAAAAGGTAATATTAATCAACAATAAATCAGAGTGGTTTGAATATTAATTAGACCTTACTTTAGGCAATAAATATTCATCAATTCAGCATTCGTTGAGACGTAAGGCATAAAATAGTTTTTGCGGCTTTTTTATGCTTCAATAAATATTTTCTTATCTCTGTTGAAATGTTAAATAACTTTATCTGCTATTTGTAAACAAACTTGCTTAACGATTGCAGAACTCAGGTTTGTGAAACCAAGTGTAAGAAAGGTTAAGCGTCTGGGTAGGTTTTAATATGGTTTAATGTGTAATGCAATGAATGTACAGTAAAAAATAAATTATAATGCAGTTTGAGCAGGATGAATTTAAATACTTAAAATGTTGAAATATCATCATGTTTGCTAGATAATCTTAAATGATTTGTATCGATTGTTTTTATAAATTAACACTTTAAACAGATTTTTATCAAAAGTTTTTTTTTTCAATTTTATTGGATATAAAAAGTTTTTACTTTCAAAAATTATTATTTTTATATAATGCAATTATGTAACTGTTATTTATTGTCAGAAAAAATAAATTTTAATTACCCGTTTTCTGTAAATTATTTAGCATTATTCTTCACTCTTAATTTACTTTTAAAAATTGTTTATAGATTTTCTAATATTTTAAAAGTAATTATAAATGGCATACGTATATATGAGAAGGAAACAAAATATATACATGTGAAAATTTATTTTTTATATCTATATCTAAATAATATTTAACAAGTGGTTTCATTAGATTTATAATTGTTATCTAAATTATTTTAAAGTTTTATGTTGAGTTTTTAAACAAAAAATTGTAAGCTTTTTGAACAGAAAAAAATAGATGGGGATACAAAATCTTGTATTTTTAACCCACTTTTTAAGAGATTAATTTCCGGAATCTATAAGACAGTTATAATCTAGACCTTAATGAAAAACAATTTATTTGTAACCTAATTCGACTTTTTAAGTAGAAAGTACAATTTTTTAATGAAACATTTTAATGTATTATGAATAAAAGTTACATATGAAAAATATCATTAGACAGTTTATAATTACTTTCAAAAATCAAAATCTAGTTTAATGTCTCTAGATAATATTTTCAAACGGTTATAGTTTTCCTCCTAAATTGAAAACATTTAATTGTTATAAAATGAAAGAAATAGAGAGTAATTAATAAAACATAAAAATAAATGATTTTAACTGTTGCGTGCATTATATCAGATTAAAGTAAAATATATTAGGCACTAAAACAAGAAGTAATTATTTCTTTTATTTTTTTACCTTCTATTCGTCTTTAGAATACAATTTTTCTGTTCTGGTTTTACTAAAATTTTCCTTTTTTCTTGTGGATCAGGTGGGGTTGGAGTGGTAATACATTTACCAAAGTATTTCTTTAACAATTGTAAATTTATATGAATTGAGTTTTGTTTGACAGTTTAGCTATGACAGCATTAAAGGGCATAAAGTAACTATCTTCTAAAAAAGTAATTGAGTTTTCAATTTTTAAAAAATATTATTGTATAATGAACAAATGTTAATATAACTGTAGTTCCAATCAGTCAATATTTTGCAATCCCTGTTGAATGGCTAAATATTAACATAACTATGCATTTATAACTTTAGTAATTAAATTCTCATCGGCAAGACTCTCAAACCAACATAAATACGAAAAAAGAAATTCAGTTTTGACAACATCAATGAAAAAAACAGTTGATTAAAAAGTAGATAAAGCAAACAGCTTTTTTGAATCTTAGTCCTATTAAGCACAAATGGTAAGATTTTTGTACTTTCAGAAATCCGTCTTAACGAGCTAAATATTAACATATTTTGCATTCATAACTTCAGCCATGATATTAGAGAGAAGAAAATTCAGTATTGACAATACCAAGAGAAATAAGTTCTATTTAAAAAGTAGGAAAATCAATAAACTTTTATATAGAAATTCAGTATTGAAAATGCCAAAGAAATAAGTTATGTGTAATAATTGGGAAAACGAACAGACTTTTATAAAAATATTAGCCTTATTATGCACAAATGGTACCATTTGTTTTACTAAGTCAATATTTTACAATCTCTGTCGACAAGCTGTATATTAACATATTTTCCATTCATAACTTCAGTAATCTAATCTACATCTATACGATTCTAAAATTAACATGAGATTCTAGAAAAAGACGTTCAGATATTCCTGTTTATCATATAAACCTACATATAACATTGGAAGAAAATTTATGCTCACTGAAGAAAGAAACCATCTCGCTGTCTAGATCTATTTTCGTCGTCAGTTTTGTTACTTTAGAGACACAAAAAGATTAAAGAAAGATACATTTACTGAATCCTCCATGAGACTTAAAAAATAAACTACTGATGTGAAACATTAAATCTTTGTCGTGACTTTCCACTGTGCTTTTTTTTTTTTTCGTTACGTATACAATCAATACGCGAGACTTCGTGAGAAAGGCCCAAAATGTCTCACTTATCTTGTTTGAAACATATAAGAAAGATAGATGAAATTTATTATAAATGAATTACGTAAGCCGCTATCGTACGCAGGACTTTGTCTAATGGGAGTTGGTAGGGTAATAATATAGTTGAGGTTGCACAAGTGAAATATTGCTTTGAATCAACGTCTACATCTTCTTTGGTTTGTAACTAAAGCATCTTTCTTTAGTAGGTTAAAATGGAGACACCATAAGCTTAAGAGGCTATAGATAGCTATTTGCCTTGTTCAAGGAGGTAGATTAACCTGATCAATACCTGTTTTAGAAATCTTCTTTCTATTTTATCTAAAAGCCTACATCTCGTAATGACAATTTTACATTTTGGTACTTTATTTGGATAAAACGTTCTTCTTTCGACATAAAATGGACACAAAAACATTATTTAACGCAAATACATAAAGAACATTTTATTATGTTTAAGAATTAAATATAAAATAATGAAAATATAAAAAGAATCAAAATTTTGCTTTTTATCACTTCGGCAAACAGATAGTCCCAAAACGATTCTTTTCCATTAATGTAAAATAATTAAATTTCAAAGACTGATTAATTTTAAAGTATACCACTGTTTAATGGGAATTTTTAAATAATAGATATTTTTACAAGTTCTTTACAACTTGTGAAGAGGTAATAAATAATCATAGAAAACTAGTTTAGGACTTTCACAAACACCGATATCCCCAAATCAAGTTTTACGATTTCGGGACTCCTATGAAAACCTCAAATTTTATAAATATTCGAATCTATTAACCCCAATTCAAGGTTCGTTAGTATATAATAGAACAGATCTGAAACCTTAATGCCTTTTTCATGCTCTTTAACGATTCATCGTTATCTATGTCTTTAAAAATTAAATTCATGAAAATAATATTTTATTAGTAATTTATTTTATAAAACCAACATCAAAAGAGCAGCCAGATTAGCTCATGATAAAAGTAAGAATCTGGTTTTATATGGATATATAAACAAATTGTATAAAAAACAGATATTGAATTTCTGAAAAAAAATGGTGGGAAATAATAATTTATTTTATAAAACCAATATCAAAAGAGCAGCCAGATTAGCCCATGATAAAAGTAAGAATGTAGTTTTATATGGACATATAAACAAATTGTATGAAAAACAGATATTGAATTTCTGAAAAAAAATGGTGGGAATATTTTTTATAATTATTAGTTAACTCATTAAACATTATGGAAACGTTAAAATGTCTCTGTCATGCATCTCACCGACCTTTTTTTTCAAGTCTCTAATTAAAAAACCAAATTTATAAGAAATAGTAATTTAATAGTTATTTATTTTAGAAAACCAATATCAAAAGAGCAACAGGATTAGCACATGATAAAAGTAAGAATCTAGTTTTATACGGATATATAAACCAATTGTATGAAAAATAGATATTGAATTTCTGAAAAAAAAATGGAAAACTTTTTTATAATTATTATTTGACACATTAAACATTATGAAAATATTAAAATGCTTCTGACGTGTTCCTCACCGATCTTTTTTCTCAAGTCTCTGATCAAACAGTAAAACTTATAAGATATAGTATTTTTTTAGTCATTTGTTTAAAAAAAACCAATATCAAAAGAGCAGCCAGATTAGCCAATGATAAAAGTAAGAATCTGGTTTTATACGGATATATAAACAAATTGTATGAAAAATAGATATTGAATTTCTGAAAAAAATGGTGGGAAAACTTTTTATAATTATTAGTTGACACATTAAACATTATGGAAAGATTAAAATGTCTCTGAGGTGTTTCTCATCGATCTTTTTTCTCAAGTCTCTGATCAAAGAATCAAATTTATAAGATATAGTAATTTTTTAGTCATTTGTTTAAAAAAAAACCAATATAAAAAGAGCAGGCAGATTAGCCCATGATAAAAGTAAGAATCTGGTTTTATACGGATATATAAACAAATTGTATGAAAAATAGATATTGAATTTCTGAAAAAAAATGGTGGGAAAACTTTTTTATAATTATTAGTTGACACATTAAACATTATGAAAAGATTAAAATGTCTCTCTCAGGCTTTTCACATACCTTTTCTCCTAAGCCTCTGATCAAAAAACCAAATTTATAAGAAATAGTATTTTAATAGTTATTTATTTTAGAAAACCAATATCAAAAGAGCAGCCAGATTAGCCCATGATAAAAGAATCTGGTTTCATACATATATGTAAACAAGTTATGTGAAAAACAGTTACTGAACTTCTGAGAAATGAAGGGAAATAACTCTTTATAGCCATTAGTTGACTGATTAAAAATTATGGAAAAATTTAAATGCCTCTTTCATGTTCCTCAGCCCCTTATTGTTATCAAAGTCTCTGCTTATGAATTAAATCAAATTTGTAAGAAAAAAATTATAAGCTCATCACTTTGTAAAACCAATATAAACAAGAGCATCAGCTAATCCTACTGTGATAAATTTAAGAATCTGGTTGTATGCCAGATATTTAAGTCATTGATAAAAAAAAAACCGCTGAAATCTGAAGATGTTTAATGTTTTACAGATTAATTTCAACATCAAAGGAAATTTTAAGATTTGATAATGCAATTTCTAAAGACTGGATTCTATTAAAACTATAAAGAAAATTATAACTTCCGTAATACAATTGACATCTCAACTTAACAGGAATATATTTTCACTGACGAGAATAATTATAAAGTAATTGTGAAATTAAAACTAGAGAACATATCAAACTAATTTTTCTAATAGAATTATCATTCTAAATTTAGTGTTATCTCATAGTTTCATAGTAATTAAAATTATTTGACTTGCTTGGAATGTTTCAATATTTAACTTTTTATTGAGATATAGAATTAATTGTTAATGAATACGTGAACATAATTTTAGATTATAAGGATTTTCAATAAATTCCCCTTTGTAATTAAGATAAGTATGTGGCCCATTTTATTTCACTCAAGGTTCATTAACATGTTAAATGAAAGAAAAAGTTGGTGACATTAAAGAAAAGTGTTTATCATCGAAGATGATACTATATGATATTTAGGATATCTTTTTATCAGGATATCAAGATATTGAAAACTCTTTTATTGTAAGATAAGTTTAGTTGTTAAAATAATTTCATCTTGTTCTGTTTTACAAAGTATCCTGAAATATTTTATAGTAAGAAAGTATTACTAAATCTATAAATCTATAATGTCATATTTAAGGTATTATTTTTAAATTGTACAATAGTGAAACTTTTACAACTTTAATGGTAATATATATATATATATATATATATATATATATATATATATATATATATATATATATATATATATATTTATATATATATATATAATTGTATATATATATATATAAATGTGTATATATATATATATAATATATATATACATATATAATATATATATTATATATAATATATATATTATATACATATATATATATATATTATATATGTATATTATATATACGTATATATATATATATAAATATATATATATATATGTATATATATATATATATATATATATATATATATATATATATATATATATATATATATATATATATATATATATATATATATATATATTGTTGATTTAACCTATTTTCTGAACTGTATATAGTATAACTGCGTATAAGCTTCATTCATCCTGTAAATAATAAATTAATACATCTAACATATTAAAATAAAATATCTAACGCAAATTTTTTAGCATGTACCTGATTATGTTTGCCTATCAATAGAATGTTTTGGAGAAAAAGATTTTTTCGGCGGGTGATTTAAAAATAACTGTAAGGAGTTTCCTTTTCACTGCAGTAAAAAAAGCTGTTTGGGTTAGTTGCTTGGGCATTCTTACTATACATTATTAGATTAGTTGAAATTAAAATAAAACAAACTGATAATGAACACATTAAAGTTTTGTAAAATATCTAACGGTGTAAAAAATATGCATTTAATTGCGAGAAGACTCTATGCATAATTAACTTTAAGTGTTAATTTAGTTTGGCGCTATAAAATAATGGTTCCTAAAAGTTTTTTTTCATGGACTCCTTCTCATTACGAACATCATGCCAAGAACTCCTAAGTACAACATTCTATATAAGTACAATATTCATATATATTCAACCCCTCTGTACAATTACGTAATAACAAAATTACAATTTTAACATCGATGTTTTTTAATAGTAATGTAAAGATGAACCGCAAATAAAACATTTTGATATTTAAGTAATATCTTTTGAAATTATTATCTTGTATTTCGAATAATAAAAACATTATTTTTTTTAAGTGTTATTAGTGCGTTAACTGTTGATCATAGGCAAGCATACATTCATCTCGTTTTAAGTCAACAACCAAAATTGAGTTACCGATTTATTTATTGCCATTTATTTAAACTTTCGTAAAAATGAAAATGGTTTCTCAATTATAATAAACCTTCAATGGTCTCCCTACGCACCCCCAAATTACTTTTATGTACCACTAGCCACTCTGTGGTACCAAGGACGGACATCTCTGGAAAACATTACTGTTAATGAATCGAAGATTTCGTAATTAAGAAATTATATATCTTTTTTTTGTATATGATGCATATACAAATCAAATTTTGCTATAGTGAACTCTCGTTTATAATGAACATTTTTACTGCTTCTAGAAAAACTCCTATTTAACTAATGTTATTTTGGGCTGGATTAAAATCTAGGAATGATATGTAAAAATTAGTTTTAGCTGCTAAATATTTTAAATTATCAAACTATTTAAAGTTCCGAGTACATTTCTTTGCTTGGTAGGAAAGAAGTATTTAATTTAAGGATTCTACCTTTTTCTAGGATGAAACATAACATATTTAGAAATAAATATTTCCAAGAAAAATTTTGGTTGATTAAGAGAGCTACAGTTCAGGAAAAAGAAATTATTATTTGCTTACCATTAAAATTATTATTTACTGCCATGAAAGTATCTTCATCCTGTTTATCAGATTAAAGAACTATAACTATTACAGATAAGTTTGAATCATTTAAAATGTTATTAAATGTGGGGTTTTTTTTACTAAAAAAGAGCATTTTAATACGAATATGGCATCATTTTTGACGATATAGTAGTTTACAGTAAAAGAAGGGAAGTTAATAATTAAACATTTTGCATAATAAGGAGCCATTTTTATGTAACCTATTGAAGATATCTTTTTGTACCTCATTATAACGGAACTTTTTATAAAGTCTTATTCCTTCCATTTGAAATTCCATTCTTCTGTTGATTGGGGTGCATATTAGACTAAAGAAGCCTAAATACGGGTGACAAATATGTGACTATTCCATAAAAAGGGCTAACTATTACTGTTTTGTTATTTAAAGAAAAGATACTAAATGTACTTTAGGCATTCATTTATTGCTTTCTAATTTACTTAGCTTTTTATTAGCTGCATTAAAAATGAAAATGGAAAATATCCATCGGAAAAAGCAATAATGTTCTCTATTTTTGCAATAAATTATGAGTTTGAGAGTTATACTTCAAATTAATGGAAGTACTTTAAAGAGTGAATATTTATTGCTAATGCCAGTTACTGCGTAGAATTTTATAAAAAATATTTAAGTGTAGTAAATACTTTTAATGTAGTTATTACTTAAAATAACCTATTTCAAAAACATCTTTAGTCAGTTTAATATTTTTAATATTACTGCTTCTCTACATGACAAAATGCCTTTTATAAAACTAAAATAGCAATGGACTAACTAAAATAACAATGAAATTAACTAAAATAGCAATGAAACAAAATGATTTTTTTAAATCTAGATGATATCCGCAACCCCGACAATTTCCTAAAGACAGTTACTATAGAAAATAATTTTATATCACACCTCTACTTAATGTCTTTGTTTAATGTCTTTGTTACCCTCAGGAATCCAAGTAATACAGAAAATAATTCATATCAGACACATCTCTACTTGTTTGATATTATTTTATCTTCACGTGACCAAAGGATAAAGAGCCTTTAATAAGTTTATCCAGAATAGCAAAAAATTGCTGCTAAATCTACTAATAAAAAACTTTCTGCTTAAATCTGAATGTTATCTTTGACTCTGACAATCTACTGATGGAAATTAATATAGCAGAATATTGTTAATAATGTAACAGTTTAAATCAAACTTAAAAACTGTTAGAAGGGTTTTTAAGCTACTGAAACAAAAGTATAAAAAAAGGAATATATCCATGCATATACTTAACAAAGCAATAGTTCCAACACATTTTAATAGGTAATCTTTTGACGTATATTTTTAGTTGATTACCATTGTATTAGCTACTTAAATAACAGATAGAATAGGGAAAACGTGAAAGTACAAGGATCTTGAATACAAGGAAGCTAAATGTTTTCAAACTGTTCTCTATATATTACCAGTTTTGAAAGGGGTTGAAAGTACTTAACCATTTAGAATATATTGAGCAGTTAACAAGCACTTACACACTATAAAGGTTAGTATTTAGGTACTTAAACAACCTGGTAATACTTTTATCTTGTAAATAATCCAGACAGTTGAAAAGGATCATGGTTAAATCCTACATCAGATGGGGAAAACTAAGATCGTTAAAAATTGGCTTCGCTTACAGACACGATTGGCCTGAGGGTCGCGTTTTAGCCTTTTAAAAGATTTCCATACTTGCTCTTCAATTCTTAACTCTACTCAAATTTCAAGTTTTATTTCATACACTATCAGTATTTGAAAGAAAACTCAGACAAAATCAGAAATTGCAATGGCAATCATCTTCTTTAAAATGCTTTTCAGTGCTGTAAGCTGGATTTCTACAATGCCTTGACAAGCCATTAAACTACTGAGATAATCTGGTATTCTTAAATATAGAACAACGTGTTGAAATGGGTATAAATGCATGCTTTCTGTCACGAGAGACTGGAAAATGAAGATAGATCTGAAGATATGGTACAATGTGTTAAATCACGAATCTCTTTTAATCCCATAATATTCAAATTTGAGCTTTATCAGAAACACAACTACCACTATTTAATAAAAGTGAAATTATGTATTTCGTGATTAAATTTGTTATTTTTGCTGGTCCTTTACTTATACAAGTTCAATGTAAGTTAATGGTCATTTTCAACTATATAAATAACACTTTTTAACTTTTAGTTATTTCACTTTTAAAAGAGCATGAAAACTCATGATTTTTATACTTCACTGACTAAAATGACGTACCTGTACTATTTTTGTGTAGTTAAATAGATCATAGGTGCAGTTTATGTCTTGTTTAAAATTATAATAAAGAATAAAGTTTACAAATTAATGTGGTATTGTAATAAATAGAAGATGCGAATTTAAAAATCCATATGAAATAGAGAAATTCGTTTAACATAGTACTGAATACAGATATTTAAATAAAATTAAAACTAAGAAACAGTAGTTTTTAAATCAACGTCTATTCAGTCTTCATTATATTATCCAAAATAAATTAATAAATTCAGAAATTTTAACTCTGAGCGTATTGTTCTAGCATTGATTTAAATTAATAATTTGGCATATTTTTGCTTACTTTTTGTTTATAAATTCCACTAGAAATGTAGTAAATTTCAGTCTCTAGACAATAAAACAGTTGGCTCATCTAATATTATATCTATCTATCTATCTATCTATATATATATATATATATATGCATATATGTGTATATATATATATATATATGCATATATGTGTATATATATATGTATATATATATATATATATATATATATATATATATATATATATATATATATATACCAGTGTAAGAAAATACATACTAAATTTTTCTGAACTAGAAAAAAAATCTCAAAATTCACTAAATATCAACAGTTATAAAACATGGTTTGCTATTAAGAAGTACAAATATCGAATGTTGATTAAAGCGAGCCTTAACATTCTAAATTTGTACAATTAAAGGGCTCAAACAAATTTGGCTAGATTGCTTTATGGACACATTTAGATGACATCAGTTGCCCAAGTCTATACAACAACTCTCAGTAGATTTACAATTTTATAATCAACATGCAAAACGGATTTATACTGCAATAAAACAATTTTATATTTGTAAATGTTTTTCCTGTATTTTTAAAGAGTTTAAAGATGCAAACTTTATTTAATACAGTAAGGTACCGTGTAGCATTTCAAAATTTTATATTTGACATAACCTCTTTAAATTGTTCAATTAATTGCTGTTTCGCTCTGATTTTAGTATTTTTTAAATGTATCCCTATAGTTTATACAGATAATAAATATTACACGAGCAATGAAAAGTAAGCTTTCGCAAATCTCGATGTACCTAAAACTAACAAAATCACATCACTGAACTAGCACTGTGTAAACAAATAACGTGTTATTCGACAGAGCGGGGTGTGTTACATCGCCGGCCCTCTAGCTTACCCACAATCGAACGTCTTTTAAAAGAGGGGCAGTACCCATTGGGATTTAATTATCCCCTTAAAGCCTGGGGGCTTGTGGAGAAAGAGATATTCGGTACAAAAATTTTTGTGTGCGGAATAAGAACTTAAACTTTGTACGTATAAACTGTGTGAAACTAACAAAATGAGATGACTTTGAGGTATGTAAACAAACTACACAATGATTTACAGAGCAGGGAGCATATCGTAGATCTTTAACTACTCACAATTAAGGGAAAAGTTGAAAGCACTTTCAGACTTTTAAATACAATCTAAATGCTTAAAAAGTGTACTCTGTATGTTACCAGTATTAAAAGCAGTTGAAAGTATTTAGCCATCAGAATATATTTGGAAATTAACAAGTATGTATGCTTCATAAAGCTTAGTATTTTAAATACTAAACTTTATGAATCATACATATTTTAACACACCATTTTATGTTGTAGGTAATCCAAACAATTGAAAGGAGCTCAGTTAAAGCTCACATCAAAGGGAAAAACCGAGTTCGTTAAATGGTTTCGCATTTTACAACGGTTGCTAGCCTGTCGCTGTGAAGCACTTTATATGATAACTTTACTAAAAATACGAGGTTTATTTCAACACAATGAAAGACTATAAGAGACTAGGTTTTAATTCAAACCCCCACACCCATAAAGGACAAGATATATCTGTGGGAGATTGTGGGGTTGTTGCACTCACTATGAAACTGTTGGATAAGAAATAAGCTTCGAATATCAGAAAAATGGATAAACTATAAATATCGGTACACCGGAAGATATGTAAACAAACGGCTTCATAAGCATATAATGGGTGGCTTTAGAAAGCAGAGTAACTCTGATCTTGAAACTATAGTTTTGTACATCAAGAAATGGTTAAAACTAGAAAATTGGATAAGCCAAACCTATGTAAACAAACAATTTTTTAAACCTACAGAGCATGGAGCAGAGCATTTAATTAATCATAAGAAAGTGGTACAGATGTATTATATGAACATAATGTAAGTATTATGAAAATTAAAGCTTTATTTATAAAAATATTCGTAAAATTATAAATATTCGTTTACCCACAGATATGTAAACAAACGACTCTGTAAGCCTATAGAGCGTGGAGTACTGCATTCAGCTACTCATAAACAAGTTTCTTTAAAAGAAAGATATGTTTAAAGAAACTGTGTATTCTAAAATAACAAAAAAGTGTGGTACTCACCGGACGCTTTCTCGTTGGCCTCCAAGCCTTCGAATGCTTTGCTGGTCATCTCGAAAAGCGCGTCGAGCGGCGACGCGTTAGGGTTAGCGACGGCCGGGCTCTCGGGAGAGTCGCTCTCGGATCTCTCCGAGCGGGAATCGTCGTCCGCCGACCGGGGCCTGGAGCGCCTGGACGCCCCGGCACCGTCCAAGTCCCAGGGGCGCACGATCCCCGGCAGGGAAGTCCTCTGCATGGAGGCCGGTTTGTGGCTCAGGATGTCCTTGATGAAGAAAGAGCTAAGGGGCTTGCTGCTCGGGGCGGCCACCGACACCAAGGGAGCGCTGGCCCGGGCCGGGGCCATGCACAGTTTCTTGATGGGCTTGAAGTACTCGTCGTCCTCTGAAGGGGGGTCCACGTCCGAGGACACTAGGGGATCCCCTTCCGAAGGGACGCTTGTAACGTCAATGTCCACCTCCTCATTGTCTTCGTCTTTGGTGGTGTCCTCCGCGGCCGCCTGCAGTGGGGAGGCCACTTTTTCGGACGACTGGGATTCGGAGTCTGTGTTGGTGGCCATGCTAGGAACTTTGTGTTGTTTTTCTTGCAAAAGAATGTCTGAGGTTGTTCTGAAACAGTCAGGGAGTTAGGAAGGATGACCTTCCATATAATCGCTTCGCCAAACAAGTAGTCTTTAATTCCTGTAATAGATGCTCATGGAAGTCTTACATACTATAATTTACCACTATGTGTCTGCAAACAGGCGAAGTCAGTCGAATTTAGCATAGCCAGATGTAATTGATGACTCGATATCAATGAAAGTCAAACAAACTTCAGCAAAACCCGTAAAAACTGTCTATGTCAAAACATATGTAGTCAATGGTGTATTTTACTCAATATTATTTTTTTAGATTTGTTTTTCAGGCTGTAAACTGATTTGAAGTAATATTTCTTCAGTGAAGTGAGAAGATAAACGTCAAAAATGTCCTTTAAATTTTCTTTAATGTGGTAAAATTTATCATAAATGGTCAGTTGAATGATGATCTATACATTCAGATCATAGACGAATGATTTCTATCAACACTTCACTCTACCACTTAAATATTTTTGGAGACAATATTTACTAAATACACCCAAACTTTCAATGTGCAATCAAAGTCTTGACTGAAGAAATACTTTAGCACACTAAGCATCTAGCGATTTCTTTTACTTTCCGCAACATCCACAGTTGCAAATTCATTAGCTCCAAGCTCAGAGTTGCTCTCTGTATTCTTTACAAATCAGCCACTCACTATCCCTTTGTTCTTCACCGCAGCTATTTACAGTTCACACATTCGAGATATTTTGTCCTAGAGAATCGCGCGGACAGGTGGACAATTTCTGAGCTGCACCGATGAACTAGGCTTGACTGTTTGCCGGCCGCTGCATCTTGTTGTCAACGACAGCCCTAAGGGCGAATTGCACTCCACAACTGGCACTTTTTTAAAAACACTCTGCGCCGCGCGCGTCACGCATTTGCGAAACACAGCGATGAAATATGGCGTTTAAACGCCTCTGTTGCTGACTCGGCGCACCGCCAAAGCGAGGCGTTTGACTGAGCGAGAAAACCAGTCTTTTCTGAAAGGCAGGGGGAAAAGAAAGCTGTTACCCTGGTTAGTCACATAATCACTCAGTCACTCAAAGAGGCCAACTGGAGTTTGACGGTTCCGACCACGCCCTTGGATACAGACCCCGCCCATCGGAGATCAAGCCACGCCTTCTCAACCCCAGCGGTGTCCAATGGGACGACTGAAAAAAGATGACAGACATGTACATGAAAGGCGCCGACATTCGGAGGATGAGGTCTGATGAAGCTCACAGTTATTCCCTGGCTAGGTGTTCGCGGAGAGATGGGGGGGAAGAAACCGATGTGGACTACGCATGCGCCGGGAAGGGTCGGGGTGATGAGAAATGTGACGGAGAGATTTGTGGATAAGAACATCTTTGAACTTTGAAAAATTAGGGGCTGGAGAAGAGAGAGGTTGACATCCTGTTTACGCCTTGGGGGGAAAAAATAAATAAAAGAAGCATATTGTGAAGGGGAGGGGTGGTGCTGGCGAACCATTATTTTCTGAAGCGTGTAATTTGAGAACTTCCGACAGAAAATTAGAGAAGCCGAGCGTGGTGGGGTGGGAGGTTTTTATTCATCAATTAGAGGGATTAATTACCTTTAATTAAATTAAGAGGAATGAAACAACGAGGAAAGGCAGCTTTTTGATTCACAGCATTAAAGAGATTGGGGTGTTTTGGGATTTTTTTTATCCCTCTCTCGCTCCTTTTTTAACTTTGACATCATTAATGATATTGTATGGTGTAATTCAATGCTTCATTAATTTGCGAAATTAAGCAAGGTGACGAAATTTATTGCCCCGTTGTTAGCTAAGTCACTAATGAACTGTGAAAATATTTTTAGGTGATTAATGTTCAATAAAGCCATTTTTTTATTGCACTTTTAGATATTTATGCATCCACTTTCCAGAAAAAGAGAGCTCTTAAATTTGAAACAAATAATCCTTTGTTTTCTTCCTTTCCTTATAATAATGCCTAACAATTAGCTGCTTAGACCAGCGGTTAGATGGAAAAAAATTTATCTGGTAAAGAGATTTAAAATAATGATAATAATAGATTTACGCACAGCTGTCAATTTTTGAAGGTAAAATTTAAATATTCAACTAAATATTATTAATTCAACTTTATCATTACAGTTTTATTTTATCAGAATGTCTTTAATAAATAATGAAAAGATGTCTAGACCAGCGGTTAGACATCTTTTCAGAATTTGGCTGCCTCAACTAGCAATTAGATGACAAATATTTTTTAGATAAGAGATTTGAAATAACGATAACAACATAACAAATTTACAACACAGCTCTAATTTTTGGATGCAAAATTTAAGCATTCTTTTTCAAAACGTTTTTAGAGCATTTTTAATTTATTTACAAATTAAAATTTTTTATTACAATGTTAACTTATCAGAATGTTTTTGGATAAAAACTGAAGAGATGTCTAGACCAGCGGTGAGACTTGTCGTCAGAGTTTGGTTGACTAAACCGAGCAATTAGATGGAAAGCCTTTTTTTTTTTTTTTTAACAAAGTTTAAAATAGAAATAATATAACGGATTTACAAATATCTAATACTTTTTAAAATCAAAATTAAGCAATTTTTTTTCAAAATTTTTTAAAAGATTTTAATTTTATTTACTAATTAAAAATTTTACTAAAATTTTATCTTATACGAATGTTATTTTTTTTTTTTTTTTTTTTTTTTTTTTGATAAATACTGAAGAGGTGGCTAGACTAGCCGGTAGACATGTTGTTCGAGTTTGTTTGACTAAACCAGCAATTAGATGAAAAGTTTTATTTTCTTTTTATAAAGAGATTTGAAAAAATGATAGTATAACAGATTTACGCACATCTAATAATTTTTAGAGTAAAAGTTTAAGCATTTTTATTATATTTATTAATTTAAATTTTTGATTACAATTTTATCTTACCAGAATATGTTTTGATACATACTGAAGAGATGTCTAAACCAACGATTAGACATTTCCTCAGAATTTATCTGCCTAAACCAACAATTAGATGGAAAATATATCTATATTTTCTTTTATAAAGATATTTGAAAAAATGTTAATTGCAGATTTATTCACAGGTGTCAATCACTGAATTTCAAACTTAGGAGTTAAGGAAATATATTTTAAAGTAGTATTATTTTAATTATTACTTTACAATTTCTCATTCTAATTTTATTTTATGTGATAGTCATTTAAAAATCCTGTGGAGATAAAAATCCTGAAGTCCTGAGGATTTGGCCAGCGGATATCTTAGATATCTTTTTAGGATTTAGCTTCCAAGGCCAGAAACTAGATAGAACATAATTATCATCATCATCATCATAATCAGCGGTTAGACATCTCCTGAGAATTTAGCTGCCTAAACAAACAATTAGAATAAAAATATATCTATATTTTGTTTTATAAAGAGATTTGAAAAAATGTGAATAACAGATTTACGCACAGGTGTCAATCATTTAGGTCCAAACTTAACAGTTAATGAAATATATTTTAAAGCACTGTTATTTTAATTATTACTTTACAATTTCTCATTCTAGTTTTATTTTGCTTGATAGTCTTTAAAATATCCTGAGGGGATAAAAAACCTGAGATCCTGACGACTTGACTAGCGGATATCTTAGATATTTTTTCAGGATTTAGCTGCCAAGGCCAGAAACTAGATAGAACATAATTATCATCATCATCATCATAATCAGCAGTTAGACATCTCCTGAGAATTTAGCTGCCTAAACAAACAATTAGAATAAAAATATATCTATATTTTCTTTTATAAAGAGATTTGAAAAAATGTGAATAACAGATTTACGCACAGGTGTCAATCATTTAGGTCCAAACTTAACAGTTAATGAAATATATTTTAAAGCACTGTTATTTTAATTATTACTTTACAATTTCTTATTCTAGTTTTATTTTGCTTGATAGTCTTTAAAATATCCTGAGGGGATAAAAAACCTGAGATCCTGACGACTTGACTAGCGGATATCTTAGATATTTTTTCAGGATTTAGCTGCCAAGGCCAGAAACTAGATAGAACATAATTATCATCATCATCATCATAATCAGCGGTTAGACATCTCCTGAGAATTTAGCTGCCTAAACAAACAATTAGAATAAAAATATATCTATATTTTCTTTTATAAAGAGATTTGAAAAAATGTTAATTACAGATTTACGCACAGGTGTCAATCATTTAGGTCCAAACTTAACAGTTAATGAAATATATTTTAAAGCACTGTTATTTTAATTATTACTTTACAATTTCTCATTCTAGTTTTATTTTGCTTGATAGTCTTTAAAAAATCCTGAGCGGATAAAAATCTTGAGATCCTGATGACTTGGCCAGCGGATATCTTAGATATTTTTTCAGGATTTAGCTACCTAGGCCAGAAACTAGATAGAACATTATTGTCTTCACCATCATCATTATCATAATTATTATTATAAAGAAATTTGAAAGAGTGAAAAGAACAGATTTAAGTATAGCACGTTGTTACAAATTAGAAAAGCATCTAAGCGTTGTAAGTAATTTTTTTAGCTATTAACATTTTTATTCCAATTTTGTTTTGGATGAACTTTGATATATCTGAAGATTGACTTGTAGAAATTACAGACCCCCTGACAGCATTTAATACATTATTCATTTGATATTAATAAGTACTGAACATTAAGCTCTAATTTATAGAACATTTATTCTATATAAAATTTTATGTAGAGTCCAAGGATTTCGCACAAGTATCTCTATATGTTGCTTAATCATGAAATCCTGATAAACCTCTTTTTTATTGTCCTTTTAGATGCTTATGTATCCTCTTGGCAGAAAATTAGAGATATTAAATTTGAAACCCATAATCCTTTATTTTTCCTTTTCCTTATAAAAATGCTTCACAAATAGCTACCTAGACCAGTGGTAAATGGGGAAAAAATTGGTAAAGAGATTTGAAATAATGATATCAACAGATTTACTCAGAAATGTCAATCATTAGAGGCCAGATTTTTCATTTCAATTTTATTTTATTACATAAATACTGAAGATGGCTTCTTTTTGTGTGTATTTTAGGATATTTCAGATCCCTTTAGTGTTTTGGATATTTTACTCATGTGATATTATTAATATCAAATGTTGATTAATAACCTCTAATTTTTCATTCAAGTATGCTATATAGAATATCAATCTTTATCAGAAACATTTCGTCTTATATTATTTCTGTCTCACATATCATTAAAATCAGTTCCATTATTAACATTTAAGAACATATGAAGAGTTCACTACCAAAGCGAACCAAATCCATCTTAAAAAGTATAATAAAAGAGTCCTGAAGTTTCTGAATCATAATTAATTCCTGGAAGTTTAAATTAATTTTAGAAACTGCTATATAAAATATTCATCTTTATCAGAGATATTTCGTCTTATATTATTTATGCTTCTCATATCCCTAAAATCAGTTCAATTATTTACATTTAAGAATATATGAGGAGTTCACTACCAAAGTGAACCAAATCTATCGTAAAAAATAAGATAAAAGAAATTGAGTCCTGAAGTTTCTGAATCGTAATTAATTCCTGGAAGTTTAAATTAATTTAGAAAATGCTTATTAACCATTGTATTTTCAGTCATATGTACGTATTTATGAAACACTGCTAAACGATATTATTTTGTAAAGGAAAAAGTGGACTTGAATCATTCTGCCAGTAAACCTCTCATATATAAGGCAATATTTTGATTCCTAGCATTAAAGATATTCAGGTGTTATATTTTGCTTTTTTTTCTTCCCTCTCGCTGATTTTTTAACTTTCAAGTTATGAATGATATTAAACAACAATTTGATGCTTTATTAATTTACAAAATCAAATAAAGTGTTGAAATGTACTATCCTGCAGTTAGTTAATTCAGTAACGAACAATAAAAATATATTTACGTAATTAATGTTCAATAAAATCATTTTTTAACACTTTTAGATATTTATGCATCTACTTTTTAAAAGTGACAGTTATTAAGTTTGAAAGAAATTAATCTTTTGTACTTTCTCTTTTTATTATATTGGTTTGTAATTACACGTAAACCAGAGATTAGATGGAAAAAATTGTTAGGCAATGAGATTTGAAAAAATGATAATACATTTAAGTATAGCTGTCCATCTTTAAAGGTCAACTTTTTGATCGTTGTTTTATTTTATTGTAATTTTTCTCTTCCTTGTTATAATGTTACGCAATTGCAATTAAGCATGGACTAGAGGTTAGAAGGAAAAAATTTGCTTGGTAAAGAGATTTTAAAAAATTATATTTGATTTACTTACAGCTCTCAATCTTTAGGGGTCAATTTTTCATTGTAGTTTTATTTCATTGCAACTACAAATTCTCTTTTTTTTATTATAATGATACGTAATGGCAATGAAGGATAGACCAGAGGTTTGATGGAAAAAAACTTCCTAGTAAAGATATTTGAAAAAAAAAAAAAAATGGGGATTGATTTACTTATAGCTGTTAATATTTAGAAACCAATTTTTCACTGTAGTTTTATTTCATTAAAATTACAATTTTTCACTTCTTTATTATAATATTACTCAATCGCAATTAAATATAGACCACAGATTAGAGGGAAAAATACCCTGGTAAAGAGATTTGAAAAAAAAATGGTAATTGATTTACTTATACCGGTCTAACTTTGGAGGCCAATTTTTCAATGGCAAATTTTATTTCATTGAAGTTTTTCTCTTCTTTAATATAATACTATGCAAACAAACATAGATCAGAGGTTAAGCGGAAAAAAATTTGGTAAACAGATTGAAAAAACTGATAATTGATTTACTTATAGCTAATTGATAATAGTTGATTGATATTGATATAAAGCCAATTTTTTATTACAATTTTATTTTATCAGATGATGATTGGTAAATCCTCTAGATTGTTTAAATTCATATTTGAATAAATTATTCAACTCTTAATTGTTTTGGATAAATATTTATGCATTATCAATTGAGAAAAATAGAGCTTTTAAATTTGAAAAATATAATCCCGCTGTTTTTCCCTTCCTCGCTTGAAGTAAGAAGTAAAAAATTTTCGGTCTTCAGATTTTAATGGAAATACCAATGTTCAACATGCTTGAACTTTTTTAAAATTTTGATTCTTAGCTTAAGCATTACGTTTGTATGTAGTCAGAAAGAAATTTAAACTCGGACACTTTAAATATCCGTTTTCACCATCACTAATCGTGACGTCAGTACGTAAGTATGTATATAATAGGTAAAAATTACTCTACACCGATCACCCAGAAGAAAATATATGGCCCATATTTTTTAGTTGCCAGGGTAATGTAACTTTACTGCAGTTATGTATTGAAGGTACTTGCTAGGACACAAGGACAGGTGAAATGCTTAACAAAAATCCTTTAATTTCATGTTTAACTAGGAGAATCCACTCATACATCTGACATCATTCAAAGACAACTATGCATCAGTTGATTTGTGAAAATGCAGTCCTTAGTAGGAAATTTCGAGATTAATTTCTCATGAGACAGAGAGAGCTTAAAACAGCAATTATTAATTGGTCTGTAAAAAAAAAAACAAAGTAAAAAAAAAAAAAAATTATGGGATAAAAATTTGTTAAAAAAGTGAAATTAAAAAATGAGTTTTATCATGTTTAACAAAGAATGCAATCTCAAAGAATAATGTTAATATGGTAACTGGGATAAGATAGAAAAATAGTGAATTGGTGAATTTGAATATATTTGGATAATAAATGTGATATATTCATATAAAAATATATTAAGATTAGTAGATTTTGAAATAAATTTTGTAAATATATAAAAAAAATAAATTTCGGTAACTGGGAGAAGCATAGAATGTTCATTATACTTAAACAAGAATAGAAAAATAGTATGTGAATTGGTAGAACTTTGAAGATATTTGATGATAATTATTTTTGATATATTACATGTATATATCTCATATGACTCAAATGTAGATTTTTGAAATTTTGCATTTTTAGCATTGTAAAATATAGTTGTGCAACTCAAAGAATAATGTTTAATTTCGGTAACTGGGAAAGTTAAGAATAGAAAAATAGTACTTGAATTGGTAGAATTTTGAAGATATTTGGAGATCATAATTTTTGATATATTACATGGATAAATCTCATATGACTCAAAAACGATTGAATGTAAATTTTTGAAATTTTGCATTTATTGGTGTTGTAAAATATAGTTGTTCAACTCAAAGAATAATGTTTAATTTCGGTAATTGGGAAATTTAAGAATAGAAAAATAGCACGTGAATTGGTAGAATTTCGAAGATATTTGGAGATAATAATTTTTGATATATTACATGGAAATATCTCATATGACTCAAAAATGATTAAATGTAGATTTTTGAAATTTTGCATTTAATAGTGGTGTAAAACATAGTTCTGCAACTCAAAGAATAATGTTTAATTTCGGTAATTGGGAAAGTTAAGAACAGAAAAATAGTACTTGAATTGGTAGAATTTTGAAGATATTTGAAGATAATAATTTGTGATATATTACATGTATATATCTCATATGACTCAAAAACGATTAAATGTAGATTTTTTAAATTTTTCATTTAATAGTGTTATAAAATATAATTCAAAGAATAATATTCAATTTCGGTTTCTAGGAAAGTTAAGAATAAAAAATAGTACATGAATTGGTAGAATTTTGAAGATATTTAAAGATAATTATTTTTGATATATTGCATGTATATATCTCATATGACTCAAAAACGATTAAATGTAGATTTTTGAAATTTTGCATTTAATATTGTTGTAAAATATAGTTGTGCAGCTCAAAAAATAATGTTTAATTGTGGTAACTGGGAAAGATAAGAGTAGAAAAATAGTACGTGAATTGGTAGAATTTTGAAGATATTTGGACTTAATAATTTGTCATATATTACATGGATATATCTCATATGACTCAAAAACGATTAAATGTAGATTTTTGAAATTTTGCATTTAATACTGTTGTAAAATATAGTTATGCAACTTCTTTTTAGATTGTAATCTGAATTCTACGCAATGAAAAGTTTCTTCATAATATATATTAAAACGCTACCGATCATCACGATGGTATGACTTGAATTATTTTTACTGAATTAATATCGTATAAATTTTTGACGTTATTAAAAACTAATATTTTAGCAATTGTGTAACTGCCCATTATAATAAAGAATCGGTAAATCGTATCTCACCATTCAAATAAAATAAGTTTAAATGAAATGCTGAACGAAAAATTATGTAATTTAATCGGCGTAAGAGGAAGTCGTGAGGTGCGCACATTAGACTTTTCCTTCCTTATTATAATGCTAGAGAATCAGCTGCCTGGCCTAGACCTTCGAATAGATGGGGAAAGTTTTGTGGTAAAGATATTTGAAATAAGGATAATAAAAATTGACGAATAGCTGTCAATATTTCGTGGCTAAACTTAAGCTTAAATATTTTAAAGTATTTTAATTGTTGTCATTTAACTTTTTCGTCACAATTTTATTTTATAAAAGGGTTTTTGATAAATTTTGAAGACTGTTTATCTTGTATATATTTGAAAAAATATTAAGGACCTCTTGCGTAATTTGAACGTATTATTTATATGATATGGTGTTAGTATAATTAAATCCTGAATAATAACATCTAATTTCTTATTCGGTTATACTGCATAAAATATACAGCTTTGTTAGAGAAATTTCACTCGATAGTATTTTTATTGTTAATATCCTAATATTCAATCGGATTACTTAAATTTGAAAACTATATATGCCATTCTAAACACAAACACACACATAATTTATCTGAAATTAAAATAGTCCCCTACAGTGTTTCAAAGTATATGTGAAGTTACTGATAAGTAATGAAAATTCGAGAGGGTGAAAATGCAGTTTAGAGTGCCCCTTGTTTCATTGGCGATATTTTTTGGCGACATAATGACAGCATGTCATTTCAGATGGCGGAGGTAACATTTACAAGAGCGATAAAAAGCCTACTACTAACCCCTACCTGAAGCCTAAACTAAAGGCTAAACTACACTTATTAGAATAGTACCCCTATCTAAAGCCTAAACTAAGCCTAAACTAAAGCCTAAACTACACTTATTAGAATAGTTAAAAAAAAGAAAAATATACACAGATTGTACCAAATTTTTAAATTTGCAAAAGCATGGAGAACCATTTTTTTTTAATTTTCTAAATCATACAGAGATTTAAGAGAAAATATGGGTACATACTTTATAAAAGCAACGGAAACGAAACAAAAAACATAAACTATTAATATTCAAATACTTAAAACTGTATACAAAAATTTTATACACAACTAGACAATTCGACAGACGTTGTCCTGATTTCCTGTTGTAAATCCAAAAATTGTAAAATGTTTATAAATTGGACCGTTTTGATTTAAAAGTAAGGAAAAAAATTATTTTAAAAACACTTGACGCCACCAAGCCTGCAGTCATCCCAAACGTAATTATATTAAATTAAAATTCCCACATTGCCTGTATGGGAATTCGATCCTGGGATTTCGCCTATTGAAGAATGTTTCACTGACCACTGCGCCAGAGATACGGTGGCAGAGAAGTTTCAAGCAGCATTATAATAATCTCAATAAACGCACAATTCTGGATTTTTAATAACAAAAACATTTTATATCGGATCAAATCGCGAATCTAAAAAATTTTCGAATCAACTTAATTACATACAGAAAATTTCATCAAAATCAATCCAGCCATTTAGAAGGAGTTATATTACAAACACGAGGGAATTTGGAATACTACTAGATGCTTCAGCGGACCTCTTGACGAAAGATTCTCCCCAGCGGGGAATCGAACCCTGTTCTCCCTCGTGACAGTTGGGGATACTGACCACTATACTATCGAAGAAATAGGGTGGTACACGTTATTCATACAGATGAAAGTTGCACTTTATTACAATCCTTTTCATGCGACAAGTTGTCGCTAGAGGATTTTGAAAATCGGAGTCAGTGGGCAGATTTATTTCCTTATGCAGATTAAAATGACTGTAAGTTTCTTCGAACAACAACTTTAAAAAAGGTTCGAAGAACATAAAGATGTTTAATTTGTAAACCCAAAATGATTTAACAGGGTGACACACGTAATTTATACAAATGACAGTTGTACTTTACAACAATCCTTTTGAGGCGACAAGTTGTCGTTGGAGGATGAGAGTCAGTGGGCAGATTTATCTTATTATGCAGAATGTCTGTCAGCTTTTTCAAACAACAACTTTAAAAAATGTTCGAAAAGCATAACGATATTTAATTTGTAAACCCAAACTGATTTAACAGGGTGACACACGTAATTTATACAAATGACAGTTGTACTTTACAACAATCCCTTTGATGCGACAAGTTGTCGTTAGAGGATGAGAGTCAGTGGGCAGATTATCTATTACTGTCAGCTTTTTCAAACAACAACTTTAAAAAATGTTCACAAAACATAAAGATGTTTAATTTGTAAATCCAAATTGATTTAACAGGGTGACAATTGTTATTTATACAAATAACAGCTGCACATTACAAAAGATCCTTTTAGGACAGCAAATTGTAGCTAGAGGATGAGGAAAACTGGGGTCAATGGGTTTTTACAGATAAAAAGATCTGCACACTTCAGCGAACAAAGAATTGAAGGACATTGCTTTGAGGAAGAGTAACTTAAATTCGTTAGCTTGGATTAGGATATCTTTAAACCATCATAAAGCCTTGACCAATAATGATGATCAGTTAAGATTTCATCCGTAAGGAATTAGTAAGTCTGCTCAACAAGGAAAGAATGGGAAAATCAATTCATAAAAATATTATTAAACACTGGCTTGTCTGCCACTCCACCACTACAGTGATTCTCAAAGTAGTTCAGTCCTGGTCGCGATTCGACTAAAGATGGAAGTTAGTCTGGGAGAGTTTCCATATCTAGTGTAAACAACAGCAAGTAAGCAGTTGATGATGCATGCAATTAGGGAGGAATGTTGTACATCCTTAGAGTTCTGATCTCTCGCTATTCCATTTTTAAGCTTATGGTTCCTCAAAACTATCCTCGATAGGTCAACAGTTCCTGTCAAACATTAAAGTTAACTTTCATACAGTTCAGACTTCTTCAATCAGCAGAAAGAGGAATGAGGAAGCAGTGGTATGACTGTCTAAATGCTCCAATTCGCTTTACATGACTAGCATACCAAATCTAGACTATTCGTCCTTTGAACGGGAATTTTATGATCACCCCTTTCAGTTTACCTCTTTTAAATGTAACCATACATTTTTTTAAAATCACAAATTTTTCCATTGACGTTTAGATTGCCAACTGAATATGCACTAGAAGCTGAATAGATATTACACATTAACGGTGGACGAAAAGATAGAAAAAAGGCGAAATTAAATTAAGAGCTTGTGAGAAAGCGACTACGGTAGATTTCTCACATATCACTGGCAAAGTCCTTACACTTTTTTTGCTGCAGCAGCAAAAATTTCTTGATAACTGTGAAGGGATCGATCACTCTGTAGGCCGCCTTCGGTTTTTGAGAGAAAACGAGGCATATTGTCGACATCCTCATAATTCAGGGGGCCTAGTCAATGAAGAGTCGATTGAGACATTTTGTGTCACGTACTCAATGTGTGGTTGAGTTGAGAGAGGTGTCGAACTTTTATGCTGCCCCGTGTGCGGTACCATAATAAAGTGGGCCTAAATAATTATTATTGTGTGGGTCAGACCCCGTGGGCCATTCTATTCAATATCGCCTTCGGTAGCTAACGAAGATAAATGGATGGGAGGGGGGAGCGAAAACTGATAGGAGAGGGGTGGAACAGATCAAGGCAGCTGCCGGCGGAAGAGAACGGTAGCATCGGAGTGGGGATACCAGCCAACTGGAAGTTCATGAAGAAAACTTCGCATCAGGTCTGGGACTTGTAGGTGTGCAGAACGTGTATGAAAGCAGAAGGCTAAATTTCTCTGATTGAACGGATAATACTAAAAACGACAATTAAAGCGTTTATTAAAGACCATTTTACTGAAAGTCTAATTTTCATTTTGTCTACTTTTTCCGTCCTAGAATAATTGCCGTAAAATTTGGTTAGCGTTTACTGAATGCGTATCATATATTTTGTTATTTAAAAACTGTACTGATTTGCAATATATTAATTAACTTTAAAAGAAATTTATGTTTAAAACACTTAGGTGTCCAGTAAAAAATCTAAGCAGATTTGTAATAATCGCTAAGATGTCAGTCATGGTGTATAATTTTGATATCAAATTCAAAGCCCCTCTAGTGGGTTAAATAGAATTATTAGCAATTGAAGATAAAATGTGTCAAAATTTAAATTATAAGATATAAATGATGACTTAAAAAAATTAGAAAAGTGCAGTTTATAGGTTCATTTTCTTACCTTTGTTCGTTAGGGCGTATTTTTAAATAAATTTAAGACAAACATAATGTGTATGGATTATTTGACATTTTTTTATTCCTTATCAGTTATATGTTGTACTAATATAACCATAATAGAAAATTCTATGCTTCAGGTTAAGTTACGAAAATCTTTTACACTTTGTTTAATTTCTGACTGTTTGGGAAAGAAACAAAGACAAATTGATTTATAACAAACCAGTTTAACCCCTTCTTAATAAAAATAATTACCTTTCTGATTTTTCAACAAAAAATTCTTCATTTTTACTGAGTTATTTCTGATAAGTTTACTTTAGATTGAAATTTTTAATATTTTAAAAACTAACTTTAAATTTATTTTAATTACTTACATTGACATATGGTCTGTTACCATATCTGTAATCCATCTTTTAATTATTTACATACATATATGGTCTTTTACCATATCTGTAATTCATCTTTTAATTATTTACATACATATATGGTCTTTTATCATATCTGTAATTCATCTTTTAATTATTTACATACATATATGGTCTTTTATCATATCTGTAATCCATCTTTTAATTATTTACATACATATATAATTTTATACCTTTTTAAAAGGTAGAATACTAAAATACTCATTTCATATACATGAAATGAGTATTTTAGTACTCGTTTGAGTATTTTACCTAGGTCTTGCGGATTCAATAATGTTCATAGTTTTATTTACCATCGATAAAAAGCCTCGCGGCAATATGGTGTACCTACAAAACAGCCAATGTACCGCCCTACTGTACCGCATGCGTTCAAATCTCATTTGGGTGTTCCAAGTTGGGAGTTCCGGAAAGTAAACTCTTATTTTTTTTTTTTTTTAAATGGAATGTTGTTTTGGAAATATAAATACTCCACCTCTTTATCCATTGAAGTTTTCACTTTGAAACTCTTATCTGTTTTTACTTCTTATCCATTTCAACAACTTCAAAAGATAAAATTTTCATCTTAAAATAAATTTTATAACTGATGACAGATATTTCTCAAATATACATTCCTTTCGTACGCTAAAATTTTTTTTAACCTTTAATTTGACAAGATCTTTTTTCAATATTTTTTAATTTCTGTTATTTTTTCATGTCTGTATAGAATTAGGATGTCTGTAAAATACAAAAAAATTTATCATTTTCCATTTTTGAGATATAATGTCCGCTGTCGAACATTGACAATTATGTTATATAGTTTATAAATATACATGCTGTAGCTGCCAATATTATTGCGAACAAGAAACAAATGATCTGCAACAATGTTCCAAATTTATATGAAATGAGTATTTTAGTATTATACCTTTTGAAAAGTATTTATCAAACAAAGAATTTTTTAATGGTTGTTGTAAATAAAAAATGATCTTAACAGCTTTCGCGTAGCTTTTGCAACGCTACTTTTAATATTTTACTACATGAGGATAAGAAGACAAACCTAGATGGGGGGGGTGCAAAGAACATATGTACCCCCCTTTTTAAAATTGCAACTGCTTTTTTCAATCATTAAATCATATTTATCAATTTTCAACGATACAGGATTCTATCAATTCTGGTAATAAAAAATTTTGTTTTCATACTATCTCTATTATTTTTTTTAAATGGCCATATTTTTCCAATTTGGATAACTTGGTAAAAATATCATTTCATGACTAGTTTCACAACGGAGGAATTAGATTGATAAAATGCATTCTTTAGTTTTTAAATAATGATAATAAAGAAGTCTATTTTTTCATGGCAATTATACTCACATATATGAGAGAATTAGAAGGGGAGGGAGGGGTCTGAAATAAAAATGTGTGTATTCTTGTGTTGTATTTGCATATTTAAGTGTTAAATTTAGTTTAAAGAACTGACTTTACAAAATGGGGGGAGGGCAGCTCAAGTCTCTTCTGCAATTTCCATATGGGTGCCTTGTTGGCAATAACAATATGCCCAAAATTTATTTCTCTCTATGATACGGCAGAGACCTACTGCTTAAAGCCTATTCTGAAAGACTAAGAAAGTCCATGACGGCAGTGAGATTCGAACCCACGATTTTCGCTGCCGAAGATCAGCACGCTACCCAATCAGCCATATTTCTGCTGCTTGGTTTGAATCACTATGGTCTCCTGTTTTGTTATTCTTAGGCTAATTAGATCGGGACCTACTGCTTAAAGTCGATTCTGAACGGATAAAACACCCACGTCAGCACTAGCTTTTGTAGGAGTTAACTGTCTAAAATACTGGTACAGTACAGTTACTTCAATAGTTAAATGTCTGTTTAGAAAATAGGTAAACTTTTAACTGTATCAGAAAGTAAACTTTCATGATAAGTAAAATTTATTTTTTTTTTACTTCAAATTAGTATTTATATATAAATTAATTTTAAACCAGAAAATGATAAATTGTAATCAAATTAATGTTAATTAATATATTACTTTTGACTAAACTTAATATTAATTAAAAAAAATAAAGCAGTTGGCTCAAGGCGTTTTTTAAAAATAAATGTAGTTTGCTAGGTTTGGTTTGGAGAGCTACGGTCTACTGTTTGGAACACGAGGACTAATAAGACCTGGACCTACAGCTTAAAGCCAATTCCGAGAGGCTACGAACATCCATACCATAGTACATTCGAACCCACAAACTCCGGTGCCGACGATCAGCGCCCTAACCAATCGGCCAGCGTTCGGCGTAGTTACCAATTTTTTAAACAAAATTGATGAAAATAATTAACAGTCTCATTGTTGTATTTTTAATAGTATTTAAGGAACGGTCTCTTCTCACCTGATCATAATTTAATTAAAGTAGAGTAAAAACTGTGCGGTTAGGCTGAAGCCCAGTTTAGTCTTACAAACTAAGCCTATTCATTATTTTTTTAAAATCAGTTATGGTATCTTTTAATAGTTATTTTAGTACATTTTACTATTTTCTGTACATATTTAATCAGGAGCTCGTTAATTTTATTTAGGCCAAGAGAATATCTGTCCTAAAATAAAATTTTACGACGGATATGTAAGCACTGTATACGTACATTTGTAGTGATGGCATGTTAAATAGTGTACAGATATGTACAGATTGAAAACGAAAGAAAATTAAATATAAAATACAATGATGGCTTTCAAGTTTCTTGAGAGAAACCACAAAAATATAATCAAGAAAAAAAAAGAGTTGATTATCTTTATGATATGAAACAAAATTTTTCTTTTTTTAAATTCTAAAAGCTATTTTTAGCCTTGTCTTTCAGAATCATATTTAATTTAAAAATATATAAACAAATGTGTTTGGACAAAGATAAACAATCTCTGTAATATGTAAGACCACAGCAAGACCGGAAAGGTTTTTTTTTTATCTAAACCTTTTATTAATGAAAATTCTCATATTACATCCTGTTAAAATATCAATTTATTTCTCCTAGAAAGAAAATAATTCTTATAATTATTTCTTTACAAAATGTATTGAATAGAATGTAAAAAGTCATTAATGAAAACAACTACTAGGATATGCGATTTAGATTCATATTTAGTATAAGCTTTAGTATGGTAGACTAAATTCTAAAATTAAAATGCAAGATTATTTCTTCGTTCTGGTTTAACCTTCTTATCGATGCATCAAAAATTAATTTTCTTAGATATATGACCTCAAACGTTGAACGATTGTAATTATCTTACAGACGTTCAGTATCCTTTGAGCGAATATTCCTGTTTATTTGAACTTCTGTTAAGTTTTTATTCTTTTTCAGCGTTTAAATGCACAATGAATAAATTGCTTCATACGACGGGATTTTCCGTAGACTGTGAGCTTTCTGGAAATAAATTAGGGTCATTAACCGACATTATTTGAATGATACTGATGACTTTAATAAAAGAGTATATAATTATGCAATTTATAGTTTGGTTCATTGTAAATATTATTGTAAATATAGGATGTTTGGAGGCTAATTAGACAGGAACCTATTTTTATAAAATTGATTTATAACGACAGCATCATTGTTTGCTTGATAAGTCACTGTTTTTGTTTACAGCCTTATCCGATAGCCTTATTCAATCCGATAGCCTTATTCAATCTTATTTTCTATTTTTTATTAAGGGTACATTAAGAATACAGACCTTTAGAAAATGAAAAAAGGTAGATAGAAATAAAACCCAATAAAATGTATTACTTCTTTAATTGATCTTACAAACTGTAAATATTATTGTCACTGTTTTTGTTTACAGCCTTATCCGATAGCCTTATTCAATCCTTATCCTATATTTTTATTAAAGGTACAGTAAGAATACAGACCTTTAGAAAATGAAAGGTAAGATCGGAGAAAATAAAACCCAATAAAATGTATTACTTCTTTAATTGATCTTCCAAACTGTAAATATTATTAAAAATATAATGCAGTTTCGAGGCTAATTAGACAGTAATCTATTTTTATAAAATTGATTTATAACGATTAATTCAACATCATTGTTTGCTTGAAAAGTCACTGTCTTTGTTTACAGCCTTATCCGATAGCATTTTTCAATCCGATAGCCTTATTCAATCCATATCCTATATTTTTATTAAGGGTACATTAAGAATACAGACCTTCAGATAATGAAAGGTAAGATAGGAGAAAATAAAACCCAATAAAATGTATTACTTCTTTAATTGATTTTATAAACTGTAAATATTATTCCAAATATAATGCAGTTTTGAGGCTAATTAGACAGGAATCTATTTTTATAAAATTGATTTATAACGACAACATCATTGTTTGCTTGATAAGTCACTGTCTTTGTTTACAGCCTTATCCGATAGCATTACTCAATCCGATAGCCTTATTCAATCCTTATCTTCTATTTTTATTAAGAGTACATTAAGAATACAGACCTTTAGAAAATGAAAAAAGGTAGGATAGGAGAAAATAAAACCCAATAAAATGTATTACTTCTTTAATTGATCTTACAAACTGTAAATATTATTGCAAATATAATGCAGTTTCGAGGCTAATTAGACAGGAATCTATTTTCATGAAATTGATTTATAACACCATTATTGTTTGTTTGATAAGTCACAGTCTTTATTCTCAGCCTTATTCTATAGCATTATTCAATCCGATAGCCTTATTCAATCCTTATCCTATATTTTTATTAAAGGTACATTAAGAATACAGACCTTTAGAAAATGAAAGGTAAGATAGGAGAAAATAAAACCCAATAAAATGTATTACTTCTTTAATTGATCTTACAAACTGTAAATATTATTGCAAATATAATGCAGTTTCGAGGCTAATTAGACAGGAATCTATTTTTATAAAATTGATTTATAACGACAACATCATTGTTTGCTTGATAAGTCACAGTCTTTATTCTCAGCCTTATTCTATAGCATTATTCAATCCGATAGCCTTATTCAATCCTTATCCTATATTTTTATTAAAGGTACATTAAGAATACACACCTTTAGAAAATGAAAGGTAAGATAGGAGAAAATAAAACCCAATAAAATGTATTACTTCTTTAATTGATCTTACAAACTGTAAATATTATTGCAAATATAATGCAGTTTCGAGGCTAATTAGACAGGAATCTATTTTTATAAAATTGATTTATAACGACTACATCATTGTTTGCTTGATAAGTTACAGTCTTTATTCGCAGCCTTATTCTATAGCATTATTCAATTCGATAGCCTTATTCAATCCTTATCTGATATTCTTATTAATGGTACAGTAAGAATACATACCCTTAGAAAATAAAAGGGGAGATAGGAGAAAATAAAACATAGTAAAATGTATTACTTCTTTCATACATCTTACAAACTAGTTAAATTTTAGACAAACTTAAATAAACTTTTCATCTCTAATTATTCCATCAAAATATCCTATCAGTCTTGTATAACAAAAACTCGTGCTTAAAACCAAACCAAATCTGGATCAAACTTGCTTAGAAGGAATACAGTTTAGTAAGATCTAATTGCATGTTTGTTCAAGTAGATTTTTACTGTAGGGGAAACCGTTTATTCAATTTGTTTCGCAGAATGTAAAAAAGTTTCTCTGAAAGACAGTTGTTGCAATATTTCTCCGAAAAAAAAAAGAAAAGAAAATCCTGTAAAATATATCAACTTTTTACATTTATTGTAAGTTGGTAAAATTTAAGAGATAACTAGTTAGTACATTTTTAGTTATTTCTAGAGATAGCAAAATAAATAAATAAATAAATAAATAAATAAAGATAAAAATAGCTAAATAAATAGAATCATACATCACAGGCTCCGCATGTTGCTTTGATGCTATACTTTATTTAATTATTTAAAATGAGAACTTCATTGTAATATATATCTGAAATATTCCAACTTTTAGTACCAAATATTTCCCCTTTGTTTATTTATTCATCAGAAATTAATATATGTGCTCACATTAGCAAGTTCTAGTCTTGCCAAACTTTGGAACGAAGCTTTTATACAGAGATAATACGTCTGGAATAAACAAAATTATATACTCAGTCAGTGAACGGAATTCATTCAATCTTTGTTTTTAGAGCAAAATATGACGCGAGTGCTATAAATTTGTTGAAAACATTTTCAAATCATTAAGGCATTTTTTTCTATGAAAATGACCATATTCATTCATACATATATACATATCTATCTATTCATTCCTTTATTCCTCATAAATACATACCCGAATTTATTTGGGACAATACCGATGACTTAATTTATTAATTGCAAAGTCATTTGTTCATATATATTGATGAATTTTTTTCCTAACACTGTATAATCAGCTAGTATCACAGGCACATATGCCTTTATGACAATACAAGTCTGCGAAGCTGTTACCCATTTAGCACCACCCGAAGAGGACGTGTACCTTAAAGTATGCTACGGACACGAATAACATTACCTCCAATGTGTCCTCGTAATTTAGAAGCAGGGACTAAGCAGAAGACCTCAGAGGTATCGTTTGAGAATATTGATGAATACGGCCGCCTAGATTGTATAATGGCTAGTGTACTTGGTTCCCACACGTTGGGTTCGGTTTCGAATCCTAAGGATAGGTTTAATTGTATTTGTGTGTTATCCTCTTATATGGAGCGATGTTGCCTTACCCACATGGTGCTCCCATATTAAAATGGGCAACAAAAAACCAGCAGATTGTGTGGAGAAATGTAATAAACGCAAGTACCCAGCATTAAAAAATATATATTGATGAATATCTTAAATCTAAGCTATTTTAGGCTTACAGAGTGGGATAAAAAGGAAATTAACACAATTTATAATATCACAGTATTATTTCATTAGTAATAAGATATTCTTTTAATCATCAAAGAATGCCATTTATAATAATAAAAAAAAGCTTCTCGATAAGAGAGTTATTTCACATTATATTCAAGTGCAGTATTACACAGATAAGCGTTTGTAATATATAAAGTGATTTGTTATGATTTCAGTCGATGTAACTGCTGAAAAGGTAAATTAATGTCAGAAATACGAAAAATCCTTAAAACTTTGATCTAAATGGCAAATATAAAAATAGCCATCATTTTAGTTTTATAGATTAAGGGGTAATAGTTTATAGGACTGTCATCTACTTTCACTGAAAAGAAAAATTCCTTTATAGAAAACATGAAAATTTTAGAAATTATACTTTGTTTGACCCCGAAAAGAGACGCTAAGCATTAATGGGTTAAAAATTAAAGGCCTAATATGCCCGGACAATTTTCTGCAATCCCTCTGTCGAAAGGAGGACAGACAGTGATAATTCTTTCTTGAGCACGGTTTAGGCCAACTAAGTATCGAAACATCACATTCGAACCAATGTTTCCTCAAGAAATATTTGCATGCATTCAGACACGCGCATGCGTGTATGCATATATTTCTCGTACATATAATACAGCTTGCTTTGGGCAAGACCGGGTGCTTTAACTATAGAGATATAAATTTGTTCAAATCACTTCATGCATTCTCTGAGTGGACGAGGGAGGACATGCGCTGAAAAGATCAGCGGTCCGCCTGAAAAGACCACACAGCCACGCTCCCGAAAGCTAGAACAAGCGGCAGTTGTTAAGTCCATGGACTCGCCACCAGTCCATTTACCTTTTGTTGCGAGGCTGACAACAACGGCGCCCTTCTTTCCGCCGGGCCCCCACTGACATTATTAGAAGGGCAATGGGCCGTGTCGTGTTAGGGCCCCCGCAGCCGATTTCATCAATCACCAGTTAGCTTAGCTTCTCCTATCCGCTTCGCCGGACTCGGGGAAAAGGGGGGAGGGGAGCTCCCTCTGCCTGACTCCGGTTTGGTAAGATACGGAGTGCTTGTTCGTTCGCCCAGACGGAGGATTTTTACTGTGGAGGAAACGTCTTATCCGATTTGTAACCCACAGGAAGAACAAAAAGGTTTATCTGAAAGAAACTCTTTTTTTTTTCCTCCCATAAAAGAAAAAAAAAAGGAAAATAAAACCATATAAAATATTTTACTTCTTTCAATTTTTTATGTAGTGTTGAATTTAAGATAAACTCAGATATTTCATCTTTAGTTATTCCTCAAAATTGCCAGCCAGTCTAAATAGTTCTAGTGTAGAAAAAATACCTTTATTCAAATGAAACTAAACCTCCACTAAACTCCCTCTGCTTGACTCCAGTTTACTAAGATACATAATGCTTGTTCATTTACACACATAGTGACGGAGATCAGATAATTTGGCTTGGTTTGTTTAAGGCCCTACAGTCTACATTTTTGTAACACAAGGGCTAATGAGACCAGGACCTACTGCTTAAAGCCGATTCGGAACGACTACGGACATCCATGACCCAGTGGGATTCGAACTCAAGAACTCTGGTGCCAAAAGTCAACGCCCTGACCTCTCGGCCATCATTCGGTAGGATGAGATGGAGTACTCAACTTGCAATACTCGGGAAGAACCATAATGTTTCTGTAAAAGGAAGAAAATTTATTTTTCCTTCCATAAGCGAAGAAAATGGAAAATAAAACCCTGTAGAATATATTGATTCTTTATATTTTCTTTCAGACTGGTTAAATTTTGTACATAGCCAACTACTTCATCTTTAGATATTAATTGAAATAGCCAAAATGTAATGCAAAAATCTGCAGTAAATAGCTAAGCTTCTCCTATCCACTCCGCCGGTTTTGGGGAAAAGGTAATGTTACCCTGCCGGACTCCGGTTTGATAGGATACTAATTGAAAGCCCGTTCTACCTAATCTAAATAGAGGATTTTTAATGTGTGTGTAGTGAGGTACGAACGGTTTATTCGAATTCTAACTAGCAGGAAGCAAAAAGAGCTGATCAGAAAGAATGTCTTATTTTTCTTTGTCTAATAACAGAAAAAAGAAGGAGAAAATAAAACCCAGTAAATTATATTACTATGGGTCTCACTATTAACTAAGAGAAAACAAAATTTTTGGCTGTAACACACAGAGAAATTATGACTTATCTCCTTTGAAAATCAATAATTTTATTTTTGAAAGTGTATAACAGTTTAAGTATCTTGGAACAGTCATCAGTAATACTAATGATATAAAAATTGAAGTAAACAACAGGTTACTTATGGCAAACAAGTGTTTTTATGGGTTGAGAAACCACTTCGAATAATGTTAAAACAAAAATTAATTTATATAAAACTTTAATCAGAACTATTATTCTATATGACAGCGAGTGCTGGCCATTAAATAAATATGAAAAAGATAAGCTATTGATTTTTGAGAGAAAAATACTTAGAAAAATCTTTGGAGCAGTTAAACAAAATGATGTCTATAGAATTCAATATAATTATGAAATATACAATAGATTTAAGGAACCAGATATTGTCAAAGTTATTAAGACCAACCGCATTAGATGGCTGGGACACATTTTCAGATATGAGGATTCTAACCCAAGTAAACTAGTGACCTTCTCAAAAATTGAAGGCAAGCAAAAAAGAGGAAGACCCCCCCACCAGGTGGATAGATTCTGTAGAGAGGGATTTAAGAGAACTGGGAGTCTATCATTGGCGATCTATTGTCTTTGATAGAATCAGGTATAGGAAGCTCATGGAGATGGCCTGTAACAGGCTGTAGTGCTGACGATGAAGAAGAGATTATATTACTTCTTTAATACATCTTACAAACTAGTTAAATTTTAGACAAACAATAATTTTATCTCTAATTATTTCATTAAAATATGCAGTCAGCCTTGCGTAGCAAATTTAGAGGCTAATTAGACAGGAATCTATTTTTATAAAATTGATTAATAACGGCAACATCATTGTTTGCTTGATAAGTCACTGTCTTTGTACGCAGCTTTATCCGATAGCATTATTCAATCCGATAGCCTTATTCAATCCTTATCCGATATTTTTATTAAAGATATATTAAAAATACAGACCTTTAGAAAATGAAAGGTAAGATAGGAGAAAATAAAACCCAATAAAATGTATTACTTCTTTAATTGATCTTACAAATTGTAAATATCATTGGAAATATAATGTAGTTTCGAGGCTAATTAGACAGGAATCTATTTTTATGAAATTGATTTATAACGACAACATCATTGTTTGCTTGATAAGTCACAGTCTTTATTCGCAGCCTTATTATATAGCATTATTCAATCCGATAGCCTTATTCAATCCTTATCCTATATTTTTATTAAAGGTACATTAACAATACAGACCTTTAGAAAAGGAAAGGTAAGATTAGAGAAAATAAAACCTAGTAAAATGTATTACTTCTTTAATTCATCTTACAAATTGTAAATATTATTGCAAATATAATACAGTTTCGGGGCTTATTAGACAGGAATCTATTTTTATGAAATTGATTTATAATGACAACATCATTGTTTGCTTGATAAGTCACAGTCTTTATTCGCAGCCTTATTCTTTAGCATTATTCAATCCGATAGCCTTATTCAATCCTTATCCGATATTTTTATTAACGGTACAGTAAGAATAGAGATCTTTAGAAAACAAAAGGGAAGATTGGAGAAAATAAAACCTAGTAAAATGTATTACTTCTTAAATACATCTTACAAACTAGTTACATTTTAGACAACCTTAATAATTTTATTTCTAATTATACCTGGGAATATCCAATCAGTCTTGAGTAGCAAAAACTCGTGCTCAAAACCAAATCAAACCTGGATCAAACTCGCTTTGCCTGAGTTCGGTTTAGTAAGATCTACATTGCATGTTTGTTCAGGTAGATTTTCACTGTAGGGGAAATGGCTTATACGATTTGTTTTGCGGGATGGAAAAAAGTTTCTCTGAAAAGAAGTTGTAGCAATAATCCCCCCCCCCAAAAAAAAGGGCGAAATTAAATCCTGTAAAATATATATCAACTTTTTACGTTTATTGTAAGGTCTTCAAAAATTCAGAGAAAATTAACCAGTACATCTTTAGTTGTTTCAAGAGATAGTAAAAATGTAAAGATAAAATAGCTAAATAAATAGAATTTAATGTGTGGTTGCAATATTTTAAATGTGAGTTTTATTTGGTCGTGAACTGCGATATTACTCACATATCTATACAAAATTTAAACAAAAATCTGGAATTATGATTGTTTAACACGGTCCTTAAGGGATAAACCTGCATTCATATATGCATACAGGCATAACAGCTAATGATTAAAACTCTAAGGAATGATAAAACTCTCTAAAACAAACAACTGTCATAATACAATGAGGAGTGAGGAAGAAAGCGGTTAACCATGAAAGGGTACCTCAGAGTGGAAAACAGGGAAAACAAGACAAATAATGAGCAAAAACCTAAAATGGTTGTCTACCCATACATGTTTGTTGTGCATATTAATGCCTCCATGTGTCATCGTACTCTCGTCGGTAAACAGGATAGATGCTACGATTTGTGAGTGCAATATACTCTCTTTCAGGAACCAACTAGCAGATGCTACACGTTGTGGAAAATCCGTTTCGTTTAATCGCCTGACCCTCTAGAGATGGTAAAGGTGTAATCTTTCTTCACGCAACAACCACCATATTATCATATAGTTGACACTTCACAAGCTATTAGTCATGAACTTCGCTCAGACCGGTCGTCCACTGCCTTAAGGATTGTCTCTATTCAATTTATCTTTCCCGCGTTATTTGGTCGACCTCTGTCATGTCTTTTTTTGAGGATCAAACACATTTATAAGAATTGCTTGTGAAAGCAGAGAAAAGAGGCCGGTGTAGAAATCTTTCTAGAATAAGTCTTACCTCTTTTGAGGCACTGCCTTTTGCAGTCCCGTAGAAAGGTGCATACCTTCGATATTATTGTGGCATAACTGGCGAAGGTTTGGGTTGGTTTGGAGTTCTACGGTCTACTTTTTTGCTACATGAGGGCTGATAAGACTAGGAACTACTGGTTAAAGATTATTCCGAATGGCTACACATATCCATGCCACTGCGGGATTCGAATCCACGAACTCTGGCACTGAAGAGCAGCACCCTATTCATTCAGCCGTCGTTCGGTCATATCTGGCGAAGAATAGCAGATATAGGACGTGTTCTGCGAGAGGTCTTCCACTTCACGAAAAGCGCCCTCTAGAGGCTTGTTATTTCATAATCGAAACTGTGTTCCAAGGGTGTCCAAACATGTCAGGCAAAGTAAATGACGGACTACGGTGGCAAAATTTTTGACGATGAAAATTTGTTTTTCAATAAAATAATTTCCTTTAGACTGAATTGATATAATTGCCTAAATTCAAGCAGTGCACAAACATTACCTTTTTTTAAGGATGCAGTACTAATTATCTTTTGGTGTATTGGAAGATTCTACTAAATTATTGTTCACAGAATGCTTTTTAGAACCTTGTATGAAAACAGTTAAACAGGAGATAAATCGAAATAAATTGAGACCCGTGATTAAACTTGGATTTATTGAAATAACTGCTACTACAACAACAAAAAATATTTATTTATTACAGAAAAACGAAAAGAAAAAATATATAAACCTGATGCTATCTATTCCAAGAAAGTATCAGTAATAGATGCATGACTGTCACCAAATTCATCTCGAATGGGAAATTAAAAATAAAAGAATTGTTGATTATTAAAAAAAAATCATTAAACTCGATGTATTACGAAGGAACATCTGTAAATTTTATGGTGGATATTTATAGAATCCCATTTCTTTACCACCTTCAAGTCATATTTCGAAAAGTAATACGGAAAATAATGCGGCATATCTGAAAAAAAATGAAGATTAATAAGAAAATATTGTCTGTATGCTTTTCAACATATTCCTACTAAGTCCCCTGACATTTTACACCTGAACTGTGCTTGTGGTCTGCTAAAATGAGCCTAAGCCTCGAGGGATGGAAGCTGGAAATTAACAGAAGTCAATACCGATAAAAATTTTTTGAAAACCCTTCTATAAATGAGTCTAAAGAAAATGTTATTAGATCTATCATTTTATATTATAGTCTTTACAATTCAAGCATTAATTAAACAGTCCTAAAAACGTTAAAAATATTTGAAATCATCCTCTGTATGCATAGTTCCACACTTTATTGTAAATTACTTCTAAGGCACATTTAACACACCTGACCATAGTTTCATGATATCCAATAAATCATTTCACGAAACAGCATTCGCGAGACTGTAAATCTAGAGCTGTCTCTCCGTTCCGTTACATTTCCCTTTAAAACAGAATACCGCCATAACTTATCCACTTATCGCCACAACGGCGGGGTAAAAAACAGCGCCGTAAAGGGATAGATTTTCTTGAAGCGCCGTAAATATAAGGGGACCCGCCGATGAAAATCTAGTTCAGGGTCCGTGACTCGCGGGAGCCGATCAGTCTTCTCGAAGAGGGGGCCCCCTGATTTTTTCTTGGGGGTCCTTTGTCGGCCTCGTTCCGTTTTATTAACCTCCCGGAGGTCAAGAGGTGTAGCAAATTAGACACGGGTTGTCCGGCTTTTGGACATATCCGGTGAAGGAGTGGGTGGTTGTAGGCCGGTAAAGAGTCCTGGCGTCAGTAATGGGTTTCATATGAGACTTGTCCGTAAGGCTTGTTAGTTGGCATGACTATCGGAGAGGCTCGGCGGCAATCTAGGCGGCAATGAGGGTGCTTTTAAATGAATGAGACAGAGGTTAAAAGATGTCATCCTGAACAGTATAGTGTTTCTCAGATTTATAACAAATTTTCAACTCTAGTTTATTAGATTTTACAAATTTACACATATTTATATAGAAATATATAATAACGATATCACGTTATACATACATGTATGCATATGTGGTATGTATATCTATCTGTTTATCTCATATATATTATTTTCTAACGGTTCTTATATGTAAGAGATTGTCCACAATTTTCTAACTAGATCTTATGCATAGTAATTGATTCTATCAATATATATATATATATATATATATACATACAGACACATACATATATACATGTATATATATATGTGTATATATATGTATATATAGGTACATATGTATATATATATACACAGAGAGACACACATATATATATGTATATATATATGTATATATATATCACACACGCATATATATTCTTCACTTATTTCTATCACCCTTTATAGTTCTCCCTGTATATTTCTTTTGTCATATAATTTCCTATTTTATTTTGAATCTAAATATTCCAATTTTTTTGTTCTGTTCTTGGAAAAAAATATACTACATATATTTTAATGATTTAAGTTTATATGTTTACCAAAATTCCCTGTATATTTCTCCCTGTATATTTCTATTGTCATATAATTTCTTATTTTATTTTGAATCTAGATATTGTAATTTTTTTCTATTCCTGGGAAATATATATCGCATATATTTTAGGGATTTAAGTTTACATGTTTACCACCCCCCCCTACATATTTCTCCCTGTATATTTATATTGCCATATAATTTCCTATTTTATTTTTAATGTAACTATTGCAATTTTTTTGTCTTATTCTTGGAAAATAATTGTACCCCATATATTTTAATGATTTAAGTTTACATGTATACCAAAATCGGTATTTTTCCCAACCTCGTGTTTTCGTGTTGCAAAACAGTAGACCGTAGTGTTCCAAACCAAACCAAAACCTATATGAACGTTACATAATTTTATAATAATCCTAATTTATTGTCACTCTTTTACCTAACAATGTTTTGCCAGCATTTTTCAACAATTAGTTCAATTAAATCCTTTTGTTTACCTGTTCTAATAACATCCTAGTACCCATAAATATATATTTGATTGACACACTAAAGTAATGCATAAACACATGCATGTGTGGAAATGTGCATTTAGATATGGAGAGATACATATATACACAATAATAAAAATATGTACTATGTCTCAAACGTTCTACTCCTGAGTCTGGTTGGCTGGCGGTCAAATCGAAAAGGTGTTGTATTTCGGAACCGGTGTTCATGGATTCGAAAATCTTTGAACTGTTCTAAGACTGTTGTTCGTAGTCATTCGGAATAGGCTTTGGGCAGTGGGTACAGGTCTGAATAGTCCTCTTGTAACAAAAATGTAAACTGCAGTGGTTCAAATAAAAACAATCTTTCTGATAATGTTAGGTTATTTAAGTAGCAGACCAAATGTCCAAACTTTAGTATCTTTCAGATAAGTTATGCGATCATTATACATGTTAATTAAAATCTTCTGAATGTAAAGAATGATAATCACATTTCTAACTGTTTATGATTACTGTTTGGTATATTAGTTAATACATGTTTCACTGTCCTCTTTTGTAAATAACAGTGTTAATTTCTCAACTTTGAGAAGAAATTGTGAAATCACAGTAAAGGGAAGGTTCTGAAATTCGATTTCAAATATTCAATAATCGAGTCAAAAATGAAGGGCAACAAAACTTTACGACGCCCTACTTTAATAATCATCTTTTTGCCCTTCACTTTCTGGAAATATTTTAATAAAATTTAGATTATTTTTCCAGGACAATGTTTTTGAATACACGCCCTTGCCAGCCATGGTATTATGTATATCAAAAAGATAAGACTGCTAATTATGTTCTTCCTTGCTAATGACCATCTTTGGTTGGCTATGGCGCACTTCCAAACAGCAAATGATCCTGAAGCATCATAATTGTTTTTCAGTGGAATCTGTTTATGAAATAGGATATGCAGTGTTTCCTTGTTGAATGAAGGAGGGGATAAAATACGGTATTTTTTTGCATGCATCAGCGCATGCGTGTATAACGAACGCTCTTTCCCTTTGTTAGTCTTAAGTCCAAGATTTCGACTTTCTATGGCTGACAGTTTTCAGTTATTCCCCTCAGCCTCAAATCACGTTATATAGAAATGTTTCCTTAAACGGAGTGCAAATTGCATTCAATAGCGTAGGAGCACAACTAGATGTTATATCAGTCTCAAATCCAAGATTTCGACCATCTACAGCTAATAGTTTTCAAAAGCATAGGAGCACAACTAGATGTTATATTAATCTTAAATCCAAGATTTCGATCTTCTACAGCTAATATAATTTGAAAGCCTAGAAGCACAACTAGATGTTATATCAGTCTCAAATTCAAGATTTCGACCTTCTACAACTAATAGTTTTTCAGTTATGTCTTTCAGCCTTAATTCACGTTATACAGAAAAAAATTCTTTCTACAGAGTATAAACTGCAATCAAAAGCACAGGAGCACAACTAGATGTAATATTAGTCTTAAATCCAAGATTTCGACCTTCTACAACTAATAATTTTCACAAGCGCTGGAGAACAACTAGATATTATATATTAGTATTAAATCCAAGATTTCGACCTTCTACAGCTAATAGTTTTTTAGTTATGCCTTTCAGCGTTAATTCACATTATACAGAAATATTTCCTTATATAGAGTGCAGATTGCAGTCAAAAGAAGAGGTGCTTAACTAGATGTTGTAATACAACCCTAAATACAACCTTTCAACCTTTTACTAATCATTGAGTTAATCCTACACGTATTAATATTCGTTATATTGAAGTTTTTCGTTATATAGAGTTTAAATTGCAATTAAAACAGCAGTAGCCCAATTAGATGTAATCATAGTCTTAAATACAATATTTTGCCCATCTACGGCTAATCATTTTTTAGTTATGCCCCCCAGCATTATTGCTCGTTTTATTAGAATTTTTTGTTATGTAAAATTCAGAATGAAACCAAAAGGGATCTTCACAACTACACTGTATAACAGTCCGACATAAAAATTTTCTACTTTCTATGGCCTTCTAGTTTTTGAGATACATGCATACATACCTACATACGCACACACATACTTACATACCTACTTACATACATACAGACTGTCAGAAAAACTAGTTGAAACTAGTTTAGGTAAGGTCAAAATAAATAGTTAATGTTTCAAAAGTAAAGTTTCCATTTACGTATGCACAAACGTAACAGAGGAACTTCTAAAAATTTATTCAGGCATGGATTTTATAAGTATTTTTGTAGAAATTTCAGCACAAAAATTATTTTTAATTAAAATACTTTTTTCTTCTTAGAACAATGAAATAAAAACTGGTGAAAATGTGTATCTCGTATGTAGAGCAAGCCACAAATTTCATATGAAAAGTGACTTTTCATATTGGAAACCACTTGATATGGGGGCAAAGGGAATTACTTTACTTTAAAGGTCGTTTTTCAGATGATCACATTCTTAAAATCTTAAGGAGACATAGTACCTTTCTTGACTTAATGTATTTAGGTAAGGTCAAAATAAATAGTTAATGTTTCAAAAGTAAGGTTTCTATTTACGTATGCTTAACAGCCTTTTTTGGGATTTATCACAAAATAAAATTTCTGCTCCTTTTAGAGTGACTATTTTACGGTCATTTCACTGTAGTCTAACTTCCTCCCTCCCCCTCAATGACCTAAGATGACCAATAACCAGAGTGAAATTCTTTGGTACCGATGGAGTAATAATCTTTAAAATGTCAATGCAAAGCATTGTGTTCTTGTTGTTTTGATGAGACTTGGACAAACCAAGCACGATTGAGCCATACGCTACTGGTATTAAGGCAAAGGGGGTGCGTCTTTCGTTTTAGTACCGTTAAGATGAAAGAACGACTTTGCTTAAGTGAGTAGTCGTAATTTTGAAGCAGTGACCAAGAAGAAGACCCATAGACTTGGCCTGCCCCCGCCAGAGGTATTGATTGAGAACTTGGAGGACATTGTGATCACGAACATATTTTACGTGCCCCAGTCACCTTTAACGAACTCGGCGTATACTCGGCCGGCTCTGGCTCCAAAACCGCAACCTCTCACTTACGAGATCGTTGCTTTTGCTGACTGAGAGCAAAGCATTGTAGTTTTATTCATTGACTCTGCGTATCATTATTGTATAATTAGGAGAATCAATTGTATATCAATTTTAGGTGGGCGGTATACACACGATATACTTTTTCGCCTATCCTTCTTGTAATAAACAGGGTGTTGGTTATACATGATTAAATACAGTATATCAGTTTCGTAGATAATGATTTCCATCCGCTATAAATGCAGGTCCCGGTCTCAATTAGACCTCGTGAGCAAAACAGTAGACTGTAGCGTTCGAAACCAAGCCAAACCATCAGCTATTAAACTGTTTTGGGGATCTATGTCCTGTTAGCCAGATTTAAATTAGTGTAAGGGGCCGGTGTCACCAAATACTTTTAACGGCTAACTGTGGTTAACCCATGAAGCCAACCAATGGTGGGTTACAATTCAAACAGAGTTTAAACAGAGTTATAGAGTTACAGTTTAAACAGAGATTAATCGCGGTTAGTCGTTAAAGAATTTTGGTGAGACTGACCCTAAGTCAAACGTGGACTCTTTATCCCCCCAAAGTCTTCCAGAAAAGATCATTTTCTCAAACTTTCGATGCCACTAAAATTTATCCTATCAATCTCATACTAAAAATAAAAATAAAAGAATAATAATAAAAAAAAAAAACGAAAACTGTAAGCATTCTACCCTTAACCTCTTGTATCACCATGTAGGAGATCTGAAACAGACAATATTTAAACTAATATTAGCAGTGAGGTTTAAAAGACTGCTTTTCTGATTGTTACTGTAAATGACCAAAAAAGTAGGGCATTGTTCTTTACTAGCAGAATTAGTGGGTTCAAATACCACAGGTGACTGGTCTGTTCATAGCCTTTCGGAATCGACTTAAAGCAGTAGGTCCCTGGCTCATTAGTTTGTAGCACTCCCAACCAACCAACATAATTGTTACTATTGTAACGTCACGGGATTCAGGGTAGCGTGTGGTAGTCGAAGCAGTTATGACACTACGTACAGCTTACAAACAATAACAAAGTTTACTCTTGATTAAAATGGAGTATGTACAAATTTTTCAAATGGAAATCCCAGGGTTCTGGCGGGCTGGTGCGGACCTAAAAGTCCCAGGTTCAAGGCGAACCTAAAAAAAAAACAATCTTCAACAGGTGCCGACAGATACCGTTGTACAGGGGTGCAACTGGGTCTCATTGAGTCCCACACAAAGCTGAAGAAAAAACTCTCCAAACAAAAAACCAACCATCGCAAGTCGAACCTCTGTCCGTTCACTCGTCCTGGGGCCTCTCGCTCCGCCTGACTTCACCTTTCGCCTCTTCCCATTGGCTTTATCTTTCCGCGTCGCTGTCCTGGTAGCCTCTGATTGGCTCCTTCGGTGGTACCTCATTATCTGACATTTCGTGGTCCCCTTCCGTCCTTCCGATTCACCTCGGACATCTCAAGACGTGGTCGAAGAGACAACTTTTTATAGTGTAGTGTCAAAAACCCAGATAGAGTGTCGTCCTGCCTTGGGCTTTAACAAAACATTTTGTGAAGCCAATGGGGTGTAGCGACGCCACACTCTCTTGCAGCACAAAAATTAATGAAATTTTGTAACAACAATCGAAAAATCCGTACCAGAATGGTGGTACTAAATTTAATTTTCATATCAAAGTTTCATCTATCATTTAATCGAATTCTCACCATTATTATTGAAATAAACTGTGACTTTGTGAAATAAAAATAAAGTGATGGAGTCAGAAGTAGGTTTTTGCACAGAGATAATTTCAATATCTTTATGTAGAGGTAATTTTTGAGCAAAGTAATTTACAATATTTATAAGAAATGCGTAATTATTTATTTGTAAGAGACACACCATTTTTTGCCCTTAAACTTTCTTTTTTCATGTTTTAAATTTTTAAATTACTTTACTTCTTTGAACGGGTTTTAGGGTTTTTCTTTCATATAACCTATTTATATGTATGTAAATGAAAAAAGGGAATATAGTTGTTAAAAGAATATTACTTATCATTTATTAAACAGTATTAAAATCGGGGAGGAATCTATTATACACTATATAAAATAATGCGTGCTTTAAGAGGAAAAATAGTCAAGCGACATGTTTTATAATACAAAGTGCCAGTACAAGTAGAAACCTAGAAAAACTTTAAATTTGGTGCTTAAAATCGTAACTTTTTCAGATACAGGTTTGAAGACCCCCTGAATTACTATTTACAGTACTAATACTAGTAACACCTGTATAATTAGTAGTTTTACCATTACTTATTTTTAAATTGAGAATTGTTTCAGATGAACTTTCATAATAGTTATGATTTGTCTAATACTTAAACACAAATCAATATCAAAAATGCTGCTTATTTTAAAAGAAACGAATAGATATTATTAAAATGATGCCAATTGATTTAAGCAGACAAGAAATGATAATAACAAGTTAATTTTCTTCTGCCTAAAGCTACCTAATTACTGGTAACGAAATTACTGTTGAGATTTGACTATCAATTATATTCTAGACAAGATGCAGTGATATTATAATTTTCTCAAGAATATTTAATGCTGATGCTTAATCAATTTCTCTTCTGAAAAAATAAAAAGCATTATATTCAATGAAAGTATCCACCGTTTGGTGGCGAGAATATAGAAAATCACGTGATTCTTGCATTTATATGTTTGTTTATGTGTCAGTCCTGATTGGTATATATTACCAATCTCTCATCGTTTAATTTTTTATGGTTTTCAGAAATAACTATCCCTTGTGCAGCTTTTGCATATACTACTAATAATATTATAAAGCGATCTGGAAGGAAAGAATCTTAATTTTTAATTGCTTTCCTTTCATAGAAACATGTAAATATTACCTTTAATTATGATTTAAACGTATTGTTTCATTCGTAAATAATATGAAAGTTTACAATATTATTAATATAAAATGAAATATTATATTAAATTTAAAATCAGAAAAAATAAAAGTATAATTATCAAATTAAAGCATCATATAATATCATGTGTAAAAATGATAATTTTTAAAATATTAATTCGCCAGCAAACACATGAAATGATTTTAATGTTCTTAAAAATATTTGCATTAATATTCTTAAATGCTATTTTATATCGTCACAAGCTATAAATCTGCTTAATTATGATTTAAGTGTAGGAAATTAATTACTTCGCTTTGAACTGTAGGTTTGTGGTTTGGTTTGAAGTGCTACGGTCTACTTTTGCAACACGAGGGCTAATGAGACCGGGACCTACAGCTTAAAGCCTATTTCGAACAGCTACGAACATCCATACCACAGTGGGATTCGAATCCACGAACTCCGGTACCGAAGACCAACACCCTAACCAATCAGCCATCGTTCGATGGCTTTGGTCCGTAATAATAATAGTTACATTATTTATAACTTTTTTGTATTCCGGATTAATTTCTACCTGAAAAAAAACTACTCGTTATTGGTTTCTAAAAATTTACATTCTTTAAGTGCTTTGAAAAAAATTAAACTTTGTTTAAATACTGTAGACTAATTGTGCATGTGATTCTTATTTTTTCATTAATTTTTAAAATATATTTTTGAATGTTATCAAAAGAAAAACCATAAATTGGTAATACTTGTTCAAATATAGAAAGCACCATTTCGATTTATATGCATGCTGAAATATTTAAATATGTTATTAAAACTTCGATAAAACTTTCACCATTCACAGTTTTTACGGGAATACAAGCAATGGAAAAAATCAAATTGAACGCATCACGTGGTTGTGACGTCAGTTGAATAACCCTCATTAAAATGAAGATGATGCGATAGTTTATCTTATAAGTCTTTATTTACTGTATCATACTTTATCTTATAAATCAAGCATGTTTAAACTGTCAGCGTTGATCAAGAACTGTTTTATTAACTTCTATATCTATTCGAACATTTCCATATTTTTGCTACCAAAAAAGCAGTTAATTTTTAAATTAAAAATCGTATTTTATGTGATAAGTCAAGCATGTTTAAACTATCACCGTTTGATCAAGAGTTGCCTTATTAACTTCTGTGTCTATTCAAACATTTCCATATTTTTGCCCCCAAAAGCAGTTAATTTTAAAATTAAAAATCCTATTTTATGTGATAAGTCAAGCATGTTTAAACTATCACCGTTTGATCAAGAGTTGCCTTATTAACTTCTGTGTCTATTCAAACATTTCCATATTTTTGCCCCCAAAAGCAGTTAATTTTAAAATTAAAAATCCTATTTTATCCGATAAGTCAAGCATGTTTAAACTATCAGCGTTTGATCAAGAGTTGCTTTATTAACTTCTGTGTCTATTCAAACATTTTCATATTTTTGTCCCCAAAAAGCAGTTAATTTTTAAATTAAAAATCGTATTTTATCAGATAAGTCAAGCATGTTTAAGCTATTAGCGTTTGATCAAGAGCTGCTTTATTAACTTCTGTGTCTATTCGAACATTTTCATATTTTTGCCACCAAAAATACAGTTAATTTTTAAATTAAATAAAGGTTTTAAACAAACATTCCTAACAATTGTATTTTTCTGATCACCTAAACACAGTTTAACATTAAAAACGTTGGCCATTTCATTAACGTTAAATAGATTTTATTGAAATAGGGAAAATTGGATTAGGGTAAACAAGAAATACAATATCAAGTTAGTCGTCTTTTGTCTAAATCCCCCTGAGGACAGGTTAGGAGGTTTGTCTCTCAATTATCTTCTAGACAAGGTTTCTATTTGAACATTTCCATATTTCTGCCACCAAAAATTCAGTTAATTTTTAAATTAAAAAATGGTTTTAAACAAACATTCTTAACAATTATATTTTACTGATCCCCTAAACATAGTTTAACATTAAAAGCGTTGGGCCATTTCATTAACGTTAAATGGATTTTATTAAAATAGGACCAATTGGATTAGGGTAAACAAGAAATACAATATGAAGCTAGTCTTCTTTTGCCTAAATCCCCCTTAGGACAGGTTAGGAGGTTTGTCTATCAATTATCTTCCAGACAAGGTGCAGAGATCTAATAAATTTTTCAAGAATGTTTAATGGTAATTCTTAATCAGGTGTACTCGTATGCAATGTTTAAAAACAGTATCCTCAATGCTAATGAAAATTCTATGAGGTATTATCTTATAAATCTTAATTTATTGCATCGTAATTTATCTGATAAATCAAACATGCTTAAACTATCATCATCTGATCAAGAACAACTTCATTAACTCCTGTGTCTCTTCGACTATTTCCATATTTCTGCCACAAAAAAAGGCAATTAATTCGCACAGTAACATTTTTTTTCTCCATCTCTTTGACGACATTCAAGAAGACCGATTTGTGATCGGCATACCTCAAAGGGGTCCTCCAGTTAATTTTGCATAACCCAACGCCCCCTGCCTGTCATCAATACATTCATTAACGAAGAATCGTGAGGATCCAAAACATCGTTTTCATCCCAAGTTCGTTCAGGAGAAAAACTTCCACTTTTAATACCACCACCGCAAAGAAAAACAAGAAAAGAAAGAAGTCACTTTTTCATTAGCTACTTTTCCTCCTCCAACCACCCTTTTCTGTGCAGCGGGAACGGACCTGTCGGCAAGATCAAAGGAATCCCCGAAATTGTTCGTTCACGCTTTGGGCCTTTTTTTTCTTACGCCTCTGTAGGACCTCAGAGGTTTGTCTGAATGTCCAAAACTCGCGAGAACTGGTTTCTGGATATATATTTTTTTCTTCGCTTTTAAATATGTCTTTGCACGTATTTTTTAGGAGATAAATGGCATGTATTATATCGAAAGCGATGCAGACCACTAGAGTCTCGAATTTTTCTTGGGGTGGAGGGATTGTAAGATATAGGATAGTCTAGTCAAGTAATTGGTGGCAAGTGAATGCTTGGTTACTGGATAATTATTCTTCGGCTTTAAAAGTTCTTTGTGCTTGCAAGTGAAGTATGCACAATCGTGTGTTAACCATGAATTCATTTATTACTTACCTTTTCTAATTCCTTTAATAATTCCTTTTAACATTTGCGGTTGTAAGCAGGTTATTTTGACGTATATAGTATTCCTTAACGACATTTTCATTTAGTTCGATTTTTTTGTCTCTGTCTCTTTTAGAACATAAATGAACTACTGTTATCGGCTGTCTCGCATTTCAAAATGGAATTTAAAGTATATACAAACAAAATCTAATATTTCCATTTATTGATTGAATTCGCTTTGCTTTAGAAATACACAATAGAAAACAAAGTAAGCTTATATTAATCAATATTATTTTAGTGTTTTCTTATGTGAATCATAAGGATTTGTTTCTGTCAGTTTTCAAATCACATAAAGAGGAGTCTTTCTAATTTTACGAAATGCTTAAATGGATAGAAATTCAAGCGCAATGAGATAAATGTATCAAGCATTCTAGCTTGTAGAAGAAACTAGTTTTATTTACTTTGAGACTTAATAGGTTTCATTTCATTGATTTAAGTCATAGTTTGTTTCTTTATATTTAACTTAACACATTGTGTGCGGGTACATTTCGCAGCTTAATTGTACCGGGAGCGGGCGTTTTGCGTGTAAATTTAGTTATTGAGTTAAATCTCAATAGATCGAAAATTATTCAATTTTACATCAGTCCCATCGACTGGTTTAAAAACTAGTTTTTATTTGTCTAAATATTTCCAGAATCTATGTAGTAGACAAGAACATTTTGCTTCGTTTTCCTGTATATACCGTTATTTTTGTACCCACAAATAAACCATGTTGTTACACTAACCTGTACTAGTACGTGACCCGCGCTCAAGTATCAATCGTCAGAAAATGTACTAGTACGTGTGCCGTATACAATGTGTTAAATATACTGTATCTTATTTTTGCATATTATTCATTTTAAATTTAGTTTCACTGTGATGTATACATGTATGTGTGTGAGCCAGCACTCGTGTGTTTGAGAGAGAAAGAGTGTTTTGTTGCTATATTTTCATGTGTGATTCAAGTGAATTATTATCTGTTATTTTATGTAAAATATCTTTTAATACATTACCTAAAAATGGAAGACAAATTGTGAAGAGATAGTTCATTTTATTTATCTATATGAGCAGTGACGTATCAAGAACTTTTTTTTTTTTCGTGGAGGATCCAAAGATTTAATCCACAGTACAGTGAACTTTCAGTCTGATAAAAATTTTTCATTACACAAAAACACACGCAAAAAAAATACATACTTATACAAGTGTAATACATAAATCCACAATTTTGTATGCATGCATAAATACATCTTTCAACTGATCAGAAAAGCTGTGAGTAGTTTCATTTTATCTAGAAAAATATATTTGCAACCACGTTGAGTCTTTTGATTTACGATTTTACCAAGTTTATATTTGCCTCGTAAATACTGAAGTCTATTCAATTTATGCTCCAATACTTCCCAGACGAATTTAAACTAAAGTAATTTTATGAATAATGTGGAAAACGAAAAAATAGAAAAAAGGAATCGATAAATCCTTTTATTTTTCTTCTATAAAATTACTTACCTTGTATGACAACAAAACTCTTAAACAGCATGCATAATCAGTAAGTTAAAAACTACTGTTTTTAACATACTGTTTTAAAGTAGTAAATTAATTCTTCTAGATTTTAAGGTTAGATTGTTCAAACTTTCTTCTGCATTACTTTCTGCAAACTTTCTTCTGGTTATGTCTATATGCACCGAAAGCAATGCTAAATTTGTCAACTTCTTGAAATCAGTTCTATTGTGAAGAAATGTAATTACCGTCTACATAGTTGAAGATTATCTTTCTAAACTTTCATTGCAAAGTAGTGATGCAAGCAAAAGTTAATAAGTTTTAAAAATCTAGTAATATATGTATTGAAAATATTTCGGGAAAGGTCCAGATCCCCTGGATCCTTGCCCGTGTAAATAAGTCTGTCACTGTGTGCTTACTGCACTCTTAAAAGAACTGAAAAAAAAACATGTTTAATTAAATGGTAGATGGTTATGAGTCAGCATGACACTCAGATCTTTTGTATAATAAAGCCTCTCATTTCTTGTAGTTCTCATTACTCATTTAATAAATAATTTTCTACATACTTGAGAAAGGTCCAGTTTAGAAGGAACACTTTTAAGGTCAGTAATTGATTTGTAAATTTCATTTTAATTTATTTTTACTGACCCTTAGCATCTATGCAGATATTGTGGTGCCAGTTGCAAGTAAATCTACAAACCACAGTCTAAAGACCGTCATCACACGTCAACATGTAAATGTTAGTTTATGATTGCTTTTATTAGTGCAGAATGTGCAGATTTCTTATGTTACAGCGAAAGTTTCAACCAATTTATTTTAAGTCAGGCGGATTTGTGATAAAGCCTGTAATTGGTGGAAATCTTTTCGCTATCACACAAGAAATCCACGTATTTTTCAATGGGAAAAGGAATCGTAAACTGCATCTGCTGATTTTTTCAGTACGTACATGCTGACGTCTGATAAGTCCTTAAAATAATTTCAAACAACTGTTTCAGTCACTGCATAAAGATTTTGCTTACATAACTCACTGTTTAACAACTGAATATGAGTGCTAATTATATCATCCGGGCACACACAAATATTCACACACAAAAATACACACGCTCACACATACGCACACACATAAATGCTCACACACACACACACGCTTACACACACATACACAAATTCTATTAGATTGTATAGTTAATATAATTTAAAGAATATTTCCTAATTAGCTTTAGTGTTACCGGAAATTTATAGAATTTATTTTAGGAAAAGATCACTGCCGTAGAATCAAGATATTGGATTTCTGTAACACCTCTTGTATATCTAAATTATTCTTAACTATTAGCTCTATTTTGTATTCGGTGCATTTTGTCAATGTTTTATCATCTACATAGTTTCTGTATGTTACCATTTTGCAATTAAAAAATCCTTAAATATTTCCACGATATTGAATAAAATTCCAATAGTCTATCATTTCAAATATTTATCGAAGAAAAATGCATTTATAATCCAGATTGAAATGATGGATTCTTATTACAGTTATAATTCATATAAAACTGTACTTGATGAAAGCAGTAATGATATTTATCTCTTTTGATCTTTAGTTAAAAGTCTGAACTAAACATTGCATGGCTTGGAATAGCCGAATTATCTCTTCAGTATTTTCTTAAGCAATTCAAAATACTGAAATACAATATAATAACAGGACATTCAAAACTAAATGTTCATATAGAATTGGCAGTTGGGTAATTTTTTCTTCTATTAGTTAAAATATAACTTTTAAAATCACTGTTTATGCTAATAGTAACAGTGTACTTTCAGAAGAAATTTCCGCAGTAATATTGAAAGAATATTAACTGCTCATCCGAATGAGAACCTAATTGCATAACAAATCGAAACGAAAGTGTTCATCCCGTTTATCTCCTTTGATACTCTGTTAAAAGCCAGAACCAACCACTGTAAAACTTTCATGACTAAATTATTTCTTCAGAGGTTTGCTGCAACTGTTCTTCAATCCCCTGTCGAATAATAGCCTTAGTTATCTGTCCGTCTGTCCTCGAATTTATGAAGCGGTCGGACCTGGAATGGATAGAGGCATCTATATTGGATTCTTGATCAGTTAGGGCTAGCAAAATACAAACAGAGTAAAGTTTATATTCTTCTAAACTATCGATTCGATTCTAAAATAAATTGGTATAAACAAACTTCATATCACAGCGAAAAATACTGTCGTCTTGAAAATGTTCGAAATCCACCCCTATCGCCCTTTTCGAGAGTTTATGCCATTATTTCAAGCCCTATTTTTCGCGGTCAAGAGCAAGGGATTAAATTTATCATTTTATCACATAAATAGGTAAAAATAATATTTATTTCTAGCATTAGGACGTCATTCCTTTAATCATCTAATTTAATCATTTTTTATTTTAAATTACTTAAATATCGTATTCATTATTTTTATACTATTTATCACTGATCTTAGATATTACTTAAATAATTTTCTTTTATATTTGGCTTAATAGATTATGTACATATGTGATAATTTTAAATTTAACCATCCATTATTTTTTGTTGCAATAAAATTTTATCAGTGGTATTAACAACAAATTCTTTTCATAAAAGAATTTGTAAAAGAAATATATTTCATGGACTAATAAATATCAAGCGTTTAAGTTATACATGTTTAAGTTATGCATCTTTGAAAATTAAGAAGTTTGTTCGTTTGTGCGTTTGTTTTTTATACATAACCACACGGTTTGCAATCGATTTTATAAATTTTGGGCATCATTCTTATATACCACCAATTAATCACTACCAATATTAAAATCTCGTCTGTCCATCCTATCACGTAATATAACATTAAAGTTGAGATACATTAAAGATACATTAAAGTTAGCAACTATCATACGGTCAGTAATGATAAACAAATTATAGAGATCAGGTTGTACCGGATAAAACAACCATTTTTTTTAACCTGCCTCATAGGGTTCTTTACAATGCTGGAAAATTAAAACTTTTACTGATCCCGTCATATGACGGGCTATATGCTAGTTTTCAAAATAATAAAATAACTCTCAAGACTCACAAATCTTATTTTTCACGTTAAGAAGACCAAGGTTAATTGGTTTGAAAAAGCATAATTTCAAATTTCTTAATTCTTTATTTAGTTTATTTTTTATTATTGGTGTACGTTTAAGAAGGAATCTCCAGAGTAATATCTGAAAAATATTAACTGTTAGCCTTTAAACCGAGCCTGACACCTAGTAGTCGTTTGAGGCAATTTGTTCCTATTAATAGGAATATCGATCTACAATGTTTTAAAAAAGTAAAATAATAAAATAACTCTCAAGACTCACAAATCTTATTTTTCACGTTAAGAAGACCAAGGTTAATTGGTTTGAAAAAGCATAATTTAAAATTTCTTAATTCTTTATTTAATTTATTCTTTATTATTGGCGTACGTTTAAGAAGGAATCTCCAGAGTAATATCTGAAAAATATTAACTGTTAGCCTTTAAACCGAGCCTGACACCTAGTAGTCGTTTGAGGCAATTTGTTCCTATTAATAGGAATATCGATCTACAATGTTTTAAAAAAGTAAAATAATAAAATAACTCTCAAGACTCACAAATCTTATTTTTCACGTTAAGAAGACCAAGGTTAATTGGTTTGAAAAAGCATAATTTAAAATTTCTTAATTCTTTATTTAATTTATTCTTTATTATTGGCGTACGTTTAAGAAGGAATCTCCAGAGTAATATCTGAAAAATATTAACTGTTAGCCTTTAAACTGAGTCTGACACCTAGTAGTCGCTTGAGGCAATTTGTTCCTATTAATAGGAATATCGATCTACAATGTTTTAAAAAAGTAAAATAATAAAATAACTCTCAAGACTCACAAATCTTATTTTTCACGTTAAGAAGACCAAGGTTAATTGGTTTGAAAAAGCATAATTTAAAATTTCTTAATTCTTTATTTAGTTTATTCTTTATTATTGGCGTACGTTTAAGAAGGAATCTCCAGAGTAATATCTGAAAAATATTAACTGTTAGCCTTTAAACCGAGCCTGACACCTAGTAGTCGTTTGAGGCAATTTGTTCCTATTAATAGGAATATCGATCTACAATGTTTTAAAAAAGTAAAATAATAAAATAACTCTCAAGACTCACAAATCTTATTTTTCACGTTAAGAAGACCAAGGTTAATTGGTTTGAAAAAGCATAATTTCAAATTTCTTAATTCTTTATTAAGTTTATTCTTTATTATTGGTGTACGTATAAGAAGGAATCTCCAGAGTAATATCTGAAAAATATTAACTGTTAGCCTTTAAACCGAGCCTGACACCTAGTAGTCGTTTGAGGCAATTTGTTCCTATTAATAGGAATATCGATCTACAATGTTTTAAAAAAGTAAAATAATAAAATAACTCTCAAGACTCACAAATCTTACTTTTCACGTTAAGAAGACCAAGGTTAATTGGTTGAAAAAAGCATAATTTCAAATTTCTTAATTCTTTATTAAGTTTATTCTTTATTATTGGTGTACGTTAAGAAGGAATCTCCAGAGTAATATCTGAAAAATATTAACTGTTAGCCTTTAAACTGAGTCTGAAACCTAGTAGTTGCTTGAGGCAATTTGTTCCTATTAAATAGGAATATCGATCTACAATGTTTTAAAAAAGTAAAATAATAAAAATAACTCTCAAGACTCACAAATCTTATTTTTCACGTTAAGAAGACCAAGGTTAATTGGTTTGAAAAAGCATAATTTCAAATTCCTTAATTCTTTATTTAGTTTATTCTTTATTATTGGTGTACGTTAAGAAGGAATCTCCAGAGTAATATCTGAAAAATATTAACTGTTAGCCTTTAAACCGAGCCTGACACCTAGTAGTCGTTTGAGGCAATTTGTTCCTATTAATAGGAATATCGATCTACAATGTTTTAAAAAAGTAAAATAATAAAATAACTCTCAAGACTCACAAATCTTATTTTTCACGTTAAGAAGACCAAGGTTAATTGGTTAAAAAAAGCATAATTTCAAATTCCTTAATTCTTTATTTAGTTTATTTTTTATTATTGGTGTACGTTTAAGAAGGAATCTCCAGAGTAATATCTGAAAAATATTAACTGTTAGCCTTTAAACCGAGCCTGACACCTAGTAGTCGTTTGAGGCAATTTGTTCCTATTAATAGGAATATCGATCTACAATGTTTTAAAAAAGTAAAATAATAAAATAACTCTCAAGACTCACAAATCTTATTTTTCACGTTAAGAAGACCAAGGTTAATTGGTTTGAAAAAGCATAATTTCAAATTCCTTAATTCTTTATTTAGTTTATTCTTTATTATTGGTGTACGTTAAGAAGGAATCTCCAGAGTAATATCTGAAAAATATTAACTGTTAGCCTTTAAACTGAGTCTGACACCTAGTAGTCGCTTGAGGCAATTTGTTCCTATTAATAGGAATATCGATCTACAATGTTTTAAAAAAGTAAAATAATAAAATAACTCTCAAGACTCACAAATCTTATTTTTCACGTTAAGAAGACCAAGGTTAATTGGTTTGAAAAAGCATAATTTCAAATTCCTTAATTCTTTATTTAGTTTATTCTTTATTATTGGTGTACGTTAAGAAGGAATCTCCAGAGTAATATCTGAAAAATATTAACTGTTAGCCTTTAAACTGAGTCTGACACCTAGTAGTCGCTTGAGGACAATTTGTTCCTATTAATAGGAATATCGATCTACAATGTTTTAAAAAAGTAAAATAATAAAATAACTCTCAAGACTCACAAATCTTATTTTTCACGTTAAGAAGACCAAGGTTAATTGGTTTGAAAAAGCATAATTTCAAATTCCTTAATTCTTTATTTAGTTTATTCTTTATTATTGGTGTACGTTAAGAAGGAATCTCCAGAGTAATATCTGAAAAATATTAACTGTTAGCCTTTAAACTGAGTCTGAAACCTAGTAGTTGCTTGAGTCAATTTGTTCCTATTAACCCTCTGACTGCTCAATTTGTAAACCGAGATCTCATGGTTCCCACTCTTTTGCTTCTGAAAATTTCAAGCACTTTTCAATGATTTTTCCAAAACCTCATATATTTTTCAAGCACCTCTTTGATACAGTGTTCATAATTGAAAAAAAAATTAAATAACTCCCCAAAACAGTAGAACTATATATATAATATTCACTCTTTTCACAGAAAAAAAAATCAGGCTTTTGAAATGGTGTAAAAAAAAGGAAGGGCTATAAGCACACATATACTGGTTTAAAAATACTGTTTCTTTTTTAAAGTATTCGAAAGTTTTTATTTTTTTATATCCCTTTTTAAGTCAAATTTTATCAAGCCAGCGACAGTAGCTAGTGCATTTTGCTGTACCTGAAAGATGAGTCACGTGACACGCCAACAATTGATCGCCAATAACGATCCTTCTCAATTTTCAGTGCAGACATGAATTAAAGGCCCCTCCACACTATGGTTCACTGCAAGCCATCACCACCGTCTGGAAGGGGTATGGCTTATGGTGGTCGATGGCAGCAAACAATAAAATAGCCTTGACGAACTATGGCTTCGGAGGTGGTTTTTCTCCAAAGGTCAAAGGTAGCCAGATGCGCCACTAAAGTGCGCAGTAGACCCAATGGATGAATCCATGAGCTCGCTCATTGAGTGGCCCAGCGTGTGGATGCAACCAAGCCTGAACCATCGTTCAAGGTCCCCATTAGGAAGTGGTGAACAGTTGGCCATAGTGTGGAGGCTACATAACATCTTGTGGGGACTTAAAAAAGAAAAATCAAGCACCGGACCTCAAATTCAATGACCTCAAAGAAAATTCAAAAACTTTTAAGGCCTTAAAAAGCAAAAAGAAAATTTAAGCACTTTTCAATGACTTTTCATGACCGTGGGAACTCTGATAGATCTCTTTAAAAAATGTGTATTTTTTTGTTGTTGCATAGTTTAAGTATATATAAGCATACTATTTATAATTCTATTATCCAATATAACTATAGTTCTAGTTATATAATTCTATTTATTACCTAATTTAATGTCTAATGCTGTACATAATTTATTACTCTGGTTAAACGGTGAAAAGGCGAAATGTGCTTCTTAAAAAAGGAAGAAAAACACATACCCGCGAAAATCGCCGGATGAGCAAATTTTGATACATTTGGATTGCCCATGGAAATTGCGGGATGTGCAGTCAGTGGGTTATTAGGAATATCGATCTACAATGTTCTAATAAGGTAAAAGTTGACGAGGTGTACGATATTTTCCATCAGATATTATTTTTTATTTCATTCGAAAAAAAACCGAGATAGTGTAAAGGAAAGTCTTTGTAATGTACTCCTAGCTAAAACCCCAAAATTATGGAAATATAGAATTATATGGAAAAATAATTACAGTTACAAAATTCACCGATTTCAAGTTAGAAACGAAATTAGCAGTGTTATGTATATCAGCTTCATCATTACAATGAATGCGAACATAAAATATTTCCCTGATAACTCATAAGTTATTCAGAATTATTTCTATAATTCGAGGAACAAATAACCCAATGTCACCTTTTTAGGCGTTAAGACGAAAGATAAGTGTTAATAAAAAAAACAAGCTCTATAATAACAATTAACAACTACTTAAATATTATTTGTCAAAAAAAGATATTATAGCATAAAAGCAAATATAAATAGATTATTTATAAACGGGAAAGTTAACTCAACTTGTTGCAAACATTTGCAAATTATCGCTGCCTCTTTAATACTGCACTGCTTCTCCTATTTCACTTGTCAGAAAAGGAGATCATAAAAGGATGTTAGAAAAGGAATTTAAAACAACACATATTTGGTTTATCGGACAACGTAATCTGAGTGGAATTTGAAAAATAACGAGATTAATTCAAAGTGCCTGTATGTTCAACAAACCTTGGTTTACCCTATGCAATGTTTATCTTTGCATTGCAAAAGAAAATTACTGTAAAAGCTTCAATGTCCTGTTTAATGGATTTTGGTGTTATTATGCCTCTTAATAACTTTCCTCTCATCTTTTCTATTGTGACGCCTTCAATATTCTCAAATGAAAGGTAACGTGGATAATGGATCACAGTCAAAGAATAAAATTGGAAATTCACTTTAATTCTGGATTAAATACGGCTATTTACAAAGGAACGTTAATTCCTAAATCATCTAGAACTGCAAAGGATGGTTGCCGGTAAAACTTCCTCACGACAATCACAGTCGAAAGAAAAACAAAAGATTTACTAATCTCTTACAAATGGGGAGGCTTTTCAGGGTGCAATCAAACCCAATTTATCCCCCGTTCGGTATCGAGATTCTGCCGCTCCCTATATGAGCGGACTTTACGAATCTCCCGAACTAGCAAGCTGGCTTTCTAGTAAAAAAAAGGCGAAAGCCTCCATGAGGTCAACACACCTCCGAAAAAAATGACGAAAAGCCCTGAGTAGCAAAATTGTAGGCTTTTTATACCTGGGGGGTCAGTTACGGTTCCGCCACTGTTTTTTTCTCAGTTAAGATCCCAGTTACATGAGAACTCCAGCTAAAGTTACAGTTATACTTTTTAACTGAATTCTCATTCGCTGGCTGTCTCTTCACGGAATTTCCGAGTGTTCATTAACGAGATCCATCAGGCGCGTATTCGTCTATTCAACCCGATTGTTAAGATCTCCGACTCTGCGACGCCACGCTATTGTCCAGGTACAGGTGTACTACGATCAGCTGTTTTGGCGCGTGCTGGGACAAATGAGAGTCTTCACACTATGTGTTTTGGCATCGATCTTTCCTTCTATGGCCATTGCAAGAAACTGCAATAAAGTATTTTCCTGACGACAATAAAAAAAGCTGTATTACACGGAATCTTACTAAGTTTACACTTCATATGTTTAATTACTGACACTTCCTTTATAGTAGAAAAATACTGGTTTTATTTTATTTAAGACCGTAATAGATTTGTTTTCGAAATTGCTGCCGAACGCAAACCACCCTAAATGCCTTCCTTCGTGTTTAACTACTTTATTACTTCAAATTCATGTAGTTGAAACACATTTTCGGTGTCATGTTAATTTTTTTCCGCTCTAGTTCAGGTGGTCTCCCTACTGCTAAATTATGTCACTGTATGCAGTATCTAACTTCCCTAGGACTTACCTAGGTCTGAACTTGTAATGAATCCTAGATATCTTTTCCAATAGTTAAAATCTTACACTTTATAAGATTTGGGTACGTACCTTCACCATGACAAAGATCTAACCCAGATAAACTATATGAAACAAAATGAAAAGATCAGCCTGTAATGCATTTCCTTCCCTATCACAGTAAATTTGACTAAATTTGACCAACAATAGGTATAAGTTGATTGCAGCTTTATAAATTCAGATCTATACAATAGTTTTACAAATTCAAACTTACATTTTTCATCAACAGCTTATCACTCATAAAAAGTAAATCCTTTTTTTGTCATATCTAGGTATATATAGATTCTTATTAATCGAATCACGCTTCTTTTATCTATCCAACAACTGGTTACCCACACCTGTCAACGCAAAATTTATACAATCCGAGAGCTATCGTCTTTGTTCGTCATTACCTATTGCCCTGACACCCTGCTTACCCGAAGGCTCTTTCTGGTTGAATGAGATATCTGACAGGAAAATCATTCTTCAGTCCCTTTCATCTGAATTCTTCGCTGTTCTGCGAATCGCTTTTAACAAATGGATACTTTCGACGAGGATTTATTCCAAAACTAGCTCAATTAATTCAGCATATGCTCGTTTATCAAAGGCAAAATATGTTGTGCAGTGAAAGAGGCTGCAACTAGAACTGTCAGGAACTGGCTGTTACTTCGATAATTAAGGACATATAGTGGGAACACGAGATTATTCTGTATGATTTGTTTAGTTTGCTTTGTTGCATTTTATTTTCCTTGCTGAGTTTTCTGTTTGAAATAACATTTACTGCTTTCGTCCTTGCCTGACATCGGACACAAAATAATCCAGATGACATTATGATGTGTCCGAGGTTAAATCATTGATGTTTTTTATTGCTTTATGTAGGAATTATTATACCTACGCTTAAATTCATTTCTGTAATAATTCCATCCAGAAAGGTCTTAAATAACTCAAATAAAGTTGCAGACTGCATCAGAAATTAAGAATTTAATTCTGCTCTGGTTCGTTAAGTGTATGCTTGTAAATCTATTTCTTCGATCTCAATTCCATTACAAAAATATGTCTTAGGAATTTATCAGCGAAAAACATAGGATTCTTAATCTGATAGAGTGTTCCTCCAATTATTCTCTTTACACTTAATTTTAAATAATGTACTTCATTTACTTTTATGATAAGAAATGAATCTCCAAAGCTGATCTTGTGAAGTAATATATGCTTAAGTTATCTGGAAACATTTATCTTAAATCTAAAACTAAACATATTTAGCCGATTAAAGTACTCTCTTCAAAAAATACCAATTGGGTAACACGCAGATAATAAGTTATACAAATGTAAATGGTACATTACATCTTCGTAATTTATTGACCATTATTAATAGAATTTCTATATAGCAACACTTAAAGAACAAATTGATTTGTGATCGCATGTCTGGAAAACTGTTTCTTTAATTATCGAACAAATATTTATGAAGAGTTCTTACAAAAGTAAACTTAGTCACCTTTTGTTCGAATAATAACCCCTTGTCATATATTTATTTTCATATTGGAAATCGAAAGCTATTTTACTTTTTAGACTGATTTCCCCTAGGTTGTGTTTTACAAGCGGTGTCACCATCCTTACAAATAAAGTTTTCCGAAAGAAAAATGCAAAACTTATAAATTCGAAATCCTTTAATGACTATTCAAATATAACTGAAGCTGAATTTCGTTTTATTTCGATTCAGTGTTTATCGCTCGAGCCCCACACAGCCTGTAATCAATACCTTGCTCAATGATCTGTTAACTTGAAATTCCCCCATATTTTTCACGGCCCGAAATCTTTCTCGGATACTTTCTCCGCACATTCTATTCAAAGTTTAGTCAAAGACGGGGGTTGCCGCACGCTTAATGACAGTCATCAATAACCCCCGAGTCAAGAGGGCTGGGGGATGCAAACGGATTGAAAACGTTAAACCTCCCCCAGCTCCAGAGCACTCCGTGCTTAATTTCCCAGCAATGCCCGTCGATGCATAAAAGTGGATTCGAGGAATACATTACACACGCCACTGCTGGCACATTATGCAAGGGTCTTTCGGGCGTAAGTAATTAACGCGGGGGTAACAGTGGCGCGAAAGGTAAAATCTTTTGACGCTGCAAGTCATTAATTTTGTAACATAGCTCTGACCAGCTGAAGCGAACTTGATGCGATGTTATGATGGTCTGGGAGCGCGCACGCATGTTTGGCCACTTAAAGAGTTCGAATGAGGGTTTCTTCCGATGCATTTCGGGTTGATTTTTCAGGAGGTCGGACTTGGGTGTGTTTATTAACTAATCAATCATTCCGATTCTTGTGGAATCGTACGTTAGCGTGGTGATGAAATGATCCATTACATGGCGGCAAAAGATCGCTCAGTGGCTCATTGCTTTTAATGCGAGATTAGGGAAATTATAGTTGAAACGCTCTTCCAGTTTTTTCTCATAATAAAAATGGATTATTGTTAAATTTTCGTGTGCTTCATTTGCCAGTTAAAGATTTTATATATATTATGACATTTAACTTACTATAACATAAATCATAAAAAAAAGAATAGTCTTTGAAAATACTTAATTACTTAAGTTATAGTCTCTAAAAAGTCATTTTTACATTCGTTTGAATAATTAATGGATAATAGTTTAAATATAATTATATTAGAGAAAATTTAGTAAAAAATACTGAGTAATTAGGTTAAATTAATATCTTTAGTTAAATGTAGCACATAAATTTCTCAGAGCACGAATTCTTAATGATAAAAAAATAAAATTATTTTTTTTAATGTAGTTATCTATTATCGCCTGAAAGAGCACATTTAAAGTCTTTGTCTTCAGTTATATTTATTTTTGGTTGAACATTACAATGCAAGTAGATTGGTATTTCTATTTATATGATCATGAGTAATTATGTTGAGACATCGAAATTGGTAGTTTTTTTTTATCCAGGATTCCCATAATGTCTTTTAGCACTATCTCTACATTATAAACTAAAAAACTCATGAAAACTAAATCTAATTTTAATTACAAATGAATCACATTGTTCTAAATCTATATTGTTTTAAAGTCTATAAAAATTATCAATTTATTAATTTATTTCAGTATATAATTCTTACTTGTTCAAAACAAATATACCACCTAAAGAGAAATGCAATAAAAAAGTTTTGACACATTTATGATATACAGAAATATTTGATTTGAAAAAAACATTAGAAGTTATTGTTACTAACAATTATAGTAATAGCATTGAAAAGGAGTAAAAAAAAATATTTCTTTAAAAAGAATCGAAGTTGCTGAGTCGATAGCACCGAAAAGATATTTTATTTTCATTGATGCTAAGAAATAGTGCAAGTGGTGTGAAAATTTAATATTGGAATTGGAGAGACTAATTTCATTTACTACATTTTGTTTTAACATATGTCAGTTGTGTATTTTCAGTATTTCAAAATAATTCTATTTATAAATTGTTCTGTTTGTATGAAGATTTTGCTCCTCAACCATTATTCCTTAAAATAAAATTTTTGCTAAGATATAGTACAATATATTAGTAATAGTGCTATATATATTTTGATTCTAAGAGATAATGCAAATGGTGCGAAAAATTTGATGTCGGAGTAGGCTAATTTCATTTACTACATTTTATTTTAACATATGTTAGCTGTGCATTTTCAGTATTTCAAAATAAATTCATTTATAAATTGTTCATTTTGTATGAGCATTTTGCTCCTCAGTCATTATTCCTTAAAATAAAATTTTTTCTAAGAGATAGTGCAATGTATTAGGGATACCTCAATATAAAATTTTATCCTAAGAAATAGTACAAGTGGTGAGAAAATTTGATGTCGGAGAGGGATAATTTCATTTATTATATTTTAACATATGTCAGCTGTGTATTTTTAGTATTTCAAAATAAATCCATTTATAAATTGTTCCTTTTGTTTGAACACTTCGCTCCTCAATCATTAATCCTAAAAATTGTATTTCTTTATTTACTTATTTATTTTTGTAACATCTGGTTTCGAGGACATCATCCCTTTTGAATATCAGTGTCAGTGACGTAGCTACGATTTTTTTTTTCTCGATGGGCCAGCTTTAATCCAAAGTACAGTGAAATTTCAGTCTCCTAAAAAAATTGCACACAAAATATATACGTACATATTTACAAGCATAAATCTTATATAATCGTAATTTTACATGCATACATGAATACGCAAAACAACGGATGAGTAACGCTGTACGTAATTTCATTCTGTCTTAAAAAATATGTTTGCAACCATATTGTGTCTTTTAATTTAGGAGGTTGCTTGGTAAATATAGGAGGCTATTTTATTTCAGCTCCATTTTTCACCATATGAATTTAAACTAAAATAACTGAATGAATAACTAAAAAAATAAAAAAATATATTCAGAATGGAATTATGACATATCCTTTTTTTTAAGTTTTTAAAAATTACGTACCCTTTATGACAAAAAAAATTCGCAAACAGTATGGCACAGTCAGTAATTAAGAAACTACCGTTTTACAGCGGCAAATTAATTCTTTAGATTTAAGGCCAGCTATTTCAGACCTCCACCCACATTTATAGTCATATTTTTAGACATTGAAAATGATGCAAAATTTGTCAACTTCTTGCAACCCACTTTAAAGCGAATTTTGCTTTGTTAATGGTTGAAAATTTTCTTTCAACACTTTCAATGAAAATTAGTAATTTACTCAAATTTTAACACTGTTAAAAATTTTTCCAATGCATACATTGAAAATATGTCACGGATTATCTACCCCCATGGATCCCCTTTAAATAGTCCTTTGTCAACGCCACTGCTGTGTTGTGTACTGTGAAGATAATCATATTTAACACTAGATTGCCCGAGATTTCTTGTCTACCTATATTGCCCCAAAACAGTCATAAATGACTGCATTGTGAAAAAGTAACAAATAAAAGAAATTTGTTTAAAATTTTTTAATATTATATAATAAAGGAATAACTACAATTACATAAACCCATATATGTTATAGAAAAAGTCACCAAATTTTAAGAAATTGTGTCATTATATTTCATAATTGTTTTCTAATTGAAGTTAAAAAACAGTCAAAATGACTGCCTTGGGCAATCTAGTGTTAATTAAGAGATGGTAGGTATTAACTCTTTGTTACTTCAATAATCCCCCCAAAAATCTCAGATGTTAGATTACATTGTTTCAGACATATTAAAAATTACTGAAAAAATTTTGAAACATAAAAATGAAAACTTACTCAAAGAAAAGTATATTTTCTACAAACAACAACAACAAAAAAATACATATTTTTTTTATAAATATTGTAAATTGTTTTGCACGACAACTATATTTACATACAGAATATAACAGTACCCCCGGGAGAAATCTACTCAAGGAGTTTCATGGTGTTTTTTCATTTATTACTAAATCCAAAGTTTATTTTAGCAATATTCATAGGCACACAATCAAACGATAAAAGAAACTTTGATAATAAAAATAAATTTAGTATCTTCCGTTTGGAACAGAATCTACGAGTCAATTGTGTTAGCTGCAGTGATAAAGAATAGCAACAAATAAATTATTTCATATAAAAGCATGTTTGATGGCTCACTGTATACATAGTCGAACAATGGTTGAATGGTTAGAGCTCTGACCTTCGGTACGGGGGTTCGTGGGTTCGAGTCCCATTATGTCATGGATGTCCGTAGCCCTTCGGAATCGGCTTTAACCCTTTGAAGGGCACTGGTATATATAATATACCGGCTGTTATAAATTTTTCTCTAATTTATATAGAAAAAAGTTTTTGATTTTCAATTTTTGATGCATCAAACTACACTTAATTTTTTCCTTCTTTTAATTATTCTTGTCAAAACCTGCCTTGAAAATGAGGCTCTATCGAAACTAGATTCTAAAAGAAAAAATTTTATTTTTCAAAGTTAAGAATTTAAAATAAAAGAACCTATTTAAACATCGCTTACAAATTTTTATCTATTTGATTTATATACCCTTTTAATAAAAATTATTAAATATTTTTCCAATATTATTAAAAAAATGTGTCATTTTCATGCTGTTCTAAGGGAGGTGATTATTCAATCAAATTACCCCTTGCTTATTCCTCAAGTAATATAATTTATTTTTCATATACTTCATATTTAAAAGGTCCATAGATAACATTTATAAACTAATTTCATTGAAAACCAAAGAGTTTCTATGGGTGCCTCTCAAAGGGTTAAACAATAGCTCACGATCTCATTCACCCTCCTGAAGCAAAAGAATAGACAGTAGCGCTACCAAACTACCAAACCAAACCACTGTATACTTAGCATCAAAGTTTTTTTGTATGATGCAAATCTGCAATATGATGCAGCACCGGCTTTCAGCAGTAGGCAAGCTAGGCGAGTGCCTATGGTGAAAAAATTTAGGAGCGATTAAACCACTTGAACCAGAGCTCAGTAAATTTAAGAGCGATAAAACCACTTGAACCAGAGCTCTGTAAATACATGAATAAACAGAAATATTCACAGCCCACTCAATTTCTTTTCCAGTGCAATTGGCAATACAAACAGATATTTTTATGCTAATCACGTCTGCAGAGATGTTACTAATTTAGCACCAAATGTAGAGCACGTGCAAGTGAATGAATGATATGGAGTAACATTGCCTGCACTGGGATCTCGAAATTTAGAAGCAAAGACCAAGCAGAAGAGCCGCAATTTTGGCCCGCCTCCTTCAAAGCTATCGTTTGCACTCGAGGACATTCCAAACAACGTACCCCAGTCTCCATTAATGAACTCATCAGATCTTTGGTCGGTTCAAACCTTGAACTTACAGCCTTCCAATTATGAGATCGATGCTCATGCCGACTGAGCTACCGCGGATCACCCAGAATTTTTTTTTCGATTACTTAAATACATTTACTGTTCGATTTAATATTCGATTACTTGATTATTTGATACTTTTGATTGCTTAGAAATCAAATGATTAGTAAAACCTAATACAACATGAATTGATAGGCTTATGTGCATTCTTATATTTTGTTTCATCAAAGACTCAATTAACTAGTTTATTCAAATGTTACAGAAACAAAGAGTTGGTGGATATATCTATATATAGTAGTACTAGTTTTAATTTGTAAGTTCATTGTCATTATATCCAGCAAAATGTAAATTTATTTTTCAATAAAGCAATATTACCTAAACCTGTTTTAGAATTTTCTTATTCAACTGTATGTCTTTATAATGATTAAAATATGGTTCTCTTATAATTATGCTCTCATTTTTTAAATTTTAGAATTAAGTTTGAGGTGGCATGGGGATAGAAAGGGTTACACAAACGCTTTTATTTCTCATTCTTAGTTATACCTCATAACCTAATGAATTGGAAAAATTGAACTTTCAACAATGTTACAACCAATTAAATGTATCTTTAAATGCGAGAATAAAAATAAAGTAAGTATGCTAGTTTGACCACTATCTGGCCATGGGAAGAAAAAGTAATAGGTCTTGTGAAGACTCCCCTTTGTCCTAGCACGCACCAAAACAGCTGATCGGAGTACACCTGTTTACCAGGACAATAGCGTGGCGTCGCACAGTCTGGGATCTTGACAATCAGACTGAATAGACGAATACGCCCCTGATGGATCTCGTTAATGAATGCTCGTAAATTCCGTAAAGGGACAGCCAGCGAATGAGAATTCAGCTAAAAATATAACTGTAACTTTAGCTGGAGTTCTCAGGTAACTGGGATCTTAACTGACCTAAAAAAACAGTTGGAAGGACCGTAATTGACCCCCCAGGTATAAAAAGCCTACAATTTTGTGACTCAGGGCTTTTCGTCATTTTTTACGTAGGTTTGTTGACCTCGTGGAGGCTTTCGCCTTTTTTACAGGAGCCAGCTTTCTAGTTCGGGAGATTCGTTAAGTCCGCTCATATAGAGAGCGGCAGAGTCTCGGATACCGAACGGGGGATAAATTGAGTTTGATTGCACCCTGAAAAGTCTCCCCATTTGCAAGAGATTATCAAATCTCATTTTTCTTTTGACTGTCATCGTCGTGAGGAAGTTTTACCGGCAGCCATCCTTTGCAGTTCTACATGATTTGGGAATTAACATTCCTTTGTAAATAGCCGTAGTTAATCAAGAATAAAAGTAAATTTCCAATTTTATCTTTGACTGTGATCCATTCTTCACGTTACCTCTCACTCGAGAATATTGAAGGTGTCACTTTCTCAAGATTATTAATGAGTTTAAATTGAATAGAGATTAATTTTTTCAACAATTTCAAAAAGTAGATTTCTTTTCAAAACGGAAGTTTTGCTTTTAATATATAAGGACTTATCTAGTTTACCATAAAAAATATCTGATGGTCATAAGTTGAGAAAGTAGTTTTAAATTAAGTATTTTAGTCTCTATTTAAAAATGGAATGTAAGAGAAAATCAGTTGCAACGCTCTCGTAACTAGAGGGTAGTGGGTTAAGAGCCCAAGACGGCCTAAGATCCGTCGAGTTCGCTAAAAGTGACTGGGGCACGTAAAATATGTTCGTGGTCACAATGTCCTCCAAGTTCTCAATAAATACTTCTGCGGGTGGTAGGCCAAGTCTATGGGTCTTCTGCTTGGTCCCTGCTTCAAAATTACGATGACCCACCTGAGCATAAGTCGTACTTTCACCCTTGAGGCGCATTCATTTGCCTTAAATCGTGTAGCCTCAGGTTCAATCATGCTTGGTTTGACAAAGTGACACAAGCCAAGAACAAGAAGAGAAAATCTTGATGAAGGTATTAAAAATTCTTTTACATTACAAAAACATTTTTTTTTTCAGATCTGTGTTTCAGAAGTACTGGACAGTATGTCTATTTTTTCAACTGAGATTTTTGTATATTTGTACAAGATTTGTTGTCCTTTATTATGTGATACTCCCATTTCCAAAAATTGAGAGATCCACGTTTGGAAATAAAATGTCATGTCTACTATTTTCGTATCTTTAGAGATACTATGTCTTCTCTAATATCCAAAAACTTTTATAAATCTCTTATCTAAAATTGATCCATAAAAAATATCTGTAAAAAATATTTATTTTGCTTTCATGTAAAATTTTAAATTTGTGACACAGTCCTCTATATTTATGATGAACAGGGATATAACTGCCAAAACTATGGCTTTACGCTTTACATAATTTAAAATACATGCATAAATAGAAGCTAAATGAAGCTGGGAATTGATAGAGGAAAAGGAAAATTTTGTAGATAATTAGCACAAATGATCAATAATCGGCGAAACACATAGTTTATATTCAAGCTAACACATACATGCAAAATTGGATTACAAAAAAGGTATATATGTATATGAAATTTTTTAAAAAAATACTTCATATATAATCTGGACTTTCTACAAATTTAGATAAATTCTAGCTTTGCCACTTATATCATTTTGCTACACTCTATTTCAGTTATTTATATCTAAATGGTAATTTAAAATTAAAAAAAACTTAGTCAAAATTTTAACTTAAAAATTATAAATTTAATAATGTAAGATCGAAAATTATTATTATTTTTTTGTGTATAAATCATAATACCTTAATACTTACATCAATCAGTACACGAAATTTCACGCTGTTATTAGTTAGTAAGATAGACAAACAAACAAACAAAAAAAAGATGAAATATTAAAAATTTGCTTTAAAATTTTAATTTATGCATTAACGAGAGAGATAGTGTAATGAATTTAACTTGCTGTAACTTTCGTATGGCAAAAGTAGCATCAAATGTGCAGAAATATTTACAGTTTAATAAGAAAAATAAAAACTGTAAAATTTAAATATTTAATTGTGTTGTGTCACTTAATAGCAGAATTTTTAGTTTTATATTTCCATAATCCACTTTTGAGAAAAGTAAAAAAAAAAGATTATTAGGTTTTTGTAATTTTTTTTCTCCATGGCAAATATGTAGGGTAGGAGAAATACTGACATAACAATCAAACACTTCACTGTTTTATCATAATGTCGCATACTCTTTGTTATCTTCACTACATTTTGATGTGACAAAAGTAATGCTATCAAAGTATGCATAAATGTGTTATTTAAATATAAAAAAAATAAAATTGACTGTTGTGAAGAATAAACTATCTTGAGACCATTTAGTACAGATTGTTTAGTGTTAAAATTCCACATTCCCTTGTTCAAAAACAGTTGTTCATGCCTGTAAATACCCTTTTCTTGCAGAAAAAATATGCAAGGTAGGGGAGCAAATAATGTATCAATAAAAAAAAACATTCACTCTGTACTACGTTACATACCACACTTTCATTTCCTTCTGATACTTTTGACAAAATAAAAAAATTGAAATTTAAGTGAAATAACAACCAACTGAGACCTTATTGTTATCTTAAGTGAGGCATAAAAAGAAAATGACTAACATCAATAGATCTTTCCTTGACAATGGGAAGATAAATGAAGAGTGTATTAGACTATTGATGGATTAAGAATAAGCAGAAAGGATATTTAAAAATTAGAATTCTTAAATATATGTTTAAGACTTCTTTTCAGAAAAAAAAATTACGAAAGGAAAATGATATCGATATCGATATATAATTGTGCAGATAAGTTTTCTTTTTAAAAAATATATAAATATAATCATAAATTAAAAGTTTTGAAAGTTTAATAGTCTATAAAACCCTTATAAGAGAATTATTATTACTTTCCATATTTCATTCCATATTTCAAATCCATGAAAAGTTCTTGGTGCTTGTGAATTCCCTTTTTCTGCACAGCTAATACGCAAAGTAGGCGAACAACTATATTATTATTATTATTATTATTTTCCATATTTCATTCCATATTTCAAATCCATGAAAAGTTCTAGGTGCCTGTGAATTCCCTTTTTCTGCACAGCTAATACGCAGAGTAGGCGAACAACTATATTATTATTCTTATTATTATTTTCCATATTTCATTCCATATTTCAAATCCATGAAAAGTTCTAGGTGCCTGTGAATTCCCTTTTTCTGCACAGCTAATACGCAGGGTAGGGGAACAACTATATTATTATTATTATTATTTTCCCTATTTCATTCCATATTTCAAAACCATGAAAAGTTCTAGGTGCCTGTGAATTCCCTTTTTCTGCACAGCTAATACGCAGGGTAGGGGAACAACTAGTATATTAGTGAAATATTTCATTCTGTACAACTTTACATACCTCTTATTACCTTCCTTCCATTCTGATAAGGCAAAAGCATTTTTTTTAAACTGTGCAGATATGTTTGTACTTTAAAACGTAGAAGAATAATATTAAAAATTTTTTTAAAATTTAACTCTCCTGAAACTCTTTAATATTTAGTGTCATTGGACCATATTTCGCTTTTGAAAAACGTGAAGAAAAAAAAACTGTTAAGTGCCTGTAAATCCTCTTTTTTTGCAGAGCAAGTATGCTGGATGGGCAAACAAACAGTTAAATATATCAGTGCAAACTTTTGCTTTCTTTTCTTAACGTTACATACCAAACGTTTCAAAATAATTATATTGGCTATAGAAGGATGGAAGTAATATTCTTTTTTACTTCCCTTTCTTAGCTATGCTTCATAATTTAATAAGGTAGTTATACTGAACCTTTAGCAAACTTTGACAGGCTGCAAGTCGGGTATCGCTTTAAAGAAAACATTAAAGATATAATATATATTCTCAGCAGGTCTCTACTTTAAGACTGGAAACAAAAACTAGTCAAATAACATAATTTTTACTGTCTCAGTTCCATGTTTCACTCTTGGAAATCTTGAAAAGGTGTCTGTAAAACCCTACTAATCTTCTCTCACTGAAAAGGAAACATTGTAGAAAAAATTATTCTTTTTATATCTCTATATATCTATGAGAAGAAAAAATTAGTTTAATAGCAATTTTTAGGGAGACAGTTAACAAACGTAAAAAATGTGTTAGGCTCTTGTAAAATCATTTTTTTTATGAAAATTCCATGAAAATTCAGTCTTTTTAAAGGAGAGTTTAAAGAAAAAATGAGTAACTTTCTGGATGTTTATTCAACAAGGAATAAAAAATGAACTTAAAAAAATTTTAGAGCCATGGTTACATATTCCATTTTTAAAAACGTGAAAAAATATGTTAAAGGTTAAATGCTATATGTTAAATATGTTATCTGTTAAATATGTTATATGTTATATGTTAAATATGTTAATGTGTTAAAATCCTTTTTTGTCCTGCATAGCTAATATGGGGAGGGGAAGGACAGTTCACTTATCAACCAAAAATTTCGTCCTTTTTAGTAACAATACTCACCATATGATGGGATAACAATATTAATTACCTGTTAATGGACCTAAAAAAGCTATTTTTATTTCTTAGTTCTTTTGCGTAATAAGAAATATAGATTTTTCAGCTACACTTAACCAATTCGAATGCCTCAAGTGAGACAATATTAACAAAAGAAGTTTCATCGGTAAATCCCAACTACACAATGATGATGAATGTTAGCTTAATAACAAAATTTATGTTATCATAGCTCAATATTTCACTTTTCTCAAGCGTGAAGAAAGTGCTAAATGTCTGTAAATCTCTTATTTGAAAGTTCCCTGAATGTCTAGTGTCCTCTTAAAGAGACAATATAGAGAAAATAAGTGTTTGTTAAATCCATACTCTATGATGATAGTAAAAGTTTAATAACAAAATTTATATTGCCATAGTTCAATACCCCAATTTTCAAAAACTCGAAGAAAGTGTTTTCCTGTAGATACCGTTTTTGAAAATCCCTTGAAATTTAAGTTTTGAACTAAAAGATGCATTAAAGAGACACTGAGTGTCGTCATTAGACCTCTTCTAAAAGATTCAATAAAAATTAGTTTAATAATAGAGCTTTTAGTATAACAGTTCTACCCTCCACTGATCAAAAAAACAAACAAAAAAAAAAGGATAGATACCAGTAAATCGTCTAATATGAAAGTCCTTTGAAAGTTCAAGATCCACTTAAAAATAAATAATTATACTGATTATTCCTCTTCTAAAAGATTGAATAAAAAATTAGTTTAACAGCAGCCTTTTTTAAAATCATAATTATACATTTCACTGTACAAAAAAGGGGAAAATACTAGGGACCTGCAATTCACCTTTTGTGGAAGTCTCCTGGAAGTCCAGTATCTCCTTAAAAGATACCTTAAAAATAAATAATTGCACTCATTATTCCTATCCTGGAAGATTGGAAAAATTAGTTTAATAGCAGCGTTTTTAGTATCATTATGATACATTTCACTGTTCAAAAATGTAGAAAATGTGCCAGGAGCTTGTGAATTTCCTTTTATGAAAGTCCCCTGAAAGTCCAGTGTCTCCTTAAAAGATTCCTAAAAAAATAAATAAGTATACTCATTATTCCTCTTCCTAAAGGTTGGACAAAAATTAAATTTAATAGCAGCATTTTTAGCATCATAATTATACGTTTCACTGTACAAAAAAAGGGGAAAAGTGCTAGGAACCTTCAAATCATCTTTTATGGAAGTCTCCTAAAAGTCCAGTGTTGCCTTAAAAGATACCTTAAAAAATAAATAATTATACTCATTACTACTCTTCTAAAATATTGGATAAAAAATTAGTTCAATAGCAGCTTTTTTAGAATCACACATTTTACTGCACAAAAAAAGTGGAAAAAAGTGCTAGGAACCTGCAATTCACCTTTTATGGAAGTCTCCTGAAAGTCCGGTGCTGCTTTTAAATACCCATTAAAGATGAAATAAGCATACTCAATAGATCTATACTTGATGATTGAATAAAAAAAAATTAGTTTTACAACAAATTCTTAGATTCTCAAATTCAGAAATTAGTGTCATAATTTCACATTTCACTGTTAAAAACGAAAAAAAAAAAGGTTGCTAGGTGCCTGTAAATCCCTCTTCCCTGCATAGCCAATATGCAGGGTAGGCGAACAATTAACATATCAATCAAAAATTTCGCTCTCTTTGCGCAACGTTACGTACCACTTGTTATCTTCACTTTAAGAGGAGCAAGCACCTGCGCCGCGCGTGCAAAATCGTGTCTTAGATACGAAGTGAAGTGGAAGTTATGGCATCGATCATTAGGGGGTAGGGGTCTCGCGAATCGAGGTTAAGCTTGCACACAGGGCCCAACTCCCCCTCCTGTAATCGGTACGCAATGCATGCAAATATCGCGGTTCGAAGGGGACCTTCGTGCAGCGGGGGTGTAATGGAGCAAAAACCCCTATTTTACGGTACGTGAAGACAATATTGTTCCTTTCGTTCCATACTCTTGTATAAGGGATTGGAAATAATGGCTGCTAGGGGGCTGTGTTCAACAAATGCTATGAATGTTTTTGAAGCTTTTTTTTTCTTTTCATTTATTCTTCCTGATTAGTAACGGGAGATAGTATTTCAGTATACAATGATTTAAATAATGGAAATCTATAATGGTATATATTACATAAATTTAATGAAATGATGGTACTTTCAATAAACAATAAAAAAAGACCAATGTTTAATGTTAAACGAGCAATTTTTTTTCTGCTGCACAATCCTTTTTTTTATACAATTATCAACTTTAATTATTAAAAATAACTGATATCATATGACATTTTTTGAAATAAAAACTCAAAAATAAAACTCATAACAAATATATAAAATAATTTAAAGCGTCATTGCTATAAATATAAAATAAATTATGTTAAAGAAATGATAAAACAAAGATACTATCATTTTTGTGTGTTCTACATTTTAGCGTTTGGAGGAAAAACCCAAGAAATTTCCCATCCATTTTAATTATTTCATAACATTTGAAAAGATATAATTTAATGTGATGCAATAACAAAGAGCATTGCTCTTTTGCAAGCCTGCATTTTACGGAGATTACGAAATTGTTTTCGCTATAAATTACACTTCATATGGAAAGTGATTTACATTTCAAATTTATTACGAACTCATGTACACTCTTAAACAGCAGTCGCCAAATGGTGGTCCATGAAAAAGTTTTAATGGTCTAACTAAGAAAAAAATTGATAATTATCCCCTATGTAATAATAGCGAAAGTTAAGGGTTAATAACAGCCAAGTTCAGGGAAGTTAATAATAGCCAGTTATAAAAGTTAATAATAGCCAAAGTTCAGGGATAGAGTCCATCTATCTCTGAATTTCTGAAGCGGTTGGACCTGGAATGGATAGATGCATCTATAGAGGATTCTTGATGTGTTAGGGTTAGCAAAATTCCAAACGAGTAAAATTTATCTTCTCCTAAACTATTGAACCTATTCTAAAATAAATTGGTATAAATAGGCTTCATATCCCAGCAAAAAATACTGTCGTCTTTAAAACGTTTGAAATCCACCCCTTCCCCCTTTTTGGGCATTTAATTCCATTATTTCAAGTCGTATTTGCCATGGTTAAGAGCAGTCGATTAAATTTATCAATTTAACACATAATAAATAACATTTAAAAAATAACATTTTTCTAGCATTATGACTTCATTCCTTTGACCACCTCATTTAATCCTTTTTTATTTTAAATTATTTAAATATTGCCAGCAATATTTTCATACTTTTTATCACTGAACTAAGATATTACGTAAATAATTCTCTTTTATATTTGGATTAAATAATAGATTAGGTACATATGTGATAATTTTAAATTTAATCATCGATTATTTTTTGTTGCAATTAAAATTTTATCACCAGTATTAACAACAAATTATTTTCATAAAAATGTAGGAATCTATTTCACAGACTAATAAATATCTAGCGTTTAAGTTGTATAGCGTTGAAAATTAAGAAGCTTGTTCGCTTGTGTGTTTGACTTTTATACATAACCACACGGTTTGCAGTCAATTCGCTAAATTGTTCTAGAAAATTAAAAATTTTACAGATCTCGTTATATGCTACAGTTAAAGAAATGGTCAAGCAAACATACTATCATTTTTGTGTGTTCTACAGTTTTAGCGTTTGGAGGAAAAACTCAAGAAATTTCCCATCAATTTTAATTATTTCGTAACATTTGAAAAAAATATAATTTATTGTATTAATAGTATAATAGTATGTATAAATAGTATTGCTCTTTTGCAAGCCTGCATTTTACGAAGATTACAAAATTGTTTCCTTATCAATTATACTTGATATGGAAAGTGATTTACATTTCAATTTTATTACGAATTCATGTACAAGCTTAAACAGCAGTCGCCAAATGGGGGTCCATGAAAAATATTTCAAGGTCTCACGAAAAGAAAAAAAACGGATAATTATCCCCTATATAATAATAGCCTTAATTATCTGTCCATCTATCCTCGAATTTCTGAAGCGGTTGGACCTGGAATGGATAGATGCATCCATAGTGGATTCTTGATGAGTTACAGTTAGCAAAATCCAAAGTGTGTAAAGTTTATTTTCTCCTAAACTATCTATCTGATTCTAAAATAAAGTGGTATAAATAGGCTTCATGTCCTAGCAAAAAAAAAATCTGTTGTCTTGAAAATGTTCGAAATTCCCCCCTTCCCCCCTTTTTGAGTGTTTAATGCCATTATATCAAGCACTATTTTAAGAGCAGGTGATTAAATTTATCAATTTATTACATAATAAATAGGTAAAAATAACATTTTTCTAGCATTGTAACGTCATTCCTTTAACTATCTTATTTAATCATTTCTTTTTTTTATTATTTAAATATCGTCTGCCTTATTTTCATAAGATTTATGACTGAACTTAGATATTATGTAATTTATCTTCTTTTATATTTGGCTTAAATAATAGATTAGGTACATATGGGGTAATTTTAAATTTAATCATCGATTATTTTTTGTTGCAATGAAAATTTTATCACCGGTATTAACAACAAATTCTTTTCATAAAAGTCTAGGAATCTATTTCACGGACTAATAAATATCTAGCGTTTAAGTTATATATCTTTGAAAATTAAGAAGTTTGTTCGCTTGTGTGTTTGTTTTTTATACATAACCACACGGTTTGCAATCGATTCGCTAAATTATTCTGGACAATTAAAAATTTTACAGATCTCGTCATATGATATGCTATATGCTAGTGTTAAAGAAATGATCAAGCAAAGATGCTATCATTTTTGTGCATTCTACATTTTAGTGTTTGGAGGAAAAACCCAAGAAATTTCCCATCAATTTTAATTATATCGTAACATTTGAAAAAAATAATTTAATGTATTAATAGTATAATAGTATGTATAAATAGTATTGCTCTTTTGCAAGCCTACATTTTACGAAGATTACAAAATTGTTTCCTTATCAATTATACTTGATATGGAAAGTGATTTACATTTCAATTTTATTACGAATTCATGTACAAGCTTAAACAGCAGTCGCCAAATGGGGGTCCATGAAAAATATTTCAAGGTCTCACGAAAAGAAAAAAAACGGATAATTATCCCCTATATAATAATAGCCTTAATTATCTGTCCATCTATCCTCGAATTTCTGAAGCGGTTGGACCTGGAATGGATAGATGCATCCATAGTGGATTCTTGATGAGTTACAGTTAGCAAAATCCAAAGTGTGTAAAGTTTATTTTCTCCTAAACTATCTATCTGATTCTAAAATAAAGTGGTATAAATAGGCTTCATGTCCTAGCAAAAAAAAAAATCTGTTGTCTTGAAAATGTTCGAAATTCCCCCCTTCCCCCCTTTTTGAGTGTTTAACACCATTATATCAAGCACTATTTTAAAGCAGGTGATTAAATTTATCAATTTCTTACATAATAAATAGTTAAAATAACATTTTTTTTCTATCTTTTTACGTCATTCATTTAACTGTCTCATTGAATCATCTCTTGTTTTAAATTATTTAAATATCGTCTGCATTATTTTCATACATTTTGTCACAGAACTTAGATATTAAGTAAATAATTTTATTTTATATTTGGGTTAAATAATAGATTAGGTACATATGTGGTTATTTTAAATTTAATCATCGGTTATTTTTTGTTGTAATGAAAAATTTATCACCGGTATTAACATCAAATTTAATCTACCTCCAGGGTGTAGTAAAATTGATAGTTTCATTCCTTTTCATCCATTAATTACTGTGGCAAAAAAAATTGGGAAGAACTTAAAGATAATTTCGACGTAGCTAAGAAAACTTTGAATTACCTTTCTAAATGAATTCAGCGTGATTCTAAACTGCATTCAAAGTATCGGGAGACTTTAGTGGAGTGTGAAGATAATCAAATTATTGAAGGTGTAACAGATAATTCTCAGCCAAAAAGCAAATAATTTTTTTTATCTGCCTCATAGGGTACTTTACAGTTCTGAAAAATTGAAAATTTTACTGATCTTTTCATATGACGGGCTATATGCCAGTTTTTAATAAGCTGCAACACTAGTAACAAAATGTTTCATTAACATTCAGATTAAAAAAAGAAAGATAACAGATCTTATGATACATTATGATTTTAATTATTTTTTAAATCTAAAGGTATTATTTATTAGTGGAATAAATAATACCTAACTTTGGATACGATTTAATTGATCTTTCTTGATATTTAAGTCTCAAAGTTATATTTCAGACATTTTTGTCAAGACCTCTTTTTTGAATTTCTATGAAAAAATGAATACCCATAACAGAGTGAGAAAGCACTAAAAATTTAATTCAATTTTCAACAACATATTTGCATGTAATTTTCATCTGTCACATCAATTAAGACTCGATTTTGCTCTGGGATTGAAATAAAGACATCTCTCTGTCTTGTAGAGAGGTCGTTTCAGACAAAACTCCACGTTCGAATAGTTGACAATCAAGAACTAATATCACACTAAAAATGTGTAATGCATAAATAAAGTTTTTCTCTTAATTTACGAAATAACTTTTTTACATTTAATATGTCCATATTGTATTAATAAAACTCATAAACACATATAAAACAATTTAAAGTGACATTGCTATGAAAATAAAAAATAAATTGTTTTGAAGAAACAATTAGGCAAAGATAATATCATTTCTTTGTGTTCTACATTTTGGAATATGAAGGAAAAACCCAAGCAATGTAATTTTCCCATCAATTTCTATTATTTCGTAACATTTGAATGGATATGATTTAATGTGAAGTAACAGCAAATAGAATTGCTGTGTTGCAAGTCTGCTCTTTGCAGAAATCACGAAATTGTTTTCGCTGTTAATTACACTTCACATGGAAAGTGTTTTTGCATTTCAATTTTATTTCGTGCTCATGTACATTCTTCAACAGCAGTTGCCAAATGGTGGTCCGAGAAAACATTTTGATAGCCCAACGAAAAAAGGATTATCCACTGTATAATGATAGCCTAAGTTATCAGTCCATCTATCCTGGAATTCATGAAACGGTTGGACCTGGAATGGATAGAAGCATCCATATTGGATTCTTGATGAGTTAGGGTTAGCAAAAATCAAAGTGTCACCTTTAAAACGTTCGAAATCCACCCATTTCCCTCTTTTCGAGCTTTTACTGCCATTATATCAAGTCCATTTGATTGATTGATTGATTGGTTTGGAGTACTACGGTCTCCTTTTTCAACATGAGGGCTAATGAGACCGGGACCTACAGCTTAAAGCCGATTCCGAACGGCTACGAACATCCATGTTATTGTGGGATTCGAACCCACGAACTCCGGTACCCAAGGTCAACACCCTAGCCAATCGGCCATCCTTCGGCAAGCCCATTTGAAGAGCAGGCGATTAAATTTATCAATTTATCACATAATAAACCGGTAAAAATAACATTTTTCTAGCATTATGACGTTATTCCTTTAACCATCTCATTTAATCATTTCTTATTTTAAATTATTTAAATATCGGCTGTATTTTTTTATACGTTTCATCGCTGAACTTAGATATTATGTAATTATTTTTCTTTTATATATATCTTAAATAATAGATTAGGTACATATGAGATAATTTTAAATTGAATCATCGATTATTTTTTATTGCAATGAAAATTTTATCACCGGTATTAACAACAAATTATTTTCATAAAAGTCTAAGAATCTATTTTAAGGGTTAATAAACATCTAGTATTTAAGCTCATATATCTTTGAAAATTAAGAAGTTTGTTCGTTTGTGTGTTTGATTTTTATACATACCCACACGGTTTGCAATCGATTCGCCAAATTTTGGACATCATTCATATATACCGCCAAATAATCACTGTCAATATTAAAACCTCTGCTGTCCATCCTATCATGTAATATGACAAGATAAATTAAAGTTGGCAACTAACATACGGCCAGTAGAGTTTTTTTTACTGAAACCGTCATATAATGGGGCATATGCTAGTTTATTATAAGCTGCAATATTACCAACAAAATGTTTTATTAACATTCAGATTAAAAAACGGAAAACTAACAGAACTTGTGATGAATTATGCTTTTTATTACCTCTTTTTAAATCTTAAGTACTATTTATTTTACAAATAAATAGGAGTGGATTCGATTGGACCGATCTTACTTTTGTGTAAAGTTTCAAAGCTATATTTCAGTCATGTTTGTCGAGATCTCACTTTTGGCTTTCAATAAAAATGAATACCCTTTACTGAGTCAGAAAGAACTGAAAAATTTAATTCAATATTCAATAACATATTTGCACGAAAATACATTTTCATCTATCACATAAATTAAGACCCTATATCGCTCAGGGATTGAAATAAACCCAACTCTCTGTCTTGTCGTTAGAGACAAAACTCCACACACGAATGGATGGTCGATAAGCAAGAACATACGAGGGTTGAAACTTCATTATGTACCTATCTACTTTCCCATGATGGTCAGCGCGTACATACACAGCTGTGGGGCTAAATTTATAAGAAGAATTTAGGTGCAGCTGTTGACTTCGAGTTTTAGTGGGGACCCCTATGAAGGAGTTATAGCTCACGGAGTGGAACAAATGTAACGGTCAAGCACAGGCAAGGATGTAGCCGGGATATATGGTGGCATGGGCTAAGCAATAATGCCAACTTTCACCAAAGGAGCTATTTTAATGAGACCATTTGCATACCCAAAGGGGGTGCACGGGGGAAAATTTCACCAAGTGATTGGGAAAGAGAAAAAAAAAAAGGGGTGTTGAAAAGAGGTGTAAATTCTTTGTTCTTGTTTTGAAAACATCCTAACAACACTTTATACTGCAAGCTAATAGAAGGATCAGTTCTTAGCGTCACTGCGTATACGCATGAAGTAGGAAGGACGATTCTTTTTGCTAGGAGGTAAGGTAGGTATGTAGCCCACGTGTGGTATACGTGATATTCTTTGGTTTTGTTAAGTATTGTTTTTACAGCATTGTTGACACTATTAAAGTTCCAACCCTCGTATAGCACCTAAAAATATGCAATGCATAAGTAAAGTATTTTAAATTATTTTATTTACTTTTAGTATGCGCATTTTGTATAAAAAAAATTAAAGTTTTTGATTATTACCCTATAAATATATCCATTGCCAATTTTTATTTTAAGTTAATATAATTAGTGGTTCACCAAATATAAATTATACATGTAGTGGACCTTTGAAGTTTTAAATTTTGTCGACCGCTAGTCTAAAAGATCCCACTTTAAAAAAAATATATATATACTTCGAATACCACAGCAGTATTCCAGATCATTTTATCTTTATAAGCGGATGATTGCAGTAGTGTGTGTTCATTTACTTTCCTTATTCCCTTTAAATATACCCGAGGGTACATTCCTCAGAATGATACCTTTAAGTGAGTCGTTAAATCTTGGCTTTTTTTTTATTATCTGTCCTTAAAAACTGTCTGCTTTGCGTATCGCGGTAACTCTCGGTGACCATGGAAAAAAAATGCCACATGAAGTAAACGTATCATCACCATTGAGTTCTTACTTATTATTTACTTAACGGCGTAATCTCAGGCATTCCTTTTTTTCTCGCTCATGGAAGGTACAAACACACTTATCTCCCTGGGAGGCGTCAGCGTGTGCGGCCAATAGATTTTTGCTGTGTCCCGATTATCATTTCCATCTGTGCAATGGAATGAGCGAAAATCATAATGACTGTTCTCGGGTAATTCGTAGTCGCAGAAGCTACTGTTAAAAGAACCAGGCTCCTCCTGCAGTGCCCGGGAAATATCTACAAGTCTGGAATTCCAGAAAAGAAGCAATAATAATTCTGGAGGCAGAAAAAGTGGTATTGAGATTGCTAGGATTTAAAGAAGCTAACGCTAAGGGTCTAAATTTTATCAACTAGACTTTAAAGTAAACAGTACATACAAATTGTAACGCTTATGTATTTTTAGACTGACCTGCATTGGGGAAATTGGATAACTAAATGTTATAATGAAACTGTGTAACATAACTGTGTAACGAAATTTTCGCCATTACCTTTGGACTGTTATCCTTGTTTAATATGACATAGACGATTAAAAACCTTTTTTCTATATAGAGTATAGTAAGAAAGATGATCTGAGTATGCAGGGGGACATGTCCTCTTCCATGGGCATGTAGCATTAAGTGTATACATATGAGTATGCGAATATACATATATGTAAGAGTGTATATATATATATATATATATATGCATACATATATATATGCATATATATATATATATATATATATATATATATATATATATATATACACACACACACACACACACACACACACATATATATATATATATATATATATATATATATATATATATGTATGTATATTTAAGGAATAGTTTATTAAAGATTAATTAATGAATATAATTTTTAAATATCTAAAATATGACAAACATTATTTATAATGAAAAATAATATTATCATTTTCGATTTACATAATTTAATTAACATTGCTTATCTTATGCTTGGGTTGGATAATGGTGGTTTACTATCATAGTATGATACTTGTGAGTTAGTATTTGAAGAACTATCTTGCTATCGTTAGACACAATTATAATTTTTCGGAAAATAAAAATAGCCCTCCAAACGAAGTCTAGCTTATAAGGATGATCGTGGTCCCTTGGAGTAGTCTTAAATTAGTAAACAGTCTATTTAGTTCTTGTGTAGCTAAAAATAATCTCGCCAAACCAAAACTAGTAGCAGCAATTATGACAGTTTTAGGATTAATTCATTTGTTAAAATCTGAGGTTATCTTTAACTTATTCGATGCTGGTAAGTTTTAAATTCTAAACTTTAGATTTATAAGCCTTCTTATTTTTGTTTTCTTCTTAACTTGCTATCATTAGATACAATCATCCTTTTTTAAAATAAAATTAGATCTCCAAATTAAATCTACCTTATAAGGATGCCCATAGCCCTTTGGAATATCTTTATGCAGTAAGCAGTCTATTTAGCTCTTGTGCAGAAGAAAACTAAATATATTTCTCAAAAAAAAAAATCTAGTATCAGAAATTATGATAGTTTTAGGATTAATTCACTCGTTCAAATCTGAGGTTATCCTCAACTTATTCAATGTCGGTAGGTTTTAAATTTTAAACTTTAGATTTGTAAGCCTTCTTATTTTTGGTTTCATCTTAACTTGCTATCATTAGACACAATTATCATATCTTTGAAAATAAAATTATCTCTCCAAATGAAATCTACCTTATAAGAATGCTCATGGCCCTTTGGAATATCTTTATGCAGTAAGCAGTCTATTTAGCTCTTGTGCAGCAGAAAACTAAATATATTTCTCAAAAAAAATTTTTTTGTAGCAGCAATTATGATAGTTTTAGAATTAATTCACTTGTTCAAATTTGAGGTCATCCTCAACTTATTCATTGCTGGCAGGTTTTAAATTCTAAACTTTAGATTTGTGAGCCTTCATATTTTAGTATTCATCTTAACTTGCTATCATTAGACACAATTATCATTTCTTTGAAAATAAAATTAGCTCTCCAAACCAAATCTAGTTTAAAAAGATGATCATGATTCCTTGGAGTAGTCTTAAATTAGTAAACAGTCTATTTAGTTCTTGTGTAGGTAACAATAATCTCGCCAAACCAAAACTAGTAGCAGCGATTATGATAGTTTTAGGATTAATTCACTTGTTCAAATCTGAGATTATCCTGAACTTATTCGATGCTGGTAAGTTTTAAATTATAAACTTTAGATTTGTAAGCCTTCTTATTTTTGTTTTCATCTTAACTTGCTATCATTAGACACAACTATCATATCTTTGAAAATAAAATTAGCTCTCCAAATCAAATCTACCCTATAAGGATACTCATGGCCCTTTTGAATATCTTTATGCAGTAAGCAGTCTATTCAGCTCTTGTGCAGCAGAAAACTAAAAACATTTCTCCAAACAAAATCTAGTAGCAGCAATTATGATAGTTTTAAGATTAATTCAGTTGTTAAAGCCTAAAGTTATCTTTAACTTACTCGATGCTGGTTGGTTTTAAATCGTAATCTTTAGATTTATAAGTTTTGTTTTTATCTGAACTTGCTATCACTGAAGACGATTATCATATCCTTGTAAGTAAAAAAGAGACTACTGGACTCTTATTTTTGCCTGGCGATCAGTAATCAACTGTCTTAAGCTTTAAAACAATGTCCTTTACATATTATCTACAATTTTGACATTTTAGGATGATTTTTCGTAGCTTTTCCTTTAGGGCATCAGGATTTTTATCGTGTTGTTGTCAAACGCTCCAATTCCGTGCGTCGTATTTCACCCCATACTCGTAAAATTGCATATGACTAGGCTCCTACTAAGTGCATCTCCTTCGCATCCATCAGATATGTACACAATACTTCCAGCCTCTCAACCAGCGGTACATAAATCCATTCCGAACACGACCGATGTAAAACTCGGAAAAAATCAAATAAGATAACAATTTTACAGCAGATGCGGACGATAACGTCAGTGCCCGCGCTCCTAAAAACCCGAGCCATACGTGAGGCGACTATATGCTGTCCGTCATGCCGTGCAGATAACACGCGCATCGCATG
>CM063508.1:42596325-42616325 GCA_032207245.1 Pardosa pseudoannulata
CATTTTGATTATTTTTTTAATTTCGCTCTTTTATAAGTTGTAAAATAATTACTGTTGTACGAACTTAAATTATTTTACTTAACATTTAAAAAGGATATTTTTCCTTTTTTGATTTCCCACATTCTCATATCTGTTCTTGCACTGAAAATGCTCAAAAATTGTTTTGAACCCCTAGAAATGAATGGTTTTCTATCTGTTTTGAGCAATGAAAATGACTAAACATTTGTTGTTCATTAAACCACATTATTAATTCATTAGGATGTTCTGTCCTACTGGTAAAATTATAAGATTAAATTATAGTAATTTTGGAAATGCGGCCTATAATCATGCGGAAGTTTCCCACTGTGGCCCTCTGAATATTTATATGTATCTTTTGTATGAAAGCATCGAAAATTAAATTTGTTTGAAACACAACTCATGATTTTCTAAACTTTATGCTTATTTGTTTATTTGTTTCATTCATGAGTCCCAAGCAAACACTTTGTTAGTTCTTGCCCCAGTTTGAAGAAGAAAAATTTGGAAGACACAAAATCGACACAATAAAATAAAATTATATCATCATAAGAAATGTATCAGAAAATCAAATGTATATTGTTGTTATAAGGTAAAATCTTTTATTTATGTCACCCCTACTGTAAAATGGCTATCACTGAAAGAGTCTCTATGATGGAGATAATGAGTTTGATTGCCAATGTAAGGCTTTGTGTGTACCACCTCGGATTTAGGATATGTTTGTGATGTTCCTTCATAGAGAGAAAGTAATCCACTTATATAGAATGTTTTCATAATAAAGTAGCCAATATACGTTTAAAGTGAAATGATCAAAAATTTCCAAAGGCAAATGCCGCCTAGCAATTTATTTATTTGTCAAACTTAGTAGTGAAAATATCCTGCTTAAATTTTACGACAGTGTTTCAAAAATTTTAAAAATTTCCCTTTAGTCACAAATAAAAAATATACAGACTATCTACTATATAATAATAGCCTAAGTTATCTGTCCGTCTATCCTCGAATTTATGAAGCGGTTGGACCTGGAATGGATAGAGGCCTACATATTGGATTTTTGAAGAGTTAGGGTTAGCAAAACCAAATCAAATGTTTTTGAGATAGAAAAGAAGAGATTGTACTGGAAGAGAAACATACTAAAATAGTAGTAATAATAAGTTTTATATAAAAATGTTTTCTGTGCAAGAACAAATATAATTAAAAATACATGTATTGAAGCCAATAAAAAGAAATGTCAGTTGGAAAATCAATATATATCATCATTACTTAGCCTTTAACCCCAAAGTGCAAGCCTACATGTTTTTTCACTTCCCATTCTAAGTGGATTGAATTAAAAAATTTCTAAAGAGTAAAAAAAGTATTCTTAATTTTAACCCTTTGTAAAGGACTTTCATGAATATTTGCTCAGCATGCGTCTGTAGGTTTCATGCAGGGTGTTAAGAACATGATTTTAATAATTTTTTAATTATGAAAACATCTGAGTTCTCCATCTGAAACGGGTTATTTATTATGAATATAAATTTAAAGATTACAATAAATAAAATATTTACCTACGATAGTCGAGTATAAATATAAAAACAGCTACACTATGAGATTCTACGCACTGAATAAGTATCATGTATTTGTTGTATTTCATATCGGCGTAAAAAAGCAACGCTTTTACGAAAAACTATATGTTTTCAGCAAACGTAGCTACATGGCGCCGCCGCTGTAGTGCCTCATGGATGCTCATTGGTGCCGACAAACCGAACGTCTATTCCACGTGCAAGATTTCGCTGCACGCTGGCACAATAGAGCGAACTGTTTCTTGTGGTCAGTGATTAAATATATTATATTAATTGTTTTTAATGAAATCATATATTCTGCGAAAACATCTTGACAATTTTTAAAAACAACCAGTGAATGGGTTACATAATATAACTTATATACTGTCTGTACTAAAATGAATGTAAAATGGACTGTTCTGTTAAAATTCGTTTCTTTAAAACAAAACAACATTGTTTTTTCAGCTAATTATTTCCATAAATAGAATACATCACCGAAATTAATTTATCACTAAAACATTTCACTTTTTTATTGATGAATACTTTTTATATTTCCATAAAAAACAAAATCTTACAATACATAAATTTAAACATAAAGTCTGCAAAATCGTATGGCCAGTTAATCACTTAAAAAACCAAAAAAAAAAAAAAAAAATACATAATACAACGCTTAATAAACCGTATCTTCGGATGATTCTGAATGCCAAGTGCAGGAAAAATAGCGCACTTGACTCAATGCCATAGTATGCTGTTTTTCTCCAGTAGCCAAATTATAAAGCGTGATTTTCAATAGTGCGCAGTGCGTACACATCAAAACTCCTATGTTCGTTTTCACACTACTTGAAGTACCTAGTAGCATGCACTCCTTGAATACAAGCAAGCAAATCAACATAATATTTGAATATATTATAAATAACATATATTATATACCATATAAAGATAGGTAGACATAGGTGCAGAAAATTATTGTCCCTCATAATTTTTCCAGGGTGTGCAGTGCACTGCACATATGGACCGCTCGCCACTGGTGCTCAGGGTGCCCGTGCGATAATCTGACCTTGAATAAAGATTCTGTCTGTCAAAAAATGAAAAAAAATCTGTAACACTAAATAAATTATGATTGTAAACATGTTTATTCTTGTTGACAGTATCGTTATGTATATGTTTCACTATAATTAGTTTCTCAAAAAAAAAGTAAATAAAAATAACTCAATTTTATTTCAATGGCAAGGGAAGGTTATCTATACGTATGATCATTTACAACTGGTATTTTTCCCTGTAAAATGAGTATCAGATAAACCTTATATCACATTCAAAGCAACTATGCACTTTGTTTTAACCGCAGAACCACAATGATTGATCCTTGTGCAAATTTCTAAGTACTAGATAAACTTAAAACCATTAAAAACTTAGCAAAAAAGAAAAAAAATAATGAATCCCCGAGACCAAATAATTATCCTTATAAAAACCTTTATAGATTTATTGTTATACACAAATTTCACTTTAATTAGCTTATTGAAAGAAGAAAAATAACTTCAAACCAACTTTTTGTAATAAATTGAAATATTCAATTTTTTTATGTAGAAGGGAATATTATATATACGAATGAGCCTTTACCACTCGCATTTCTTCCCATACAAAGAGCCTAAGATAAGCCTTACGTCACATACAAAGCATTAATGCACTTGTTTTAACCATCGGGCCTCTGCAATAGCTCTGTGGGCATTACTAAGTACTAGATACAATTTATTCCTTCCCCATCCCCTTTGTGTGAGGTTTCGTGGGCTATTTCTCCGCAGCCCCAAAGTGCCGCCCAGGCGTATCTCCATCCCATTGGCCACCCTCATCACTGCGTGACTCGGGGCTTTGCAGAGCCGGCCTTTTGAGACGAACGTCAGGCCTGGCTGCCTCCACAAATAACGCCGCTAATGATATACTAAAACCCTTTATTAATAAGTTGGTTGGCTCCCAATTCCAGCCAATGGAAGGTACGGCCGCTTTTATGACCGAGGCCCCATAACTCCGATGCCCGGGAATAGAGCCCATCCTCCAAACCCCCTACTAATGCATCGGAATGTGATGCGAGCGATATTCCGAACACTGGTTTTACAGGGACGATTCATTGTTATCGCTACGATTAGAGGCAGGAATGGGGCACATGCGCAAAGATTTCCTGGAGACTCTTTCTTCGAAAGAAATCTTTGTAGAGCGTTGCTCTTAATAGGTCAATTTGAGAGATTTGGTTATTACTTTACATCATATTTGATGCGCTTCAATTTGAGACGTATGTCCGGAACTATACAGTTCGAATTCCGTGTAGTCAAATACAGTGAAAACTGTCTATAACGATGTTGTAGGCACTAAAGGTCTATAAAAAATGTGTATAAATGTCACTCATAATAGGATAATTTTAGAGATTTGGTAAAAACTGTACTCAATATTTGATACACTCCAGTATGTCACATTTGTTCAAAACAGATCAAATTCTATGAAGTCAAATACAGTACAAAGTATCTATAACCATACTCTAGGTACCAGGAATTTAGAAAAATATTGTTACTTTTCTTGAACGTGAGAGCATTTATGCGTCCGATATTTGTGAAAAAAAAAATTCTGTAGTATTTAGAGATGATATTTCACTGTATTTAAATCAATTAAAATGTAAACATTAAAGACACAATTACTATTGAATAATAGACTGTCTTATATTTTGCCTGTTTTACATAGTTTAAGCAATACCACCCCCACCTTTACTAATGCATTAGAATGTTATGCAAAGGATATTATAATCAGTGATTATACAAGGTGGAATCATTGAGTTGTTTTTCATGCCACTTGGACAAACCAAGCACGATTGAGCCTGTAGGCTCTCGTACTAAGGATAAGGGGTGTGCCTTTCGTTAATGCCTTTCGTTTTCACATTAATGAGCACCATTAATGTGAAAAAATGACTTCGCTCAAATGGGTCCTCGTAATTTTGAAGCAGGGACCAAGCAGAAGACCCATAGACTCGGCCTGCCACCCCCAGAGGTATTAACCCCTTCCGGTACGATTTAATAATGAAAAACTGTGCGTGAAGTAACCATTTATTTTTTATTTAAAAAACGTGTTTCATTTTACAATTCTTACATATTCCTAATTAAAATAGTGTTAAATAATATCAGAAAAGGTATAATTAAGAAAATATCAAAGCAAAACATTAATAAGGTATACAGATAATAATAGAGATAGTGGTACTTTCCAAATACTTCAAGATAGTGATACTTTCCAAAACAAAATGCAAAGGAATACTGAATTGTTTACACCGCTGGGGAGTCTCACTTCTAATTTGATTCTAGTAACACACACGGCATTTCTTAGTAGGTTTTCTTTTATTCTGACTTATCAATTTGGCAGTGACTTGTACCAAAAAATTCTAAATAAACAATATGTAATAGTGACCTGGTATTTCCACAAGTAATAAAAGTCTTGCTAAATTCAGTATACTAGAAATTATAAACTAAATTAATTATCATATTTAACATTAACTTTAGTCGCATGACGAGTGTAGCTCGTCATTGTGCGGTATGGTATGAAAAACCAATGACGAGCTAGACTCGTCATTTTACCGGAAAGGGTTAACTGAGAAATTGGAAGACATTGTGACTACGAACATATTTTACGTGCCCCAGGCACCTTTAACGAACACGGCGGATCTTAGGCAGGCCGGCTCGGGTTCTGAACCCGCAACCTCTCAGATACGAGATCGTTGCCTTTGCCGACTGAGCTACCGCGGATCTAAAGGATTCATTGTTACCACTACGATTAGAAGCAGGAACGAGGCACAATGCGAGAAGATTTCATCGACCGTTTCTTTCCTAGAAAGAAATCTTTGTTCTGCATTACTAACAATACGTTGGTTTGAAAGATTTGATTATTACTGCTCACCATATGTCCTACCTCTCCCATATGCTACGTCTGCAACAACTATCCAAGTCACATTCTATTAAGTCCAATACAGTGAAAACTGTTCATAACTGTGGTATTATAGGAACGAGGTTATAGTGTCGGATCATCGGATATTAGACAGAAAAAAACAAAAGAGACAAATATCTAGGACCAGGTTTGTTTGCTAGTATTCCTGAAAATAGTATTCATTTATATTGAGAACTCTGTAAACTAGAAGCAAAACACTTTCTGAAATTTGTGATTGTTGGTATAATAATCCCGATTTTTCCTCCAGTATATTTCTTATCCCCAATAAAATAAACACAAATTATTAGAAGGCTCCTAATCATATAAATTTTTAACGCTTTTTAGACATTAGTTTAGACAGGATTATTCAAAATATATTCGCTTTTCTTCAATTTCTTGACAGTGCCTTATGGAGTTTGGGGAATTTCCGGATATACATGACGACTACCATGATCCTTACTCTCTTAAGGTTTCAGGATAATTCTTCGTGTGTTTTTCTAGATATTCAATAAAACATCCAAATTCGCAAGTGATTGGATATCGTTGGCCATATAGTATAGTACCTTTCGAATCTCAAAATTTCATGTAACAGCATTTTTTCAATGTATTCTACAATAGAAAGTTTATCGCCTTATGGAATAAATTTTTTACAAATTCTTTAATAACATTCTAACTTTTTCCCTTTAAGTAATAAAATTACTTAGTTTTCTCCATCAAGTAAGATAATTTTAAAATAGCATACAAAAATATACAACAAGGGTAAAAGAGAAATCATCTAACTTAAAATTTTTGAAACATTTCTGTTAGATACTAAAATTTTAAATCAAATTTATGTAAAATGTGTTTTTTTAATTCTGTAAATAGCAAAGGTATGGGAAATTTTAGTACAGAAAAAAAATTAAAACTCCTAAGAAATTGAAAATTTCTTAAAAAATGCATTTCTTATGGTATAAAATGAAATATATTACGTATATTAATATAATCTTATTTCACAGACATTCAAGACTAAAACATTTCATCATAAGAGAATTTTTATAGCTGATTATAAGCTTAAAATTTTGCACCTTGTAGAATATATATTTTTAAGTTGTTTAATAACACTCTAACTTATAAAAAATTACTTTGTTTTCAAGTAGTGCAGTTTTTAAAATAAAGTATGATCTATACAACAAATTAAAAAAGAGAAATTTTATTGCTCTCAAAATAGTTTTTCAAATATTTCTACTAGAAATTTAAATCCCCTATATAATAATAGTCTAAGTTATCTGTCCGTCTTTCCTCGAATTTATAAAGCGGTTGGACCTGGAAAGAATACGGGCATCCATATTTGATTCTTGATGAGTTAGGGGAAGCAAAATTCAAAGCATATCTTTAACCCTTTTGTGGGCCATTTATGTCTCACTCAAAGTTTCCAAACTTTCAAAACAGAGCTGCTAATTTTATTCAATCGATCGAATAGTTGATGACAGCACAAAACCGAAGCACGAATCATTGATCCCGTCGTTTCAATAACAAGACCAATATATTATGATGGGTTTTACGTTTACCACAGGTGTATCTTGTAAAATCGTGTCTGTGGGAAGTAATCTTCCTACGGCCTACGAAAGACTTAAAGCGTTCAAAATCCACCCCTTCCCCCCTTTTCGAGTGTTTAATGCCATTATTTCAAGCCCTATTTTCCGATGTTAAGAGCAGGCGATTAAATTTATCAATTTATCACATAATAAATAGGTAAAAACAACTTTTTTTTTCTAGCATTAGGTCGTCATTCCTTTAACCCTTTCATTTAATCTTTTCTTATTCAACTCCTCTTCTTAGCCCACTCTCCTGTTTCTAATCATGGATCTTGTTGCTGCTTCAACCACATTTGGCGAAATTGGCGTGCTTGCAGCTTGCGTGCGTGGCGTGCTTGCAGCGTGGAGTTTGAAATCTGGCGAGGGGATCGTAACTCAACAAACTGATACATAAACAAAAACAACATTTTGAGGAAAAATTTTACAAAAATTGAATATTTAAAATCTAATTGAATTAACAAAGAAAACACAAAGGAAACACATATTCATACTAAATAGACTGAAACATTCACTTAATCACAAATTAAATAAACTGAGTGTGATTTTCATCACAAATTTGTGATTTAGTGTAAATTGTAAAATTAATTTAAATCAATCTTCGGCGGGATCTCATCCAGCAAAAAACTCTTTGACTTAAAATAAACTGTATTTTGAGTGGAGGTTGAAGAGGAGTTGTAAAATTGAAATTTTTTTTCAAATCTCTTATTTTTAATTATTTAAATACCGCCTGCATTGTTTTCATACGTTTTATCTCTGAACTTAGATATTACGTAAATAATTTTCTTTTATATTTGAATTAAATAATAGATTAGGTGATATGTGCACATTTTAAATTTAATCATAGATTTTTTTTTGTTGTTGCAATGAAAATTTGTCACCGGTATTAAGAACAAATTCTTTTCAAAAAAGTCTAGTAGTCTATTTCACGGAATAATAAATATCCAGTTTGTAAGTTATATATATCTTTGAAAATAAAGAAGTTTGTTCGTTTGTTTTTTATACATAACCACACGGTTTGACTAAATGAATTCAATGTGATTCTAAACTGAATTTATAGTATCGGGATACTTTAGATAAGTAGAAAGATAAACAAATTATTGAGCCTGTACCTCATAATTCTCAGTAAAAAAAACAAACCATTTTTTTTATTTGCTTCATAGAATAGTTTACAATTCTGGAGAATTAAAAATTTTACTGATCCCATCATATGACGGGCTATAACCTAGTTTTTATATAAAATTGAAGTGAGATGTGTTTTATTCTGTAAAACAAAGAAAAATAAACTTATATGATGTATTAATATTTAAAAAATTCTGATGTTGACACCACAAATGATTCGGAGATTAATGGGCTTTACTACTTTAATACTTTGATATCTTAAATTGAAGAGCTCTCAACTAAAAGTACAATTAAACTCAAAAGTAGTTCCCCTCCGCTTCTATTCAGTAGCCGTGGCTTTAGTTCCACAATTGTTAGATTTCGAAAGAAAAAATATTCAGACCCGCACTCCAGTAACAGGCTGCAAAAAACTTAAAAATACGTTGCCATCAGAAGTGTTAGAATCTAAAAAATTGTGATGTTGACACCACAAATTATTCGGAGATTAATGGGTTAAATACTTTGATATCTTAAATTGAAGATGTTAGTATTACTTGGACTTAACCAGCGGTTAAGTATTGGTCTGTTTATTATATCGACGCTTTTAGATTGTAAACGGTCTTTAACTGTACTATTTATCATTTGTAATATTTTTCTTTATTTAGTTACTGTGTGTGTATTTAAGTTGTATGTATTAATTTTCAACTTTATGCAAATTTACACTTGTATCTAGTCAGCCCAGTCGTATATAAATAGTTGCAGTTTCTGTGGGCTGACGTCGACGTTTTTTTTTTTTTTTTTTTTTTTTTTTGATTCCCTGTGTGGGTTTCACGCTAGTCTTATTTTTATTCCTCGTGGAGCAATGTATAATATTTTTTAATGCATGTTAAATAAACGGCATGTTTTTTAAATGGCTTCTCTCTTCACTCACCATACTTGCTACTCTGCGTTAAATGTCGTATGAGACTGACAGAATAGGTCTCAACTAAAAGTACAACTAAGCTCAAAAGTAGTTCCCCTTTGCTTCCATTCAGAAAACCATGGCTGAGCTACTGTATTAGTTCCACTATTGTTAGATTTTGAAAGAAAACACATTTAGCTTTTCATGTTATATAAATGATACTCTTTCAGGGAAATAGGTGATAGTCTTATTTAGACCTAAAAAATAATTAAAGATATAAAAGGGATATCAAAGTATTCTTACAGTGTAGAATATATAACTTTTCATTCCATGATGTCTGCTCATCAATGTACAACTAAGCTCAAAAGTAGTTCCCCTTTGCTTCTATTCAGAAAACCATGGCTGAGCTACTGTATTAGTTCCACTATTGTTAGATTTTGAAAGAAAACACATTTAGCTTTTCATGTTATATAAATGATACTCTTTCAGTGAAATAGGTGATAGTCTTATATAGACCTAAAAAATAATTAAAGATATAAAACGGATATCAAAGTATTCTTACAGTCTAGAATATACAACTTTTCATTCCATGATGTCTGCTCATCAATGTACAACTAAGCTCAAAAGTAGTTCCCCTTTGCTTCTATTCAGAAAACCATGGCTGAGCTACTGTATTAGTTCCACTATTGTTAGATTTTGAAAGAAAACACATTTAGCTTTTCATGTTATATAAATGATACTCTTTCAGGGAAATAGGTGATAGTCTTATTTAGACCTAAAAAATAATTAAAGATATAAAAGGGATATCAAAGTATTCTTACAGTGTAGAATATATAACTTTTCATTCCATGATGTCTGCTCATCAATGTACAACTAAGCTCAAAAGTAGTTCCCCTTTGCTTCTATTCAGAAAACCATGGCTGAGCTACTGTATTAGTTCCATTATTGTTAGATTTCAAAAGAAAACACATTTAGCTTTTCATGTTATATAAATGATACTCTTTCAGTGAAATAGGTGATAGTCTTATATAGACCTAAAAAATAATTAAAGATATAAAACGGATATCAAAGTATTCTTACAGTCTAGAATATACAACTTTTCATTCCATGATGTCTGCTCATCAATGTACAACGAAGCTCAAAAGTAGTTCCCCTTTGCTTCTATTCAGAAAACCATGGCTGAGCTACTGTATTAGTTCCACTATTGTTAGATTTCGAAAGAAAACACATTTAGCTTTTCATGTTATATAAATCACACTCTTTCAGTGAAATAGGTGATACTTATTTAGACCTAAAAATTAATTAAAAATATAAAAGGGATATCAAAGTATCCTTACAGTGTAGAATATACAACTTTTCATTCCATGATGTCTGCTCATCAATGTCTTAGATAAACATATAATTTATGTGTTCTTTTGCTGAGGACATATTTAAATGTTTTAAAAATTTTCAATGACATTTTAATGGTATTATTTTGACCTTGTGTCACCCTTTCAGCGTGACACTTTTTGCTTCTCGAAATGCAAAGAATTCCCCATTATTCAAATTAAAGTAGTTCAAATTATAATTTATACATTCCGACTTCTAATTAACCCTTTTAAGAGTGACACAACTCATTGTTTGCTGGTTTTGACCTGTCTACACAGTTTTGAAGAGTTTGAAGAGTATTTCCAAATTTTAAATATACAAAACTATCCTTCTACTTTCTTACTTTCATTGTATCAAACAGTAATATTAACCAAATATTAAATACTGAATTGAAATTTATGACACGTCTATTATGACGTTTGATTCCTTCTACTCGTCATTAAAATTTATGACATTTCATTTCTTCTACGACGTTTTACTGAAATTACTATACAATGAATAATAAAATTATTTATTAAAATAGTACACTACTGTATACTTTCGAGTTACGTACTTATGTTATTATATTGTGTATTGGGATAATATTTATTTTCTGAAAACAAAAGAACAATTTATAACAGTTTTTTCTAACCTAATAAACAAAGTATATCTTGAAATGAGAGCTACAGATTACTTCTGATAGTTAAAAATAATTAAATAGATTAGAAAAATTCATTAACACATTGTATGCACGTACTAGTACGTTTTCTGACGATTGATACTTGAGCGCGAGTCATGTACTAGTACAGGTTAGTGTAACAACTTGGTTTGTGGGTACAAAAATAACGGTATATACAGGAAAACGAAGCCGAATGTTCTGTCTACTACATAGATTCTGGAAAAACTTAGACAAATAAAAACTAGTTTTTACATTATTAGTTTTATGATTGCTCTTTTCATTTTTTATAATGTAAAAATGTTTATATATAACATAATTCGAAAAAAATTAAAACTATATACTACTATTTCTATTTGATTTTTCATATTTACGATACTATTATAAATTTATCCACTAAAAAATATATTTTTTGATTACAAAAATCTTATGGTTGTTATTTATATATTTCTATTTATATATTTGTTTATATATTTTAATATAAAATACGAAAATTTGGTTAAAAAATCTATCGAGATTTAACTGAATAACTAAATTTACACGCAAAACGCCCGCTCCTGGTACAATTACTCTGCTAAATGTACCCGCACACAATGTGTTAATTCTAGAAAGCTATCCTGTTGTTATCGAACATTGTTGCTACTGTTTTCTGTAAGACACTTTTTAAAACTTATTTTAAACAGAATGAAACAAAGGACACACGTTTTCATTTTAAAAATGATTTATTGCGTATTAAAGTTATCTTCAATTTTTAACACTTTATTATTTTAGTTACAAAGCGTCTCCGAGAATTAAGGGTACCATTATAGTGTTGAGTCATACTACATATGTTGTTCAGCTAATGCATAATATTTATTATAACTCAAGGTTGTGTATAAAGACACACAAGAATCGGAACTGAACAAGTATGAGTCTTCAAGTCTTGTGAAATAATTTTTTATCCAATTTAAGCTGTAAAATAAAATAATAGACATTTAAAGCAACAGTTAAATTAGTAATTGGAAATATGGTTTATTCATTCAAAATTAAAAGCACTCTAAAAAAGTAAAATTAAGTTGGTATTAAAAGTTATTTAAACTTTTAATACCAACCGAAACTATCGTCCCTATGCGAAAAAAGCTGAACAGATATGACGGATAAGCTAAGGCTTGGGGAAAGTCAGTATAAAATAAGATAAGAATGTTGAAAATTAAAAAAAGGAACATATTACAAACAACTGAAGAATAACTTAATACGGATAGTATTTCAATATTTGTTGAATTTCATGAGGGTAACGTACTACGACAACGGTGTAACGCCAAGAATAGACAATTCGAATTTTAACTTTTGATTATCTTATCTAGTTTTCTATAATAATTTCATAAATTTAATTGATTTTTCATTGACACAGAACGCTTGGCATATGCTAGAGAAGACAATATGAATTTTAACTTTTGATTATCTAGCTTTCTTATCTAGCCCTCTATAATAATTTCACAAACTTTATTGATTTTTCCCTATTCTTCTTCTTCTTCCGTGGCATGACAGCCCAGGATGGGCCCTGGCCTTCTCAATAACCTTTTTACAAGACATATTTCTGGAGGCCAAATTCTTCCAGTTTTTTACCAGTTTTTTCCAGGTCTTTTACCAGGCAGTTTGTCCATCTCAGGTTGGGTCTTCATCGTCTTCACGTTCCTGTAGGTTTTGCATCGAAGACCCTTTTTGTTGTTCTGTCATTGTCCATTCTGATTAGATGGCCTGCCCACTTTATTCTTTGCAATTTGATGAAATTTATTATGTCAGGTTCATTATATAAATTATATAGTTCTAAACCTGATCTCATGAGCCATATATTATTTTACTTTCCCCTATTACTGACACAAAACGCTTGGCATATGATAGAGAAGACAATTTGAATTTGAATTTTTGATTATCTTGCCTTCTTATCTAGCCTTCTATAATAATTTCACAAACTCTATTGACATTCCTCAACTATTGACACAGTACGCTTGGCATCCACTTTGAGAACTAAGGCCGTGGGCTAGGGCTTTAAGTTCTGCTTTTCGATAGAGAAAACAACTTTCTTGTAATTACTGGTATGATTTTCAGCTGAATCAATTGGACAGCTTGTCTGTTTTTCTTACGTTAGACACAAATGTAAAGTTGTGAAACGTCTATAAAGGTAACCTTTCAGTAAAAGGGTACAAAGCGGGATCCCTTTCTCTGCGATATACTAGGGGTAAGAGTAAGTAATATTAAGAGAATTACAATCCTGACCTATCCCAAGATAAGGTAAAAAAATGACGATCCAACCATTAGAATAACTGGAATTAAAAACTGTATGTATTTATACATCCTGCCAGTCCTGTTTCTAAGTTCTTCGTTAAAATTTCTATTTTTAGTTGTAAGGTTATTGAGATATGAACAAAAATGTTTTGTACGTAGTTTTGGCATCAAATCCTCTATATGAACTCTGATAATGAGTTTGGTAAATTTGATGAGGTCAATGTACGGTAAAAATATCCTTTAAATTACAAAGATATCATCAATGTTTCATTCCTGAAAAGCCCAAGTCAATCAAACCAACAAAGCAGACAATCTAACCATTGTATATTTCTCTTTATCAAAATAAAAATAATTTCCCAGAAAATGTCTTCATTTTAAATCCTTGAACCCATAATAATTTCCAGAAAAACGCATATCTGCGCTTATTCTTTTTTAATTCTTGCCGTTTTCTGCGGTAGAACTAGATAAAGCTAAATTTTTAGAGCAATTACATTAAAAAACGTGTTAGAAAACTGCGCAGTAATTATGGAGAGTCAATTTAAATGTTAACAAAACACATTTAAAAAATTATTATCATTCAAACTAAAGGGAGAAACTAATCTAGGACATTGCCGCTACAATAGATGGATCTTTTACAAATCAGAAATCAGGAAATTGTTTGCTTTTGCAGTAAGTAGTTGTAAGTCAGGTCAAGACTTATATTTCAGTGGTTGATTGAAGCTTTCAAATGAATTTCAGACAAAGTGATTCTCTTTCATATCTTTCGACGATTGTTGCGAAAATAATTGAAATCTCAGATTTAATTCTTCTTGTTCAACTCTGGAAGGTTGTAGCCTTTATCTAGATGAACTTAATTCAAGAACATAATGTAAGCGCAATTATTGAAACAGGGATTTCCAACCGATGATATGTTTCTATTGACGATATATAGCATTTTAATTTCTTTAATAATTGCTTTCATGTATTTCAAATAAAGTTGTCTGTATGCGGTAATGTAACACCTCTGTGCTATTAGTATATAGAAATAAATACAAAACCATAAAGTTATTGCTATAAAGTTATTTGTACTAAGGAAAAAGTGCCTTTTGTAGCTTTTGTTCTAGAGGTCACGTTTCATCGCGGAAATGTTTCTGTTAATGAGTACTGACCTGACCTGAACCAATCAAAACAATTGCAGACAATTGTAGCAATTAACGATTACGTTTTTCTTGTTTTCTTTATAAACATATATCAGAAATATGGATATTTCTTTTAATTTACATGAAAAGAATTCTTCATCTTAATACTTCTTGTTTTACCCAGAGTTGTATAAAGTGATATTCTAGACAAGTATAAAGTATTGGCCTTTCCTATATTAACACATTGTATGCGGGACACGTACTAGTACGTTTTCTGACTACTGATACTTGAGCACGGGTCACGTACTAGTACGGGTTAGTATAACATGGTTTGATTGTGGGTACAAAAATAACGGCATATACAGGAAAACGTAGCTGAATGTTCTTGTCTGCTACATAGATTCTGGAAAAATTTAGACAAATAAAAATGAGTTTTTACATCAATCGATGAGGAACCACAGAAAGGGAAGTTTGATTGAAAAAAATCAATTAAAATATAAAAGTAACTTTTTATTTATCCTTGCGAAAATGATATTATATATATGTATATTTATGTATTTGTATATATATATATATATATATATATATATATATATATATATATATATATATATTTGTTTATTTGTCTATTTATATATTTGTTTATATATTTCAATATAAAATACAAAAAGTTGGATAAAAAATTAAATAATTTTCTATCTAGAGATTTAACTGAATAACTAAATTTATGCGCAAGACGCAAGCTCCCCGTACAATTCCGCTGCGAAATGTACCAGTACACAATGTGTTAATATAGATGACTGTATAGGGTTCTGCGATTCTTCTCATACTAGCATATGGCCCGTCATATGACGGAATCAGTAAAATTTTTAATTTTTCAAAATTGTAAAGTACCCTATAAGTCAGAAAAAAATGGCTTATATTTTGGCAGAGAATCATTTGGTACACTCTCAAAAATTAGCTTATCTTCATACTCCTCTAAAGTATCTCGATACTGTGAAAGCAGTTTAGAATCATGTTGAATTCATTTAGAAAGATAATTCAAAGTTTTCTTAGCTGCGTCTAAATTATCGCTAAGTACGTCCCAATTTTTTGCCACAGTAATTAATGGAAATAAAGGAATGAAACTATCATTTAAACTACACCCTGGAGGTAGATAGAATTTATTGTTAATACCGGTGATAAAATTTTCATTGCAACAAAAATAATCGAAGATTAAATTTAAAATTATCACATATCTACATAATATACTATTTAAGACAAATATAAAAGAACATTATTTACGGAACATCTGAGTTCAGTGATAAAACGTATGAAAATAATGCAGAGAATATTTGAATAATGTAAAATAAGAAATGATTAAATGAGATGGGCTAGAAAGGCTAGAAATGGCTAGGAAAAATGTTATTTTTACCTATTTATTATCTGACAAATTGATAAATTTATTCACCCGATCTTAACCTTGGAAAATAAGGTTTGAAATAATGGCATTTTATGCTAGAAAAGTGGGAAAGAGGTGGATTTCGAACATTGCTAACCCTTACTCATCAAGAATCCAATATGGGGGTCTCTATCTATTCCAGGTCTAACCGCTTCGTAAATTCGAGGACAGACAGACATATAACATAGAATATTATTATATAGGAGATATATCTGTAATATGAATGCTCTTTTGTTCAAAGACCCACAGTTTAAAAAATACTCTTCACCTACTGGAACCTATATCTCAAACAGTGATGTAACTAGAATTATTTAATGGGGAATGTGCAAAGACTTAATCCAAAGTACAGTAAAAAATCTCATCAATAATCTTATTTTAATCTAAAAAATATTCATTACACATATAAATATAATATAAATATACATACATAAGTCTGATATATACTTCTATAGTTTTGCAGGCATACGCACATCATAAAATGGATCAGCAACGCTCAATGAAATTTCATTGTATCCTTAAAAATATATTTGTAACTGCATTGTGACTTTTAATTTACGCTCTGAAATTTTACGAGTTTTGTATTTTTCTGGCATATACTGGAGAATATTTAATGTATGCTCTAGCATTTACCAGACGAATTTAAACTAAATTAATTTTGTAATTAATTAGGAAAATAAAAAAATATTGAGAAAGGAATTATGACATATCTTTTTCTTTTACGAAATTGCATACCTTGTAAGACTTAAATTAGAAAAAAATTAGAAAACATTATGGCATTATCAGTAATTTATAAATTACTGTTTAACATTAGTAAATTCATTCTTAAGGCTTTTAAGGCCACATTGTTCAAACTTTCATCCGCATTTATAGTCATGTCTATACACATTGAAATTAAGGCTAAATTTGTCCACCTCCTTTAACCAATTCAAATTTTGGAGAAATACTTTTATACTAGCACATAGCCCTTCATATCACGGAATCAGTAAACTTTTTAATTTTCCAGAATTGTAAAGTACCCTATGAGGCAGGTAAAAAAAAGATTTTTGTTTTGGCTGAGCATTATCTTGCACCAAAAAGTAATTGAGGATTAAATTTAAAATTCTCACATATGTACCTAATTTATTATTTAAGCCGAATATAAAAGAAAATGATTTACGTAATATCTAAGTTCAATGATAAAACGTATGAAAAAAAATAATGCAGACGATATTTAAATAATTTAAAATAAGAAATGATTAAATGAGATAGTTAAAGGAATAACGTCATAATCTAGAAATTAATGTTATTTACTTCTAATTAAAATGTGATAAATTGATGAATTTAATAAGGCTCATAACCGGGAAAAATAGAGCTTGAAATAATGGCATTAAATTATTCTCGAAAAGGAGGGAAAAGATGGATTTCGAACTTTTTAAAGACGACAGTATTTTTTGCTGTGATATGAAACATATTTATACTAATTTATTTTAGAACCGGATCTATAATTATATATATATATATATATATATATATTATATATATATATATATATATATATATTATATATATATATTTGAAATTTAAACATTTCCAAAGAAATCATTAAGAAGTTCTTTACAAACGTACTACATCTGAAACAGGTTTACCGTCAGCAATTTCTTTCCAGCTGTAATTAAACTGTAAAACTCACAAAAACTTTAATTTCAGACGACACCGTTTCATTTACAAATCTTTTTCCACATTTAAATCATTTCAGATTGAAATTATCCTTTTTGTTTGGGGAATTTTCCGCAAACAAAGACTACTGTAAAGCGATTATTACTTCATTGTTATCCGTAGAGTTTATTCTCTTAGATCCTGTTTACTGATGATTTATGTATCCTACTTTTGCAGGATAAAATAATCTGCAACTTGCATAACAGCGTGAGAGCTAACGTAAAGCAAAATATAACTGATTATCTAGACCATCGCAACAGAATAACTTATTGCTCCACTTTTTATCTTTGTGATTTATGCAAACTTTAATGAACGAATAAATTCTGACAGTAGTAGAAAGATGAAATCAAACAGAAGCGAAACTAAGCTATGTTGTCTTATTTTTTGCTATTTTTAATTTACTGGGGGATTTTCCAAGTTATCCGTCATATTGCTTTTATACCTAGATTTTCTAACCACGAGTATAATGGACAGGTTTCTACTGGGAAGAAACCTTAATGCAGTGATAGTTGTATAAATTATTACAAATAAAAGAAAATAACAATAATAAATTTTCACAAATGTTCGATGCTGAGAAAAATGCAGTGAAATTTGACCTTATTGAGATCCGGTTTCTTAGATTTCTTAATAATGTAGAAACCTAAGAAACTCTATCTGTATTATAGGTTTTTTTAAATTGACACTTTTTTGACAAGTTTTCTAGAGACATAGTTTTGGTCTCAGAATCTCAGGGCAATCACTTTAAAGATAACATATATGAGTTATATTTTATCATAACATTGTACTGACGCACCTATGAGAAAATGCTATTATTACATTTTGGAGTCCATTTGTAATTAAAAGAATAAACGGTTAGAAGATGAAAATAAATTTAATGGGCAATTAATAATTTTTTAAATGACAGCATATGTATTACTTGTTTTTCCTTTCTTTAAAATAAAATTTTTAATCAATTGCTTTGCATACAATATAATAGTAACGAAAATCGATAAAAAATAAGGTAGTGTTCTAGTGTTAGGAAATCGAATAACCCTGATTGGAATCATTGAAAAATCCCTTAAAACCAAATAAAATGATATTTTACAGAGGCAGAGTGTTGGACAAAAATGAGGTAAAAATCTAAAGTACCCTATCCAACTCTAATGTGGATTCGATTAAAATATTTTGTATTATCTCCATCTATACCCTGGTGGGTTATAATTAACCTTTTGAATTGCAATAACATCTGGGAGACATCAGTCATTTCATTTGCCTATATAGACATTGACCTCTCCGAGAGGTCAAGAACTGTCTTGGACAGACATCGTGCATCATAATATTAAATCATTTAATTATTTAATTGTGCTTCGATCTTGTTTTGATTAGAATATTATAAACAGAATCTAAACAACATAGAAGTGTTAAAAATTTCAGTTTCTCTACCTTTTCGAAAATGCTTTGAAATGTTTCATAATTTACAGAAATACTAATTTATTTTAAACTGTTACTTAATTATTGCCCATTGAAATCATATATTAACCTCATTAAACGTTTTATAGCAAATTTCAGAATCAAATGTTCTGTTTCTAAGCGTGCACATAACTTTTGGATTGATCCGAATTGAATAATATTTTTCTGGTGCATCTAATCTTTTATCTGTATGTCAATGAGTTAAAATTTGATAAACTTACCATCATTTATTTATTTATCAAGTATCGAAATTACTTTATGACTTTATTTAACTTTAATTTTATCCTATGTCTAAAGTTTTGAAATCCAGAAGGGAATATTTCCATAAAGTCGTGCTTCAAAGTCTTTCTCCTAACAGAGTAGGCTGCTCCGTGCGATGTGACGTACTGAAGTATGGGTAGGCTAGGCCATCAATGGTACAGGCTAGACATCTGTTTACTCTGGATTAAATACTTTATTCGAGTGAATAATTATTTACAGCCATATATAGGTTTCAGTAGATTCTAATTCTTCTGAGATCTCTTGCTGAGATAACGTTAACACAATTACAATGCATGGGTACAGTGAAGCTAGTCCTCCTGGAACACTAGAACAGTTTACAAATTAGTGTGGTAGGAAATGCTAACACTATAATCTCCGGGCTGACGATTAGTACAGTCAGTTTCCACACTGAGGCTCAAACGCTCGTATCACGCTAGAGTTCGTTGAGGAAACTAAGGATGCAGGACGATCCAAAATGAGAGTAAAGGTCACTGTCAGCGATCTACTTCTAAGCACGAAGTAGAAAAAAATACTAAAGATAACGGGAATGAGATCCCAAAGTCGAAAGTCGACTTCTTAGCAAAAAAACAGATAAGCTGGCGGTCTCGCAAAGCAAGCTCCGGCAATCTGACAGACTAGTGGACTCCTCTCGAGCTCCACAAAAACAATTC
>CM063508.1:42621325-42646325 GCA_032207245.1 Pardosa pseudoannulata
AAATTTCCCCAAGACTTGAAGAGTGTAGTCTTCAACACTTCAGGAATGCACCAAGAGGAAATCGACCAGGAAGTTTCACAGTTCATTTTAGTAAAACTGTATGCAACCAAAACCAAACCAAGTTTTATTTGCCTAGCAATTACGGATTTTATTGAGTTACACATGTACGTCTGATAAAGATTAATTGGAACAAGATTCTGGCATACAGAATTAGGAATTTGTAAATAAACATTCAAGAGTATTATTGACACAGCTGAGACCTAATCTCTTTGTGTTGTTATACTGGGGACAAAGTGAGTGGATACTGAAGACTATGGCAACAACAGATGCCACGCGTGTTGTCTTTGAAGCTATTATTCGGATGGACAGCCACCACGATTCCTAAACATTTGAAATCGTCCTCGCAGATAAACCTATAAAAGGTTACTCTTTCCAAAAAACAATTTTCTCAAAACTTGAAGAGTGTAGTCTTCAATAATGCAGGAATGCGCCAAGAGGAAATCGACCAGGAAGGTCTTCTAGAGTTCATTTTGGTAAAACTGTATGCAATCAAAACCAAACCAATGGTTTTATTTGCCTGGCAATTACGGATTTTATTGCGTTACACATGTACGTCTGATAAAGACTAATCGAAACAAGAATCTGGCATACAGTATTAAGAATTTGTAAATAAACATTCAAGAGTATTATTGACTCAGCTGACACCTAGTCTCTTTGTGCCGTTATACTGGGGTCAACGTAGATTGATACTGAAGACTATGGCAACAACAGATGTCACTCATGTTGCCTTTGAAGCGATTATCCGGAGAGACAGCCATCACGATTCCTAAATGTTTGAAATCGTCCTCGCAGATAAACCTGTAAATGGTTACACTTTATAAAAAACAATTTCCTCAAGACTTGAAGAGTGTAGTCTTCAAGACTGCAGGAATGCACCAAGAGGAAATCGATCAGGAAGTTCTTCTATAGTTCATTTTACTAAAACTCTATGCAATGAAAACCAAACCAATGGTTTTATTTGCCTTGCAATTACGGATTTTATTGAGTTACACATGTACGGCTGATAAAGACTAATCAGAACAAGATTCTGACATACAGTATTAGGATTTTGTAAATAAACATTCAAGAGTATTATTGACTCAGCTGACACCTAGTCTCTTTGTGCCGTTATACTGGGGTCAACGTAGATCGATACTGAAGACTATGGCAGCAACATATGTCACTCATGTTGCCTTTGAAGCGATTATCCGGAGAGACAGCCATCACGATTCCTAAATGTTTGAAATCGTAATGGCAGATAAACCTGTTAAAGGTTACAGTTCCCAAAAGACAATTTATTCAAGACTTGAAGAGTGTAGTCTTCAATACTGGAAGAATGCACCAAGAGAAAATCGACCAGGAATGTCTTCTACAGTTCATTTTGGTAAAACTGTATGCAAGCAAAACCAAACCAATGGTTTTATTTGCCTGACAATTGCGGATTTTATTGCGTTACACATGTACGTCTGATAAAGACTAATCGGAACAGGATTCTCACATACAATATTAGGAATTTATAAATAAACATTCAAGAGTATTACTGACTCAGTTGACACCTAGTCTCTTTATGCCGTTATACTGGGGTAAAAGTACTTCCCAAAAAACATTTTCCTCGAGACTTGAAGAGTGTAGTCTTCAATACTGCAGGAATGCACTAGAGGAAATCGACCAGGAAGGTCTTCTACAGTTCATTTTGGTAAAATTGTATGCAAGCAAAACGAAACGAATAGTTTTATTTGCCTGGCAATTACGAATTTTATTGCGTTACACATGTACGTCTGATAAAGACTAATCGGCACAAGATTCTGATTACATTGTTAGGAATTTGTAAATAAACATTCAAGAGTATTATTGACTCAGCTGACTCCTAGTCTCTTTGTGCCGTTATACTGGGGTCAATGTAGATCGATACTGAAGACTATGGCAACAACAGATGTCACGCTTGTTGCCTTTGAAGCGATTATCCGGAGAGACAGCCATCACGATTCTTAAACGTTTGAAATCATCCTCGCAGATAAACCTGTAAAAGGTTACACTTCCCAAAAAACAATTTCCTCCCGCCCACACTTAAAATCCATACGTCACCATTACTCCCGATAAAGCGCCCAGCTGCTTTTCGAATTTATTTGCCTGCTATATGCGGGTGGCCGGAGCAGTATGCATCTCGTTTAATAGCCCGGGAGTAGCTGAACATGAGAGGCCCCGCCTAGTCGATCACGATCTGGTGCCAGTTTAAAGAAGGGAGTTTTTTTTCTTCTACTTTTTGTTTTCATTCCTCTTCGCGATTAAGTTCTTACAGGTGTGCGTTTGGAAAGAAAAAGGGAGGGGGGTGGACAAAAAGGGGGGTGGGTTGCTTCATATTTTGAGGATTCGTGCACGCGAGTGGCTTGTCTTAGGAGAAATTGAGTTTTCATGACTGTAAAGGCTTCGTATTTGTGGCTTAACTAACTGAATTAGGCACTACTTGAGAACTTTATTGCTTTTTAAAGGGAGGAAATGTGAGCTTATGTATATCAAGATCACGATATACTTTCGTAAACATACATTATTAGAGAAATTTCTCGTCCGTGGACTGCCAATATCTTAAATACTTTGTAGTTGTTTGGATATTGTTTTTTGGATCGTAGATCTTCTACCAATGCTTTTTTTATTTTTTTTAAGAGGAAAGTGTAAGTAATAGAGAACATTTAATAAAAAGTAGTAAATTTATTCAAAAAGTTCACCTAAACGTTCATTTGAAATTTATCATTCCCATATTTATTATTTTAAAAATTCATTCTGCCTGTTATGTTACACCCTTAGAGAGCTTTTCCACTTATTGACATGGCAGCGATAAATAGACTACTGTTGTCCGACATCGCATGTAGAATAATACACTGGGATGAGCTACTCATTTTTCCACCAACCGATTCAATGACGATTTTGTCGTCATCGAATGGCCGATATCGTTCATCGGGCTTAGTTTGGTTTGGTTTATAGTACTATTAATTTAAGTATGTAGAATTCAACGGAATAACTTTTGTAGATGCGTTTTTTTGGTCTACAACTTTTTAAGACGATTGACGAAAAGTTGCATATAATTCAGGTTGCTGGAAAAATCCTAATATTAGGAGTTTCACATCTTCAAATGGTTTGGTTTGGAAGCACCACGGTCTACTTTTTTGCAACACGAGGGCTAATGAGACCGGGACCTACAGCTTAAAGCCGATTCAAAAAGGCAACGAACATCCATGACACAATGGGATTCGAATCCAGGAACTCCTGCACTGAAGGGTAGCACCCTAACCAATCGGCCATTTTTCGGCTGTTCATTGGGCAGTTTTGTTCTTCTGCCCTCGCTATTGCTTTTGAATGGGTTCGACATTTTGAGAACTCTTATTACATACGTTTGTTGTGTAGCTCTCATTAAATTTAGATATTTTACCTGTGATGAATTATAATGGTTAATATTTGGTTTATTTTGGATTAATAATTAATATTTTCTTGTATTACAATTGCTAATTACGTGACTTTATTTTTAAATTAATTATTGATGTAATATTTAAATACTTAGATTTGTTACACAGTAAATTTACACATTCTGCTCTGATTTTAATGTTATGTTATTCTTATTTGCTTTCACGATAATATTAGATTAAAATTTAAATCTTGATCATAAAATAAAATTTTATCGTAGATTTTCTATTATTACTATTTGAGTTTCACATTTGTCATATTAAGTTCTAAGCTGCAAAAATTATTAGTTCATTTATCACATACTGTTGCTTTTGAAAGAAATTTACTGAGTGTATGAAATTTGGATTTGAGATTGTTTAATAAATTTAAAGAGGTAAAATAATTAAAGAAAAAAATGATATGATAAATGTGGTAATAACTAAACTTAAATAGAATTAAAAACGAAGATGAAAAGGACAAAAATAATTACATGAAATTAGAAGAGCAATTAAAACTGAAAATATATTTTTATTCTTTTTTTATAAATTCAATTTAATTATTGTTTTAAGCAAAAAAAAATTTAAATATAAGAGAAGTGGCATGATTTTAGCAGATTTAAGAGAGGGACTGAAGGAGTAAAATTGAAATTTTTAAAATGAATGAGGCAGCTAAAAACAGCTTTGATAATATAAGACTAAAAAAAAAAATTAACAGCCCTATCAAACCATTGGGGTTGTCGCTTTCTCATTCTAAAAATTGAGAACTAAACGGTTGAAGGGAAAAATTAACTACACAGTGGAGTACCCTAAAATTAATTTTTTGAGTTCATATTATCATTGAAAAATTCAATTTCTTTAACTTAGAATTAATTTGGGAAAAATTAAAAAATACACTATATCAATTTTATTTCTCCCATATAAAATTGTTCAATGTTTGATATAATTTTTCTTAAGTTATAAAAATTTCAAAAATGAAGATCATTTAATAAAAATAAGAAAGATACCAGGATAACAAAATTTCCTACTTACTAGAATAAATAGATTTCAACATTCTAGAAGAATTGATTAAAATCCTTTAATAAGTGAAAAACAATCTGGATGAATTGAATGCCTCTTGCAATTCTTTACCAGGAACCTGTTTAACCCTTTGAGGACCGATGCATCATATATGCAACATTTTTAAAATTGACTCAAAGTACTAGAATATCATTTGTGAGAATGCAGCTATGTTTGACATAAGGTTTGCGAAACTGATTTGCTCGCCGCACTCACACGTTGTGGGTTGAATGCTCAGGTATTTTTCGCGAATTCAGGAAGCGTGTGGTATGGCCAGTGAAAATAATTGCACTTAAACTTCACCAAGTTTTGGAGAATTGTGATTGGTCTCCAGGAGGCGATTCAGGACCATCCTTGGAGTCCCGGTCCTTCTGGGCAGAGCCGGGAAAGGACGCATTGTAAAAAGGACAATAGAACAACGAACACATCAGTACAGGATAATGGAAAAAGTATAGGGAATTTTTTTTCAGGCGTAGTACGTGGAGGGCTTCTTTCACTTTTTAATTTTTAAAAAAATATTTTTTAGCATATTTCCTTGTCGTTTGTTCTATATTTGAACATTATAATATAGATCAGTGGTATTTTATTATAATTAAAGACGATATAAAGCAAACTTGGGTTTTTAATGACTTTGAAATAACTACAGCAATGTACTACACCACAACTTCATGAATGATAATTTAACTAGAACAATCAATTAGTATTTCTTATTGGTACTAGAGGTAGCTCTATGTCTGTTATAGGTTGTCTATTAGAGATATCTGAACACTAGAGAATCATGTGGTTCAATTTAAAACATGTTGCATATATGATATAGCCGTCCTCAAAAGGTAAAAGAGAGTAGGAGGAAGCATATTCAATAGGGATGTATTTCTTCCTCTCTTTGTCTACAAACACAGATTCGAATTCACATTTTCAGACACAGCAAAGCTTTTTCTATTCTTCTCTCAGGAATTAATCTAGATGAAATCATTTTTTTCTCTTCACGATGATAAAAAAATATTTAAACATGATGAGAGAAAAGTACAATTTTTTAAAAATTTATTATACTATTAACAGTGTAATAAAAGACAACTTGAAATAAATCAATTTCGAGGAAAAAAAATATTGAAAGCATATGTCCATTTGGATCTCTATTTCTCGGACACATCACTGAGCTATTATATCCAACAACTGGGCTGGCTTTCTCTCTTTGTAAAGTCTGACAATTATAAATATGTCTCCTTTTTACTCTAGGCCGAATGATGGCCGAATAGTTAAGGCTGTGACGACTTCAATGTCCTCGAGTAAAGAGGTAGCGTGAAGAAGGATCACAGTCACGATAAAATTGGAAATCACTTTTATTTCTTGAGTAAATACGGCTATATACAACGGGATTCTAATCGCCCAAAACAAGTCAGAATGCAAAGGATTGTCGTCTGTATAACAGCACCACTACGATCACAGTCGAAAGAAAGGAGATTAAATAATCTCACACAAGTGGGGAGGCTTTTCCAGGATGCAATGCAAACCCAATTTATCCCCCGTTCTGTATCAGACTCTGCTACTCCCTATATGAGCGGACTTTACGAATCTCCCGAACTTAATCACTAAAACGCTGGCTCCGGTCAAAAGACGCGAAAGCCTCCACGAGGTCAAAGCACCTACGTAAAAAAAAAAAAATGTCGAAAAGCCCCGAGTCTCACAGGATCTCACAGGAAGATTTCGTAACAGTACTCCCTGGGCCAAGCCCTCTAGTACTGGAGTTGCTATCACTGGTAATGCATCAGTCTATGAGTATTAGTTGGCATGACAATTACAAAAAGATAAAATAAGGGTACGGGGGAAAAAAGGAGAGAAAATGCCTGAGTTTAGGCGAAAAAATTAAAGCACAATAAGTGATAAAATGAAAGATCAGCTGTAAAACATGAGCTCCAACAGAGCGAGATAAGCTAATCAGTTAAAAGTGCTAGAAAGTCCCGAGTCACATAGGAGCCACAGAGGAAGAATTGACAACAGTACTCCCTGGCCCAAGCCCTATAATACTGAGTTTGCTATCAATGGTAATGCATCCATCTATGAGTACTTTGTTGGCAATAACATTAAAAAAGTCCCGAGTCAAAAAATTCTAGGCTTTTTATACATGGGGGTCACTTAAGGTCCCGCTAATCGTTTTTTGGTCAGTTACGATTTCAGTTACCTGGGAACTCCAGCTAAGGTTACTGCTAGTTTTTTTTAGCTGAATCCTCATTCGTTGGATGTCCCGATTGAGGCTTCTCCAGGAAATACTCCAGGGGTCATTACTAGCAGCCGATCAGGGCATAACACCTATTCACTGAACTGTCACCATCCCAGACACTCTGTCGCCATGCTATTGTAGCCGGTCGGAACAGGAGGCTTCAAATCAGCTGATTCCGGTCGTTAGTTCTGGACAAAGATGGGTCTTCAAAAGGAGCTGATCTTCAGTATTGGAGTTCGTGGGTTCAAATCCCACAATGGCATGGCCTTCATGTTCATTTGCCATAGTGTTGCAAAACAGTACACCGTAGCTATTCAAATAAAACCAAACCTTTTAACTCTAGCCATACTTATTTTATTTTACAAATTATCTGAACTCAAAATGAAATTTAGACTATTTCTGGTTTTGTTTAGTGAAAGGACTTCGAACCATAAAATTTACCGTAGGTTTAATAATTTATGAAGGTGATTTCTTATAAAAAGCTGATTATAGTGACTTATAAGTTTCTACTGATGTCTTTTGCTTGAATTTTTTTAACAAGCAAAATACAAATGGCAGAGAAATTAAAAATAAAATAGTATGATGTATCCAAGAATTTCCTCTAAATGTATATTTAAAATTTATGTTACGCACACACATATATATATTATTTTAAATATTAGTTCTTATTGTGATACCTTACCCTTAGACAGCTTTTATAATGTAAGTTTGAAGAAATAAGACCACAATATAAAACCACTGTGGATGTCATAATCTCATTCTAAAACATAAGAATTATAAAAAGGACTTTTTTTAGTCATAATTATTACCTTGTACAACAAAATGTCGGTATTTAAAATGAAATATAGACTATTTCTAACACTGTTTTAGTAAAACGTATTTGAACCGTAAAGACTACCCATGTTTATAGTAACTTATAATTCGCTTTGGAATTCAATTGTATATCTTTAGATTTATATTTAGGTCAAATCTGAAAAATCTATAAAAATAGAAACAGTAAACTCTGTCAATGATGCCGAAATTTAGATAATACAATCTGTAGCTTTCAGTTATTCTCTGTATATGAAACTTTGAAGTTTTTGTAAGTGGAGAGATTTAACTAATCGGTTAATTTTCTGAAGAACGCGGTATTACATAACGCACTGCTTAAAATTCATGCTCTTATGGTAAACTTAAGCAAAACTAAAAGCTTACTGATTGAATTTCACTTCCTTTAGTCTCACAATAAAACTAGTTATTGTAAGAAGTTTATAACTCTTATAATGCCATAAGAAAAACACACTGCTGGATCATTATTAAGGACTGATGACAATAGCAGCTAAAACCACCACAAAATGGAAGGCAGAAAATGTGGAATTAGAAAAAGTGATTGATACAGTAATATGGACTGTTCGCATACAAATTTTGGATTGTCGAAGTTGTTTAACCAATGAAATCAGCTGGTAGGTGATATAAAGTTTGGTCAGTTTTGGTTTGAAGTTCTACGGTCTACTATTTCGTAACACGGGAGCTATGAGATCGGAGTGTACTGCTCAAAGTCAGTTTCAAGCGGCTGCAAATATTCATGCCACCGCCGGGATTCGAACATGGTAACTCCAATACCGAAAAGAAGTCCCCTCGTTCCTCCTTTGGACATATAAGGAATCTGACACTTGTGTATAGTTGTTCAAAAGCACATTTTATGGAAAAGAATCAATTGACGTACTTGCAGGTTTTGATTTGTCTTCGCTATATCACTTATTATTGACAACAATGAAGAGTGGAGAAAAATAACACATGTTACAAGGGATTTCGATGTCAGCAGTGTTATTAATAGACTTTGAAAATTATTTCAAACAAATGGAATGTGTAACGAGCTTCACTAGGAAGATTATGTTGGCAATACGATGTCTGCAGAAGATAAGTACGTAATGCTATCGATAAAAAAGGAACCGGTGGAGCATAGCCACTGAGGAAACAAATTAATTTCTTGTTCCTGCTGGCAAGCGAATGCTCTGAAATGCTGTAGTCAAATATATGTATTACGGAGGACTATACGTCTACCGTACTGTTGCTTACAACCCCTTAGACGCCACCCTTCCGCCAGTTTGCAATGATGTCGCCAGCATTGCAACTTGAGGAAAGACGACTACTATTCTCAGATAAAAGAAGTTTCGGTTTCTCGTCTGATTGGGAACAACTGATAAGGCGCAAGAATGGTATTGCGTATAATCTGATAACGTAAAGGATATGCACTGATATACTACGTATAAGGTCCGTATTTCACTCTGTGTAATTCCATCCTGGACTATGGCTCCCCAACGGTACGTTAATAATGTTCTACTGCCTTGTGTTTCTGTCGTGATAAATTTATTTTCATGGACCACCACGCAACACTTAATTGAACAGTTACTGCGACATGATTCTAGAGAGAGAGGATATTCAACGCTTCGTATGGCCATCAAGTTCTCAAGGTCTGAATACCATTAAAAATGTTTGTGAGGCTTCAGGCAAGCGTCTTGCTTTCGACAATGCCTTCCAATATACAAGAACATCCTCATCCGTACACTGACAAAAGAATGGGCAAGTTGATGGATAATGTTCTGAAAAACGCGACAATAAGTTTGGAATAATTCACGCCCTTCATGGTACCTATACTGATATCTTACTCTAGAACGCCTACAGACGGCAATTGCATTTTTTCTCCTTTATGTATTCAACACAAAATGTCGTTTTGTCTCTCGAACATTTTATCAAGCCTCCTGGATTTCAGAGCAAAATATCTTTATTGTTATGGTTTAGCATTTTGGCATGATTTTAATTCACTTAACAATCAACCACCATTGTTTTTACACGCAGTATACAGCCGTTTGTGATTCGTCCTTAGAAATTGTCCACTAGTGTAGTTTGCCCTTTATCAAAAGTCACCTATATTTTATTATATTCTGCCTTTTCACAAATCTAAAAAAAGTCAGATTTCCTATTACGTAATTTTTTACTACTTAAACTCTGTCCTTTTCTAATCTTCTCCAAAGATTGCAATCTGTTTACAAAAAGCAAAAACATAGAATATATTAGTGTTTAAATCAAATGAATCTCTTTTCTACCTAATGCAGAACCAATCAATCAGGAAAAGGATTCTTCTCAGGATCTCTTCTCGAGTTTAAATATGTACGATTCAGAGTGATTTACGAGGCTAATTGTCGTCAATATTACACAAGTTAATCAAGTTAGCCACGGATATGATTTTCAGGTAACTAGACGGGTTGGCAGTTTATACTGATGATTTAATTGAAGTTAATAAGTGTGTATATTGGGGTCTATATTTTATAAAGATTTATCATAAAAGCAAACATATATGATAGTATTTTCCTAAATTTAGTTACTAATAATGTATTGTATTTGCATATCAATCCTACTCCCTAGGGAGAGAAAAGTAAACTCAATGATTTCTTATGAGTTGAAATTAAGTGTTTAAATCAAATCGTTCGTAGAATTTGCTGAAGATTATTGACCTTTAATTTGTATAGAAAGAATGAAATATAAGTATTATATACTTTTGAATCCCAAAATAAAAAAAAATTATAATATTTTCATATTACAAACTTTATTATCGGAAACACGGTATGTATTATAGCCGTTCAAAATAGGCTTTAAGTAGTAGATTTCAAATTAATAGATCTGTAGTAGCAAAAAACTGACTGTAGCAGCCAAATAAATCAATAAATAATCCATGACTAACTTCAAAGTTTTGATATTTTTATTAAAAAGTCTGTTAAAATTTCATTTTTTGTCAGGTTTAAATATCCTACAATTTATTTTCCTATAGCAATGAAGCCGAACGATGGCCAAATGGTTAGGGTGCTGGCCTTCGGAACCGGAGTTCGTGGGCTCGAATCCCACTATGGCATGGTTGTTCGTAGCCGTTAGGAATCGGCTTTAAGCAGTAGGTCCCGGTCTCATTAGCCCTCGTGTTGCAAAAAGTAGACCGTAGCACTCCCAAACCAAACCTATAGCAATGAAGAACAGCTACATATACCTTAGATATTTAAAGCTTACTGAACAATTACAAAATCAATAAAGCCGTTAGAATTTTATTTTCAAGGGATTTTTTTTTTTAAGTTTGGATATGATTTCTATTGAAAGGCCAGTACAAAAAAGTGTTCGAACATAGCATATGACATAGAACGAAGTAATACGTGTGGAAATTTAATTGATTAGTTTAAATGCTTAATTGAATACTGCAGAACAGTACAATAAAAACATTACAAGCAGCTGGTAAGATCAGCAAAATGCTTTCCCAGTTATGGAATCAATATAGCTTTTTATCAGAACGAAGAAAGAAATTATCCCAAATTGGTCAATGAAGTAATGGCTCGAAAAATTTCTAATCTATTTTTATTAGACTCTAACAAGTGATAACGGATCGATACATGACTCATTCGAACCCTTTGAATTGATATATTTTTTTAAATTTAGTACCTCTGTCATCGACAGCGCCACCTGCAGAAAATTGGCGAGAAGATTTCGCAACACCTCGACAGGCATCCAACGCACTATTCAGCCAATAAAGAGCTCCTCATTATGTCTCTCATTACATCTTAATGTCTTCACTATCACGTTTCGGCCGTAAATGAAGATCACGATAAAAAAGAGGGGGGCAAACCGAAAGAAACGCATCTAAAAAAAAGTTGACACAAGCGGTCCACCCCAGCTGTCGGCATGTACCTTTGACTGGCGGCCACTTCAAAGCGCACCGCCTCGCTCTGATTGGCAGCTTGTAAATTGAAAGGTGTGGGTGGTCCTAAGGTGCGCTCACTATATTGGGAGATACGAATGTGGAGAGGATAAAAAAATAAGAGGAGACCCTAATTGCTAATCAGCTAAAGAAAAGGCAGCCAGAGCAGGTCCGGAATATTAATCGCGCCGGGGTTTTTATGCTGTGAATGGGCATTCTCCATTTAATGTTAAAGAGGAATTATTAGGGAGAATCTTGCTCGCGCGCGAGAGTTGGAGAGCAATGAATGAGGGGGGAACCTCTTTGGCACGCAAAGTGTGGAACAAAGCCGCAGTTTTGGCGCGAGTATGAATGATGGAGGACAAGAAGTAAAGTGGCAGCTCCGATTCGGGCAGGATTGGTTTTAGGGTTCGGAGAAGGTCCCTTTTGTGCGTGGAATCCATCTTTTACTTTTTCGGAGCGGAATGTGGCGGGGATCGGCAAATACCACCGCAATTAGTGTAACACGCATCCTGGGGATATAGTCAGGCCACAATCATTTAAGAAGATTAAGGACTATAAAGGACTATATTCAGAGTGGGGTCGACGGTGTTTAGACCCGTCCGAAATTCTATTATTTTTACAAAAATCTTAGTGTGTTGATTAGATGTGTTTTTATAGATTGTTGTGCCATATCACAATTATAAAACGCAATGATACACTGCAGTGCGTTAAAATACTCGTATGTTTTCAATCAGTACATTGAAACAAAATTTCATAAAACTTGTTTCATAAAATTGTAAAGGTTTTATAAATTTAATCGTATTTTAGATTGCTCTTGATTTAATTATAATTTTCCACTCCAACTTTTCTTATGACTATTTTTTTCATCTTCGGAGAGGAATGTGGGGAGATATGTAAATATGACCACAATTAGTGTAACACACATCCTGAGAATATAGTCAGCCCACAATCATTTAAGAAGATTAAAGACTGTAAACGACCATATCTTGAGTGGGGTCGTAGTGGTTTAGACTCCTCCGTAATTCATTATTTTTACAAAAATTTTCGTCTGTTAATTAGTTGTGTTTGTATACATTGTTGTACTATATGACAATTGTAATACGTAATGATACCCTGCAGTGCGTTAAAATACTCGTAGGTTTTCAATCAGTACATTGAAACAAAATTTCATAAAACTATTTTCCATCTTCGAAGAGGAATGGGGGGGGGATTGGTAAATACGACCGCAATTAGTCTAACACGCTTTCTGAGGATATATTTCGGCCACAATCATTTAAGAAGATTAAGGATTGTAAGTGACCATATCCTTATTATATTCGGACTGGAACATTGTTTTTTTTATGAATGATATTTCTATAAAACTACAGGTTTCTTTACGCATGTAGCCGAACGATGGCTGAATGGTTATTGCACTGCTCTTTGGAACCAGAGTTCGTGGGTTCGAGTCGCACTGTAGCTTGGATGTTCGTAGTCGCTCGGAACTGGCTTTAAGCAGTAAGTACCGCTTTCATTAGCCCTCATGTTGTTAAAAAAGTAGACCTTAGTGCTCCCATCAACCTTATGTATGTAACCCCTAAAGAGTATCATAATACAAAGTGATTTTAAGGGATCAAAAACAATTAAAAAATGATGTAATGAACAAATATAAAACCTACAATGAGTAATGAAGTAGCTGCGCTATCAATTTAAAAAGTGAAATTAACATTGGAAAGATATAAACTATGTATGATATTAAATTATAATTTTTAAAACGGGAGTAAAAACCAAAGAAAAATAATAATTTTGAAAGAAAATGAACATGTTCAAATTTTTTATTTGGATATTATAAAATATGTTAGCCTTGAAGATTTTCAAAAAATTTTCAAATTTTTTCCAACTGTTCATTAATATTGTAATAAGTTGCTAAGAATGCTAGTCAATTTGCTCTTGTGGAATACAATTTGCACCTACTGTTTAGTACAACTTTACTAAACACATTGTTAATGACATCTAGGCAGATGACACCCCCCCACATGATCCATTTTCTTTCTATAAAAAAGATTTTCAGAATTTCGGGGAGAGACCGGTCCCTTACCTGCCCTCCCCCTTGCCTACGGCCTTGTCAGTTTATAACTTATTCTATTTCAAAGCTCCAATTGAAACTTTTTTCTTTTAAATTTACATTTTATTTAAAATGTGCATGGAACTAAGTGAAATTATTTTAATGCCAGTTTATTATTTCCCTTATGAATTAACCCTAGCTTGTTTCGAATGGCATTTAATCGTACTCTAGTACTTATTATTCAAGATCTTTGCAAATATTTTCAACAGTGGATGCAAGTCCAATATATTATAGAGGCACATGTAACAAGATCAAAATTGTACGTACTATTTACTTTGTTGTCCAATAAATAATTTGGAAGACTAAAAAATCACGGTACAGATTATATACAGATTTTGCAAAAACAGAAATTTGTAAAGAAAAAAAAAAGATTTTGTTACTTAATGTCAGTGATTGAAATAGAGCAAATATTGGAATATGTTGCTTTTTTCTCCATTTCAGATGCAGCTATGAATAAAGGATAGATGAGAGTTACTCGATAAATACTACATTAAAGTGTCTTGGTACTGAGTAACAACCCATTAAATAAATCAGCAAAAAGACAAAGGAAGACAAAAATAATCCATTCAGATTCACCAAATACTAATTAAGTGCCGATTTCTTCTTTAGATAACAGCATACAAATCTAACTCCTCTACAGAAAATAATCTAAAACAATATAAATATACAGGATTCCTATGTTTTATTTGAGAAATGATGTACAAATTATTTAAACACTCAATATTCATTGAATAATCGTTATAGGTTGTATCATGAAATTTAGTTAAAAAGGAACTTTTTATCTGTCACTTAAGAGTATTTATTTCTTTTACATGGTAAAAAAATTTGACCAAAAAAGGTGAAAGAATTAGGAAGATTTTGACCAATGTTTTAATGTTGTTTTACGGAAAGCCAATTTTATACTAAATAATACGGGGAACAAATTTTGCGCTATGCGATGATATCATTAATTATATGGTGCAAGATGATATCATTAATTATATGGTGCAAGATGATATAATTAATTATATGGTGCAAAATAATATCATTAATTATATGGTAGACAGCTTTGTACTTCTGAAATATATATGTATATTAATAAAAAATCAGCCTACCCCCAAAACTTAAAAATTTATACAATATCATATAACAAGGATATATTTAAATACAGTTTAATTCAGGAGTGATACATTGACTACAAAATAATATTTTGTCCTTTATTAAAAATGTGAACGTTGTTTTATAACAAGTTTACTCTACCTGTCATTCAGAATCATAAATTTAGCGGTGAATATACTTTAATTTCTGTTTACTACAAATTGATATAAAAAATACGGAAAAAACCAGCTGAAAAAGGCTGAATATCGTGATTTTTACGGCTAACGAGATGGTATTTTCCGTTAACACTCAGTCAACCTCGAGATTTGCTTCCCATTGGAAGAAAATCTCAGCCTTTTTTTTTCTCCGAATGTAATCACAGAAATACAACAAATTAGCAAATCAAAGCAACTTTATAGTTTCCGAAAAATAAAAGTAAAAAATACATTGATTAATTAACTGCTAAACATTCTTACGGTATCCTTTGTTCTATTTTTGCAGCCATTAGACGTGATGCAGTTAATTGAGACGTCTCTTTCCTTTTGTCTTTTTTTTCTTCTGACTTTAAAATCCACGTTAGGCGTTGCTTACAAAAGCCGGATCTGGAAACTCTAAAGTATGAGAGCAATCAATCATTAACCTTGATCAGAGACGAACACGAAGTGTTTGTTATGCTCTTTATTCATTTAAGCTGCAGTGTAACGATATAAATGAATAAAGAGTACATGTAGATAGGATTTCAAGTAACATGAGTTACTGTTTCTAGAATTTTTATCACCTTTTTATAAAATCTTTCAAATAATGTATTACTGCTTCTTCATAGACGAAATAGCCCAGTGTGGGCTTTGGCTTCTCAAGATGGGATTTTTAATGGGATTTAACCCTCCGCTTACGGCTCCGATTTGAGAGAGGTATCATTTCCATTCTCGAATACGTGTCTCGTGAAAATCGTGGGAGCAGAATTTTCCCCCTTATTTCAAAACTGATCCCACTATTTCGCCATGTAAATTAAAAAAAAAATATTTGATGCTCATTTTCTTTTATTTTTTTTTCTGTTTTACTACATAATATCTATAACTTTTTTCGAGACAAAATGTTTAAAAAATATGTTAATCTGAAAATAAAAATATCGCATGATTTTTTTATCTTATAAACCGGGCACCGTATTATATATTTTTTGAAAACGTAAAATCTATTAAAATTTTTTTTTGTTATTTCAAAACAACTATTGGAGATGTGAATTGTAACGTATGTAGATAAAGAAAACATAAAAGCCGTGGTAGCTCAGTCGGCAAAAGAAACACTCTCGTAATTGGAGTGTTGCAGGTTCTGAGATCAAGTCACTTTAAGATCCGCCGTGTTCGTTAAAAGGTGACTGGGGCACGTAAAATAGGTTCGTGGTCACAATGTTCTCCAAGTTCTCAATCTATACCTCTGTAGCTGGCAGACTAAACCTATGGGTCTTCTGCTTGGTCTTTGCTTCAGAATTACGAGGACCCACTTGGGCATAAGTCGTACTTTCACCCTTGATGTTCTCGTAAAAAGGAAAGATGCACCCCTTTGCCTTAATACGAGTAGAATCAAGCTCAATCGTGTGTTTGGTTTGACTAAGTGGCATTAGCAACAACAACAAGAAAATAAAAAAAAATCACTCGTATTTCAGGACCGGAGAGTATAAAAACTTATCTATACACTGACAGTTAATAGATGCTCTTGTTCTCCAGTTCCTTATTTGAAGGGACGAACAATGGCCAAATATTAGAGCTCTGCTCTTAGGCCCCGGAGTTTACGGGTTAGAATCTCACTTATGGCATGGTTATTCGTAGCCGGTCAGAATCGGCTTTAAGCAGTGGATCCCAGTCTCATAGCAATCGTGTAGCAAAATAGGAGACTATAACGTTGCAAACCAAACCAACCTTATTTGAAGTATTTTGAAATCCTTTTCAATACGATGATTTTTAGTTTTGACTTGCTTCTAGAGCGAGAAACCAAAGACTTGGTCATGATAACTCTTTAGATGTTTCTATGGTCTTAATGTAATGTCTATTTTAAGCTGTATGTTTTTCAGTTACGGAAAATAAGTCAATTCTTACGCTGATTCATCCGAAGATATACAACAGCAACAAACTGAAGACCAGTACGCCACGACAGCTATAAAGCTGCTGCTCACCTACGAGAGTTCCGTCATGGTCCGATTTTAGTTTTGTCAAACCCAGCAAGGAGCAAACTCTACAAAGGTAAGCTCGAGACTACCAGGAATAACTGAAGACAAAGATCACTAGGGCACTTCAGACTCGTGACACCCGTATATACCTAAAGGAGGTATACCCCTAAGGTGTCTCTCATTTAGCAATAACCAGAGGACACGTACGGCTTGAGCACGTGACCACGGAAGTGAGAGACGTTGTCCCTCGCGACGGAAAGTAAAAGTTAAAAAAGGATTCATATCCCCTATAATAATAGTCTTTGTATCTTGCCAGGAATGATTCCAGGTGATCTGCCTACAAAAAATTTATTATTTTTGGAATTATATTAGTCATTATAAATCGAGTAGAAACATGTATAAAGTATTTTAGATACAGAAACAGTAATATCACAAATAAAATCACAGTTCTTTGTAAAATAACAAATAGGATTCATTCATGGACTGATAGTTTTAAAATTATTTTTTCCTTTTATGAATTCTTATTCCCCGTTAAATTGAAATGCAGTTTTAATTTCATTTTATTCATAATGGCATGTTATACGTTATTATTTGTTCCAATTTTGTGATTGATATTAGCTTCGAACAGTATAAATTTTTAAAACTGTAAAGTTAAAAACTTAAGTGATATTTAAAAATAATATCAAGAATAGATCAATACTTAAAGAATTTATTTAGTAATTATAAAATTTATCTTATATATATAGGTAGATATATGCATAAACTTTTGCGGTGACCTTTAGTTATTAATTGTGTTTACACACACACTCATATATATATATATTAATATATATATATATATATATATATATATATATATATATAAATATATGTATACATGTATATATATGTATATGTATATGCATATATTTATAATATATATAATATATATATATATATATATATATGTATATATATATATATATATATATATATATATATATATATATATATATATATATATATATATATATATATATATTCTATTAATCGTTTTAAGAAATAGTTTGTAAGGTGGTAATGACGATAGCAAATTTGTTATTCGTCAGGTTTTCCAAGATATAAGAACCATACTTATTGTTGCAAGAAACAAAGTAAAATAATAATAAGTTTAGCACTAAATAAATCAAACAAAGAGGGATAACAAGAAAAACTAAAATCAAAGGTATTTATTTAAATTGGTGGAGCTGTAATATTTAAATCGACAGACTGCTTTTGGTGGATGACAATTTTTCAACTACAGAAATGCAGCTGAACGAATATTGAGAGAAAAACACTCTGTAGTGTCCATATATCACCTGAATCAGGCATTGTGAAATGAATGCCTTAACACTGATAAGTGATGATATATCACTGAGTTGAAACTATAGCTCGATAGCTCATCTTGGTTTTGCAGGAGAAATAGAGTACTATTACACATGTCTCAATTTAAAGGTAGGTTAAGAAAATATGCATGGATATATAAGCTGTAATCCTCTTCAAAGATGAATCTGTTCCGTACTAAAATAATAAATATCACTTTACATGTGGTAAGTGATGATATAACGTCGAGTTGAAACTAGAGCTCAGTAGCTCAATTAGTGCTGGTTTTGCAGCAGTAATAGTGTAATATTACACGTCTCAATTTAAAGGTAGGTTAAGAATATTACTATGGATATATAATCTGTAATCCTGTTCACACATGAATCTGTTCAGTACTAAAATAATGAAGATAGCTTTACATTTGATAAGTGATGATATTATAATGTCGAGTTGAAACTACTGCTCAGTAACTGAACTGGTTCTGATTTTGAAGAGAAATGGAGAAATATTACTCCTCTCTCAGTTTCAAGGTATGTAAAGATATTTCTGAGGAGATATAATGCGTAATTTTATCCAAAAATTTGCCTACTTTATACTGAAATAATAAAAACCACTGAAACATATATTGTTAGGTAGTGTTAGTAGGAACATTGCAAAAATATAACGTAAAATACTTGTAGAGGAAAGGCAAATATAAGTAGAAAATATAAATGTGACCACAGCTCTTTATTTAAGTAACTGATTGAAAATGTCACTGAAATATGAATATAATGAATGTAAATTTTAATTTTTTCTGTGCTGATGTCTATACACAAATGACTTAACATATTCTGTATCTGAACCGATGGATAAATTTACGAAAACTATATTACTTCCATTGCGTTTAGTTCTTATACTACACATATAATGTAATTCTAAAAAATATTTCTAGAAATTCTGCAAAATAATACTATAAAACTTGTTCTTTGAAAATGCTATGATAATTAAACATATACTTTCGTAAATTCAAATAATAATTATTATTATTGAAACATTCTTAAGTTGCTAAAAATAAATAATATGACTAACTTTCATCTTATAATATATATATATATATATATATATATATATATATATATATATATATATATATATATATATGTATATATATATGTATATATATATATATATGTATATATATATGTATATATATATATATATATATATATATATATATATATATATATATATATATATATATATATATATATATATATATATATATATATATATATATATATATATATATATATATATATATATATATATATATATATATATATATATATATGTGTGTGTGTGTGTGTGTGTGTGTGTGTGTGTGTAATACATCAAAAATATTTCACTTCAATATTTTCTTAAAAACCTCCCCTCTCCTATTCCTTAAAATCTTTTTAACAGCCTCAAAATGTCTTAATCAAAGAAGTGTCCTCGACTTAACTCTTTCAATACATTTCCCAAAGCTTTCTGTCCAAAAAATGTAAATTTTCTGTCCATTTAACACATTTTCTAGCTGTCACCAGCAAATGGCTCTGTTCTTCTCCTGATCTAACAGTTAAATTCGCTGACTAAATTTCTTGTCCTTTGGAAAAATTCTATCTGTCTACGCTCTTGGGTACACCTTTGTTCGAGCAAAGTGTCTTTTGTGTCTTTCTCTTGTCTGCCGATGACTAGTGAAGATGTCCTTTACTAGCAGCTGTTAAATAAAATTTTAAGTAGATTCGGACTTGTGTGCCGTTCTCTTCAATGTGGCTAGACTGCATCTTACTTTATTACTGCTAGTTGATTAGGCTTCTCCTTACCCAGTAGCCCGGGAAAGTAAAAATAATAGGAGATATAATTTGAAATTTATCCAGCAGTTGTATAATTCCTGGATGACATATATATGTATGTATGTATGTATGTAAAACTCTGTATTGTGTGTATTCAGCTCTGAAAAAGTCCAAGACTAAAAAAAACCAAAAATACATTTTTATGCTAGACAATGCTATAGAGAAACATTAATATTGGATTGTTGGGAAAGTAGTTTCGTTTTTTTGTGGAAATGAAAGACAGTTTTCGTATAATAAACAAATACTTTATTAAATTATATATTGGCCGTTCTGGTCCAACACCTTTTGCCATCTTTCTGGTAGTAGCATAATTCCACGCTCATAAAATTTTTGGTCTTTGCTGGCAAAAAACATCTTTATCAGCTTCAACCGGCCTTCCCGAACGTGGTGCATCTTCGACATCAAAACTGCCGGATCGAAATTTAGCGAACCAGCTCTGGCACTGGCGTACTGTCAACACACCTTCTCCATACACATCATTCAATTTCTTTCTGACTTGAACAGCATTTTTACCCTTTCTGTAGTAAAACAGTAAGATATGTCGAAAATGCTGCTTATCGCTCTCCGTATTTAAAAGGGCACCAACCAAAAACTACTGCGTAAAATTAATTGGAATTTTTCACACACAAGCCTTGCTATATGAGCTCTCAAAGCATATACAAATTATACGGCTTAAATGTGAAGTTGGGTACAAAAAAATACAATTAAATCCTCTGTCGGGAAAAAACGAAATTACTTTCCGAACAACCCAATACATTTCAACTCAATAGTGTGTCCACCATTTTTGTTCTTTCCCAAACCTTTCCTATAATAATTAAAAAATTGGTAACGTTTGATATCTATTCAAAATATCAATTTATTGAAGGTAAAGTAATAAATAAGTTGTATTGCCTAACAATACATATTGAGGAAATTGTGAAAAGCAAACTAAAAGGGTCTAACTTTCTCTATAATGACAAATAAATGAACGGTAGCAGTGTATTGTCATTATAGATTAAGATCTGAATATTGGAAAATTGCAGTCCGCTAGTCATTAAACTCAAATGTGTGACTTTTAACAATAATGAATTTTTCGCACGGTTCGAAAACCAGAAAGAGGTGGAACGGTTGAATTTAATGTACAATTGTTTTTAAAATTTAAATGAGGAAGTGAATGGTGAAAGAGGAAAAGTAATGAAAGAATTATGATAAATTTCTAAGCTTTCAGCTCCTCCCAGGTACACAAAGCTCGATGGTTATTATTCTTCAAAACTGATGAAATCGTTCGTGATTTCCTTTTAGTGCTGGAAGTGGCGTTTTTCTTTTGTCGCATCGTTACACGTTCGGAAGATTTATTGTTTATTTGTGATGAGAGGCATGTGTTGGCTTTTGAGCGCGAATGCAAATGAATGTAGATGCTATGCGCCGGCAATTATTCACAAAAAAATAAATCTTGAGGTAATACAAATATAAGTGTTTTCGTTTTCTAAAGAGTAGGAGATCTTCTCACAATTACCGCTTTGATGATCTTAAAAAGAAATAAAATCTAAATGATTACGGTAGGCGGTGTCTAGCTGTTTCAAATTTCACACGTTCCGTATAGTACGCTTTTCATTAAAAAAGAAAATATTTGGTGGTTATTTGTTATATGAATGAAATTTTCCTGACGAAAAATGCTCAGTTATGTGCAAGCTTTTGTTGAAAATTATTTATTTTTCTCATATGAAAGCTTTATGTATTATCTAACCATAGATACACTGGTCCGGGTAGCTTAGGCTCCATCTGATTGATAATGAATATACCCATAGATACTTGTATTCACACATATGCCTATGTACATAACGTATCACTGTATCACCCTATGCTTTTCCTTAAAAAAGAAATTATTTGATGGTTATTTGTTATATGAATGAAATTTTTCTGACAAAAAATGCCTAAAAAGAAATAAAAACTAAATGATTACATTAGGCGGCGTTTACCTGTTTCAAATTTCACACGTTCCGTATAGTACGCTTTTCATTAAAAAAGAAAATATTTGGTGGTTATTTGTTATATGAATGAAATTTTCCTGACGAAAAATGCTCAGTTATGTGCAAGCATGCCTTGGAAATTATTTATTCTTCTTATATGAAAGCTTTATGTATTATCTAACCATAGATACACTTGTCCGGGTAGCTTAGGCTACATCCGATTGATAATGAATATACCCATAGATACATGTATTCACACATATGCCTATGTACAGTAACGTAGCAGGAGAAAGGGTACTCTTGGCCCCTCCCCCTGCTACGTCACTGTATGTACCGTATCACTGTATCACCGTATAGTATGCTTTTCCTTAAAAAAATATTTGGCGTTTATTTGTTATATGAATGAAATTTTCCTGACGAAAAATGCTCAGTTATGCGCCAGCTTGCGCTGAAAATTATTTATTCTTCTCATATGAAAGCTTTATGTATTATCTAACCATAGATACACTGGTCCGTGTAGCTTAGGCTGCATCTGATTGATAATGAATATACCCAAAGATACATGTATTCACACATATGCCTATGTACAGTAACGTAGCAGGGGAAAGGGTACTCTTGGCCCCTCCCCCTGCTACGTCACTGTATGTACCGTATCACTGTATCATAATATGCTTTTACTTAAAAAAGAAAATATTTTTTGGTTATTTGTTATATGAATGAAATTTTCTTGACGAAAAATACTCAGTTATGAGCAAGCTTGCGTTGAAAATTATTTATTATTTTTATATGAAAGATTTATGTATTACTTAACTCTAAATACACTATTCCGGGTGGCTTAGGCTGCATCCAATTGATAATGATTATACCCATAAATACATGCATTCACACATATGACTATGTACTGTGACGTAGCAAAGGAAGGGGTACTATGGGCCCCTCGCCCTGCTACGTTACTATGCACCGTATCACTGTATAATCAGTATAGCATACTTTTCCGTAAAAAAGAAAATATTTGATGGTTTTTTGTTATATGAATGACATTTTTATGATGAAAAATGCTTAAAAAGAAATAAAAAATAAATGATTAGGGTAGGCAGCGTCTAACTGTTTCAAATTTCATGCGTTCTGTATAGTACGCCTTTCATTAAAAAAGAAAATATTTGCTGGTTATTTGTTATATGAATGAAATTTTCCTGACGAAAAATACGCAGTTATGAGCAAGCATGCGTTGAAAATTATTTATTCTTCTCATATGAAAGCTTTACGTATTATCTAACCATAGATACACTGGTCCGTGTAGCTTAGGCTGCATCCGACTGATAATTCATATACCCATAGATACATGTATTCAGACATATGCCTATGTACAGTAACGTAGCAGGGGAAAGGGTACTCTTGGTTCCGCCTCCCTGCTAAATCACTGCATGCACCGTATCACTGTATCACCGTATAGTATAGTCTTCCTTAAAAAAGAAAATATTTGGTGGTTATTTTTTATATGAATGAAATTTTCTGACGAAAAATGATTAAAAAGAAATAAAAACTAAATGATTAAGGTAGGCGGTGTCCATCTGTTTCAAATTTCACACGTTCCGTATAGTACGCTTTTCCTTTAAAAAGAAAATATTTGGTGGTTATTTGTTATACGAATGAAATTTTCCTGACGAAAAATGCTCAGTTATGCGCCAGCTTGCGCTGAAAATTATTTATTCATTTCATATGAAAGATTTATGTATTATCTAACCTTACATACCCTGTTCCCTGTGGCTTATGCTGCATCCCAGTGATGATGAATATACCCATATATACATGCATTCACACATATGAATATGTACAGTGACGTAGCAGGGGGAGGGGTACTCTTGCTCTATTCCAGTGCTAAGTCACTGCATGCATCGTATCACTGTATCACCGTATAGTATAGTTTTTTTTTAAATAAAATATTTGGTGGTTATTTGTTATATGAATGAAATTTTCCTGATGAAAAATGCTCAGCTATGCGCCAGCTTGCGCTGAAAATTATTTATTCTTTTCATATGAAAGCTTATTTTTATTTAAAAGATACACTATGTCATGTATAGGCTGCATCCTAGTACTAATTAATGTACCTATAGATACATGCATTCACACATTTTAAATATATCAAAATTATTTAACTTTAATATCTCTTTAAAAACCTCCGCTATCCCTTTCTAATTCCTTAAAATCTATTTTCCCAGCCACAAAATGTCTTAATCAAAAGAGCGTCCTAGACTTAAAATTCTTCCAACATAATTGCCAAAGCTTTATGTGCAATAGATGTAAATTTTCTGTCCATTCAACACATTTTTCAGCTGTCGCAGGCAAATGGCTCAGGATTTTCCCTGATCTAACAGTTAAATTCGTTGACTAAGTTTCTTGCCCCTTGTGAAAATTCTGTCTGTCTCGCTGTGAAGTACACATCTGTACCAGCAAAGTGCTTTTTCGTATCACTCTCTTGTCTACCGTTGACTGGAAAAGATGTTTTTTTAGCAGCTCCTCAATAAAGATTTAAGTTGTTCTTAAAATTCTGCTTGTCTTCAAGGTAGCCAAACTGTAACATTATTCATTAGTCTAACTGCATAAGCTTCTCTTTGTCCAGTAGCTCTGACAAGAAAAAACAATAGGGGCTATGTAATTATTGTGATCAGAGGAAAAAATTTAAACACGAGATTACACATATATAATGTATGTATTAACTAAGCAGGTAGCATTTAATAAAAAATTAATCACATTTTCTTTGATAAAATATTTTTCAAAATTTTATATTAAAATTGATAAATGTGTTCGACAAATTATTCTAGTTTTTTTACTACTATTGATAAAGTTTATCAGGACGATAACGGTTTATTATTTTAATATTTGCATGTTTTGTTTAACATATGTTTGTCATTTTAGATGTTTGTCTTATTTTGTTACTTTGAAAAGCAGATTAAATTATAATTTCATTCCAAAATATTCAAATGAAAAAATATTGAGGAAATGGAATAAGCATTCAATTTTTACATGTGT
>CM063508.1:42648825-42651325 GCA_032207245.1 Pardosa pseudoannulata
AAAAGGTATTAATCAAAACGTATTTTTTTCGATATGCTTCAATATATACCCTTGACAAACCATTAGAATAGATGAAAAAGGAAACGGTGAACCAATCAAAAACTTATTACAACGCGGCCTCATAATTTACCCTCAAAATTTTAACACTGCAGAATGAATCATGTTAATATAGGCCACTCCAAATCCCTGTCCTTAAATTTGCATTAGACATTAAATGCACACAATGTGTGTGCATTATTATTCTCCCCCCACCCCTTTAATCCGCCCACCTCCAACCTCTTTGAAGAATTATACTCCTTGGCTCGATTTATAACATGCAATCCAATACATCTAAACAAGTAAGATTCAAACATTTAGAAAGGAAAGTTTATAAAACTAATAATAATGATAAACAAAGAGTGAACTTCCATGGGGAGGTGTTAAGAGCCTTTTAACTGCTAACACATATTTTAAAAAGGCTAATACTTGCTTATTTACAGTGAAAGACCAAAAAAAGAGATATCTTGTTTGGTTTAGTGTAGAGCTCTGTGGTTTACTTTTTTCAAGACACTTAAAGCTAATGAAACCATATGATATTGAAAAAAATTATTATATTTAAATAAAATTCACTACATTTTAACTATGTACAAAACAACTTAATAATACCCATTAAATAATAAAAGCTTCTATTTACCAAATTGATATTTTACTACCTCTTAAATGGAGTATGCTTGAAGAAAAACGATATTACTCAAGACGTAATTTTTTTCGATATGCTTCAATATATTTACTTGACAAACCATTGGAGTAGATAGGAAAGAAAGTAGTGAACCAATCAGAAACTTATTATAACGCAACCTCATAAATTACCCTCAAAACTTTAACACAGAAGAATGAATCCTGTTAATATCGTCCATTCCAAATCCCTGTTCTTAAATTTGCCTTAGACATTAAATAACTACAATGTGTTTGCATCAATATCCTTCCTCCACCCCTTTAATCCCCACATTTCCCCTCTCTTTGAATGTTCAAAGATTTATACTCCTTGGCTCGATTTATAAGAAGCAACCCATTTCACCTAAACAAGTAAGAATCAAACATTTAGAAAGGAAATTTTGAAAAACTTATAATAATGATAAACAAAGAGTGAACTTCCCTGAGGAGATGTTAAGAGCCTTTTAAGTGCTAAGACATAATTTAAAAATGCTAATAATTACTTATTTACCCTAAAAGACAAAAAAAACTTATCTTGTTTGGTTTAGTGTACAGCGCTGTGGTTTTACTTTTTCACTACACTAGGAGCTAATAAAGCCATATGATATTGAAAAAAAATATTTATGATTAAATAAAATTTACTACATTATAACTATGTTCAAAACAACTTAATTAATAATACCCATTAAATAATAAATAAAAGCTTCTATTTATCAAATTGATACTTAACTACTCCTTAAATGGAGTATGCCTGAAGAAAAAAAGTATTCCTCAAGACGTAATTTTTTTCGATATGCTTCAATATATTTACTTGACAAACCATTGGAGTAGATGAAAGAAAACAGTGAACCAATCAGAAACTTATTACACGTGGCCTCATAAATTACCCTCAAAACTTTAACACCGCGGGAATGAATCATGTTAATATCGGCCACTCCAAATCCCTGTCCTTAAATTTGCATTACACATTAAATGCACACAATGTGTTTGCATTATAATTCTCCCCCCGCCATTTAATCCACTCACATTCCACTCTTTGAATGTTCTAAGAGTTACACTCCTTGGTTGGATTTATAAGATGCAACCCATTTCATCTAAACAAGTAAGAGTCAAACATTTAGAAAGGAAATTTTGAAAAACTTATAATAATGATAAACAAAGAGTGAACTTCCCTGAGGAGATGTTTAAGAGCCTTTTAAGTGCTAACACATACTTTAAAAATGCTAATAATTGCTTATTTACCCTAAAAGACAAAAAAAATTCTTGTTTGGTTTAGTGTTGAGCGCTGTGGTTTACTTTTTTCAAAACACTAAAAACTAATGAAACCCTATGATCTTGAAAAAAAATGTTTATACTTAAATAAAATTCACTACACTTTAACTATGTTCAAAACAACTTAATTAATAATACCCATTAAATAATAAATAAAAGCTTCTGTTTACTAAATTGATATTTAACTACCTCCTAAATGGAGTATGCTTGAAGAAAAAAGATATTTCTCAAGACGTAATTTTTTTCGATATGCTACAATATACACCCTTGATAAACCATTAGAGTAGATGAGAAAGAAAACAGTGAACTAATCAGAGACTTATTACAACGCGGCCTCATAAATTACCCTAAAAGCTTTAATACCCAGGGAATGAATCATGTTAATATAAGCCACTTCAAATCCCTGTCCTTAAATTTGCATTACACATTAAATGCACACAATGTGTTTGCATTGAAAATCTCCCCCCCCCCATTTGATACACTCACATTCCACTCTTTGAATGTTATAAGAGTTATACTCCTTGGCTTATTTTAT
>CM063508.1:42656325-42696325 GCA_032207245.1 Pardosa pseudoannulata
TTTTGATGACTGTAATATTATACTGCACGGAAAAAGAAGCTACATTTCGCTGATGACGTTTCACCCCCATTCTTATAACTCATTTATTTATTTTATTAATTTACTAATTCTAAGTTATCGGGTTTTAAAAAATTATTTCATTATTTATTCCTTTTGTGCAACTTCTAAAATTAGATACTGTTCAATTTCTAGAATTTTTTTTTATCCCACTCTTTGTCAACTTTATCTGCCCCAGATAATATCACAAAGGAGTAAAAGATAATTTTTCAATCATTTCACGCTTAACAGAGCTGTAAAGACCGTGAAAACGGCAGTAAAATGATGGTGAATTAATTCAAATGCCAGTAACAAGATCTTGCCTTTTTTGCAATGCGATCTTTTCAGATCGTAATTTTATGAAGATATAGTTAAATTATTAAGATGCAGAGTTATATATAGATGCACTACAAGCCTTGTTTTCTTTCAATTTCAAAAGATGGAACTTTTTTAACTGGGTTTACTCCTCACCGCTTACAGATGTCTTAACTGGTCGTAAATTATTCCACTTTGAATTCATGGGAGTTGAAAGATAACAAATGCAAAGCATTAAGAAAGCCATATGTTAAATTACACGCTCGGGATTGTGAGCCGAAAACGCGCAAAATTAGGAGCTAATTGTATTTCCTTCTTCCGCTTAATGTGTATATCTTAAACCGGTTTGGCTTTTTTTTTTATCTTCTTCATAACGCCCACAAATCACACATTTGAATGGCTCTGTGAAAAACAAATGGGGAAAATATGTAACGATTTGGAAAATGCAATTAATCAGATTAAGAAGAATATGACTACTTTACTTTTTATCCACTTAAGTTTTAATAATAGAACCAAACATCAACATTTATAAATATGCTTATGACAGTCGAGTCACCTATAACTTGATTAATTCGTAATGCGCTACACATAAAACATGTCACTTGAAACTCGGAATTAATTCAAATCAAGAAATACGTTCTGCGGAAACTGCGTTATGAGAAGAATAGAAATAAGACGAATCAGGTAATTTATATCTCGTTATGAAAACTCAGAATTAATACAAATTAAATTATAATGCTTCATATAGAATCTTAAAAATAAATAAATTTGGCATAAATGAGACCTATTTAGATCTTTATAAAAAGTACATTCTCAGAAATTTAAGTTGTGAATAAATTTTGTAATGGAAAAGGCAATAAATATGTAGACATGTTTCCACATTGTAACGTATCCGGTCCCTGTTTTAGGTGACACATTGAAAAATCAGGTATTTCTTGAATAATTGATTTATTTACACCTCTGCTATATACATCATTTCTATAAACACAAAAAAACAATTTCAGATCACAGGTATGTGATTCAATACACGTAGAGCTGATTAGAGACGTGCAATGTCTGCCTCTGCCGAAATATTAGCGATCCGACGGAAGAAACATTTCGGTAGCTCGCGCAAAAGTTCACTGAAGTAATTAAGTAGACAGTGCACTCAATTAGACGAGATAAGTTGAAATAACAAATGGTTTCTTCGAAGAATATCAAAACACAGTTAGAGTTCCTAAGAGGAATATGCAATCAATCTTGAAGAGGATTATATTAAAAGAAAATCCAAGGCACGGAGTATCGTTATCAATGTCAGCAAGAGATATATCCCAAGGTGGGATTTTAACTAGGAAAAACTCTCCGATGGGGAGACTGGTCAAGACGAGTCAGCTGACTAGCTAACTCTCAAAAGAAAACATCTCAAGGTGGAATTATAGCTAAAAGAACTCTCCGATAGAGATACTGGTCAAGGCGACCTCCGAATTAGCTGGTTGCTAGCTAACTAACTACTTCTCTAAAAAAATCTTCTCTCGTCTCTTTCTAGGGGAGGGGCCTCACCCACAATTTCATTATTGGATCATCTGGCGATGACCTCACCTTCAACCAACTGGATTGGTCTGGGCTAGACAATCACTGGCCTCAAACCCAGGAGTCTCTGGAATTTCGTGTCGGCGAAGATCCAATGTCGCAGCATTCTTTGTAGTTCCGATGGTCGTATTTCTGGCTGTCAGTATGGGAGCCCGATTGTCTGGTCTGTTGTTTCGCTACTTTTGGACACAAAAGTCCAGACATCGTAGTGCCGGAGGAGATAACACCTTTGTATCCACATAAGCGAAGTTCATTTCTCAAAGCAAAGCTCTTTGATGTAGACACACCGTTAAATCACACCGTTACAACATATTTGAATTTAGGTTTAATGAATATAGTGCATAGTTTTATTATATAATTTTTAGGGAAACTTCGTAATAACTGGAATTGGAAATGTGTTATAATTGTATAATACAAAAGTTACAAAACACTTTAAATAAGCACTGGCATAAGTAAATTTTTAAAGCCATTTGAGTTACTAGAATGCTCTTGAATGAAAAACGTGTTAAAGGAAAAATCTTTAACTCTTTTGATTACATAAACTTTATTTGAATCACCTAATTTAAGTAATAAAAAATATAAAGAATTTTTAAATAAATTTTTATTTCCAGTGCCATCTTTTATGCATATACACCTATTATGGAAATTTATATTTGTTTTGACTCCCGATAACAGTTAACAGCTGGTGAAGAACTGACGTCTTTGATTTGTCAAAAAATGAACACAGAAATAAAGTATTTTGTTTGTGTTTGATTATGTCTTTTAGTAGCGTTTATAATGATGCGTTTATAACGATGTAAGATGTTAATACGTGCATAAAATTAACCATCCACATGCATTTGTCCTTTTTGTTAAAGCTTCTGTTTTATTTAATATACAGATTTTCCTTGCTGTTTAAGCACTGTAAATGATTTTTTCAAATTTGCTTAAAACGATCATGCTGAATAATATTTTTTTAGATAATCTTGTATAAGGATCCTTGATATTTTCATTAAAGGATCATGCTGAACAGTATTTTTTTATATAGATAGCCTTGAATAATCTTTTAAGTATAAAAATAGGCTTTATTTTAAAACAGTACTTGAGTAAGAGGGTTAGGGAATTTGTGAATTCATATCATTTCTGATCATCATATCTCAGAGAAAATTGGATCTTTCTTCTATATAAGATAATGAATAATATAAGTGTAAAATTAATTAATACTAATTTGAGTTGATCACCGCAAAACATACATACAAACAGAATAAAACATTTGTTTGTATTTTATTATGTCTTTTAACACCGCTTTATAACGATGTAAAATATTAATGTAAGTATAAAATTTACCATCTAAATTCACTTTCCGTTTTGTACCGCTTCAGTTTTATTTAATATACAGATTTTCCTTGCTGTTTAAACATTGTAAATTATTTCTTCATATTTGCATAAAATGATCATGCTGAATGTTATTTTGTCTAGATATTGTTGTATAAGGTTCCTTGAATTTTTCTTTAAAGGATCATGCAGAACATCATTTTTTTAATATAGATAATCTTGAATAATTTTAAGTATAAAAATATGTTTGAATTTAAAAAAATACGATATATAATATTAAGAGGGTGAGAGAATTTATAAATTCATACCATTTCTGATCATCATATCTCAGAGAAAAGTGGATCTTTCATCTATATTATAAGATGATGTATAATATGAGTGTAAAATTAATTAATACCAATTTCAGTTGATCACCGCAAAAAATACTTACAAACAAAATAAAACATTTTGTTTGTATTTTATCATGTCTTTTAACACCATTTATAATGATGTAAAATGTTATAATAAGTATAAAATTTAATATCTAAATACACTTTCCGTTTTGTTCAATACTTCAGTTTTGTTTAATATACAGATTTTCTTGCCGTTTAAGCTTTCTAAAACATTCCTTGAATTTTACGTAAATAGCTAATGTTGAACATGATTCTTTTCTAGATAATCTTGATATAAGGATCCTTGAATTTTTCACTAAAGGATCATTCTATGCATTAGTTTTTTTTTTAAATAACCTTGAATACTCTTTTAAATGTAACAATTCTGAAAATAACTTTTATCTTTCCTTTTAACCGTCTGAATGCTACTAAGTTCTATCGAGCTCTCTTGTACTGTGTCAAAAAATCATAGAAGCATGATTGCACTGCTGTACTTTACTATAATTTTCATACTAGAGATTAAGTCTTATTTTTCTCTCAGTTAATGGGAAAGTTATAGTAACATACAGCTCCTCGATCGCACTTCCACGCATTTTTGACAGAATATATGAGAAGAATGATAGCGTTTCGCAGCACTTAAACGGTTAGTATATACTTGAGTAAGAGGGTGAGGGAATTTATGAATTCATAGCATTTCTGAGCACCATATCTCAGAGAAAAGTAGATCTTTCATCTATATGATAAGATAATGTATAATATGACTGTGAAATTAATTAATACCAATTTCAGTTGATCACCGCAAAACATACATACAAACAAAATAAAATATTTTGTTTGTATTTTATTATGCCTTTTAACGCCGTTTTATAACGATGTAAAATATTAATATAAGTATAAAATTTACCATCTATCGTTTAAGCTTTCTAAAAGATTCCTCGAATTTTACGTAAATAGCTAATGTTGAACATGATTCTTTTCTAGATAATCTTGATATAAGGATCCTTGAATTTTTCACTAAAGGATCATGCTACGCATTAGTTTTCTCTATATAATCTGGAATACCCTTTTAAATGTAACAATTCTGAAAGCAACTTTTATCTTTCCTTTTAACCGTTTGAATGCTACTAAGCTCTATCACGCTTGTCTTGTGCTGTGTCAAAAATGCTTAGAAGTGTGATCGCTATGCTGTACTTTACCATAATTTTCACACTAGAGATTAAGTCTTATTTTTCTCTCAATTAATATGAAAATTATAGTAACATACAGCACCGTGATCGTTCTTCCACGCATGTTTTACACGATATATGAGAAGAGTGATAGAGCTTCACCGCACTCAAACGGTTAATATAGTTCGTGAGTAAGAGGGTGAGGTAATTTATGAATTCATAGCATTTCTGAGCACCATATCTCAGAGAAAAGTGGATTTTTCATCTATATGATAAGATAATGTATAATATGAGTGTAAAATTAATTAATACCAATTTGAGGTGATCACCGCAAAACATACATACAAACAAAATAAAATATTTTGTTTGTATTTTATTATGCCTTTTAACGCCGTTTTATAACGATGTAAAATATTAATATAAGTATAAAATTTACCATCTATCGTTTAAGCTTTCTAAAAGATTTCTTGAATTTTACGTAAAAAGCTAATGATGAACATGATTCTTTTCCAGATAATCTTGATCTAAGGATCCTTGAATTTTTTCATTAAAGGATGCTATGCATTAGTTGTTTTTTCCTATATAATTTCGAATACCCTTTTAAATGTAACAATTCTGAAAATAACTTTTAACCTTTATTTTAACCGTCTTACTGCTACTAAGCTCTATCGCGCTTGTATTGTGCTGTGTCAAAAATGCATAGAAGTGTGATCGCACTGCTGTACTTTACTATAATTTTCACATTAGAGATTAAGTCTTATTTTTCTCTCAATTAATGGGAAAATTATAATAACATACAGCACCGCCATCGCACTTCCATGAATTTTTGACAGAATATATGGAAAGAGTGATAGCGCTTCACCGAACTCAAACGGTTAATATGGTACGTGAGTAAGAGTGTGAGGGAATTTATGAACTCATACCATTTCTGATCACCGTATCTTAGAGAAAAGTGGTTCTTTCTTCTATATGATAAGATAATGTATAATATGAGTGTAAAATTAAGTATTACTAATTTGAGTTGATCACTGTAAAACATACATACAAACAAAATAAAACCTTTGGTTTGCATTTTATTATGTCTTTTAACACCATTTTACAACGAAGTAAAATATTAATATAAGTATAAAATTTACCATCTAAATGTACTTTCATTTTTTCAATGCTTCAGTTTTGTTTAATATACAGATCTTCCTTGCCGTTTAAGCTTTCTAAAAGATTCCTTGAATTTTACGTAAAAAGCTAATGTTAAGCATGATTCTTTTCTAGATAATCTTAATATAAGGATTGTAAAAAAATATTGTAAAAATTCTGAAAGAGTCAAGGAAAAGTAACAAAATTTTTTATTCCGAAACGAACGATTACAGTCAAGCTAACTACAGATCTGTTGAGTAGCAGCGGCGTTTTTATTTTACATTTGGGCAGCATCATTTCATTTCAGTTGAAATCCTTTCATTCTCAACAAGGATCTTTGAATTTTTCACTAACGGATCATGCTATACATTAGTTTTTTCTATACAATCTTTTAAATGTAATAATTCTGAAAATAACTTTTATCTTTCATTTTAACCGTCTGACTGCTACTAAGCTCTATCGCTCTTGTCTTGTGCTGTGTCAAAAATGAATAGAAGTGTGATCGCGCTGCTGTACTTTACTATAATTTTCACACTAGAGATTAAGTGTCATTTTTCACTCAATTAATGGGAAATGTATAGTAACATACAACACCACGATCGCACTTCCATCCATTTTTGACATAATATAAGAGAAGAGTAATAGCGCTTCGCCGCACTCAAACGGTTAATACCGTACGTGAGTAAGAGGGTGAGGAAATTTATGAATTCATAGCATTTCTGAGCACCATATCTCAGAGAAAAGTAGATCTTTCATTATATGATAATATAATGTATAATATTCGTGTAAAATTAAGTAATACCAATTTGAGTTGATCACCGCAAAACATACATACAAACAAAATAAAACATTTTGTTTGTATTTTATTATGTCTTTTAACACCGTTTTACAACGATGTAAAATATTAATATCAATATAAAATTTACCATCTAAATGCACTTTCCGTTCTGTTCAATGCTTCAATTTTGTTTAGTATACAAATATTCTTTGCCGTTTAAGATTTCTAAAAGATTCCTTGAATTATACGTAAATGGCTAATGTTGAACATGATTCTTGTCTAGATAGTTTTGATATAAGGATCCTTGAATTTTTCACTAAAGGATCATGCTATACATTAGATTTTTCTGTATAATCTTGAATACCCTTTTAAAGGTAACAATTCTGAAAATAACTTTTATCTTTCATTTCAACCGTCTAACTGCTACGAAGTTCTATCGCGCTTGTCTTGTGCTGTGTCAAAAATGCCTAGAAGTGTGATCTCACTCCTGAACTTTACCATAATTTTCAGACTAGAAATTAAATCTTATTTTTCTCTCAATCAATGGGAAAATTATAGTAACATACAGCACCACGATCACACTTCCGCGCATTTTTGACAGAATATATGAGAAGAGTGATAGTGCTTCGCCGCATGCAAACGGTTAATATAGTACGTGAGTAAGAGGGTGAGGGAATTTATGAATTCATAGCATTTCTGGGCACCATATCTCAGAGAAAAGTAGATCTTTCATCATATGATAAGATAATGTATAATATGAGTGTGAAATTAATTAATACCAATTTCAGTTGATCATCGCAAAACATATATACAAACAAAATAAAAACTTTGGTTTGTATTTTATTATGTCTTTTAACACCATTTTACAACGAAGAAAAATATTAATATAAGTATAAAATTTACCATCTAAATGTACTTTCATTTTTTCAATGCTTCAGTTTTGTTTAATATACAGATCACTTTGCCGTTTAAGCTTTCTAAAAGATTCCTTGAATTTTACGTAAAAAGCTAATGTTAAGCATGATTCTTTTCTAGATAATCTTATTATAAGGATTGTAAAATATATTGTAAAAATTCTGTCAGAGTCAAGGAAAAGTAACAAAATTTTTTTATTCCGAAACGAACGATTACATTCAAGCTAACTACAGATCTGTTGAGTAGCAGCGGCGTTTCTATTTTACATTTTTCAATTATTTCAGTTGAAATTTTCTCTCAACAAGATCTTTGAATTTTTTATAAATCATGCTATACATTAGTTTTTTTCTGTACAATCTTTTAAATGTAATAATTCTGAAAATAACTTTTATCTTTCATTTTAACCGTCTGACTGCTACTAAGCTCTATCGCGCTTGTCTTGTGCTGTGTCAAAAATGCCTAGAAGTGTAATGCCTAGAAGTGCAGCTGTACTTTACTATAATTTTCAAACTAGAGATTAAGTGTTATTTTTCTCTCAATTAATGGGAAATTTATAGTAACATACAACACCACGATAGCCCTTCCACCCATTTTTGACATAATATAAGAGAAGAGTAATAACGCTTCGCCGCACTCAAACGGTTAATACCGTACGTGAGTAAGAGAGTGAGGGAATTTATGAATTCATAGCATTTCTGAGCACCATATCTCAGAGAAAAGTGGATCTTTCATTATATGATAATATAATGTATGGTATGATTGCAAAATTAATTAATACCCATTTGAATTGATCACCCCACATCCTGCGATAGCATCCTGCCTGTAACAGCTAAACAAGCTGGGATTTCATCCTTGATATATATAACAGATTCCTCTTTCAAGAGACCCCCAGAGCAGAAACAATAATACATACGCGTATGATTGAGAAAGAACGAATCTGGCACTGTTTTAACAATCCATCATGGTCTCCCATTCCGCATCTGTCGGTGCCTACCTTGAGTGTAAGGAGCAGGTCACACCTGACGCCGGGCACAATGGGAAAGTTTAATAGAGGTTTCGAATGGCCTCTTTGGCTAATAGAGAAGACCGATAGCCCCAACAAAGGAAACGTTATCCCTGTTATGTGTGGCAAATAACAATCCTGTCATTTGGGAGTAAAATGTTCAAGATGATTTTTATTTCTTCTTCATTTCTTCACTTCCGTTGTGAGGTGATGAGTTTTATAAGGCTTGAATACATTTTCCCCAAAACTGTTGTGTTGTTGTACTTGGCATATAGGAGCACAAAAGAATAACTTGTTTATTGTGTTAGTAATCGTGACTCGATTGACTGTTAAGTTACATTACGTTCGTTACTAAAAGGTGGGAAAAATCTGAATATGTCAGTAGTTTCCCGTCGAAAATAAAATAATTGCAGGCTGATACACTCTTTTCAATCACATTACTTACATGACAATGGGTAAATGCAATTTTATTTTACATATAATTCACAATAGCTTCAAACAAAGTGTAGAGAAAAACAATTTTTTAAATAAAAATATTTGTATTTAAAATATTTATTTCAATAAAATCTTTAAATAGGTAAATATATTTTGTAAATAGGTAAAATTGATATTTATATATCATTTTAAACTTATTATTACCTATATTTTTTAAATAGGTAAATACAATTTCATTTTACATGTAATTCCCAATAGCTTCAAACAAAATGTAGAGAAAAATATTTTATTTATTTTTTAAATAAAAATGTTTATATTTAAAATATTTATTTAAATAAAATCTTTAAATAGGTAAATATATTTTTAAATAGGTAAAATTAATATTTGTATACCATTTTAAACCTATTATTACCTTTATTTTTTAAATACTTAAAAAAATTATTTACACAAAATTCTAAAATTCAGTGTAAAGATTTTTAATATTGTTTTAAATAATAATATTTATATTTAAAATATTTATTTAAATAATATCTTTAACTATGTAAATATATTTTTAAATAGGTAAATATTTATGTATTATTTTAAACATATCATTACCAATATTTTTTAAGTAGGTCAATGCAATTTCATTTTACATAGAATTTTCAATAGATTCAAGCGAAGTTTAGCGAAAAATATATTTATTTATTTTTTTGGTGTACATAATGTGTGCTCTTTGAATTGAGAGAAAATAGATGTACAACTAACTGTTAAAGGTTTTTCACTCCGTCAAGTGTCCGACACACTGAAATTAATTATTTAAAATAATCCTAGTAAAGACCATGCAATTCTTTAGCACTGATATCTTTTGACATTTTTCTAATTTGGGAGTAAACTGCTCAAGGCATTTCTTATTTCTTCTTCACTCCCGTTGTTAGCTGATGCGTTAGATGCTAAAAGGCGTGTATATGTGTGTATGTATGTATATGATACATGTTGTTAGGTTATAAAAAGCCAGAATGAATTATCCGAGAGCAATGCTGCTAGAGTTGCCAATGAGCAAATAGGAATACTGTTAAATTAATTAATCAGTTAATATGAAATGTTTATACACCTATAAGTTGAATGTTTGGAAAAAATACAGACTTAAAAAAATTTTTTAATAATCTTAATGAACTTTTAAACTAAAATGGGTACAAAAATTTATTTTACTATATATAAGGAATATTTTACAAAAGTGATTTACGAATCTATAAAAAATTAAGTCTTACAAAGAATTTAAAAATAGGTAAAATATTTTCAAAGTTGTGCTGGAAAAATTTATATGAATAAAAATAGTAATGTGATGTTTTTAGTTTTATAACATTTAATGTATTTTTTTAAAGTAAGTAAAAAAATCTTTTTGGTACTGAAATAACTGTAACTTCAAACTTATTTAGCAATTTTAAGTCATGAAGTTCCATAATTATAAAAAAAATTAAGGTTTTTCGAAAGTTTTTATCACACTAACAAGTAACTAATATACTTAAAATTCTTACAGTAAACGAAATAAAAATATTTATATTTATTTTAAAATAATCAATATATTTTTGTTTACTATATATATTTGACTTACAACGTACATACACAATAAAGTATAACTAAAAACATAACATTACTATTTTTATTCATATAAATTTTTAAACAACTTTGATATTTGTTTTTTATTATTTTTTCAATTATGTTTTGATCGTGGAATATGTTCCAAGATGTAAAATTATTAATTCATAAAATGTTAATACGAAGAATAGAATTTATGCATAATTTGACATCATTAATGACGAAAAATCTAAGAAATTTTTTATTTATATACTTTTAAAGGATTTTAAATAAAAAATCAAAGGGAATGATTAAAGTGTAAAATATCAAATAAAAAGCTGAATTTAGAAGCTTATAAGTTTCAAAAACGTGTTTGAGTAACAGTTCTTTTAAGCATTAAATGAGTGGTAATGAAAATATATAATAAAAATTTATTTTTAATTTTTTAATGTAATATAAATTTTTGGGAAAAATTATCAAATAGAACTTTAAAAAATATTTTATAATTTTAAATGCTATTTGTCAATTTTCTTGTATGAAACAAAAGAAAGAATATTTATCTATCAATTTATGTAATAATTTTTATAACATTTGATGAGCTAAATAGGTTCATATTACTCGACAAACAGTTGGTAGTACAAAATTCAAGCCTTATGTGAGTCTCCTTGAATTTAAATAAGATCATGATAAGCAAATTGTTTTTATAAATTATTTCACAAATATTTTTTCTTTGATTTTCTTAATAAGGGAAGAGGGTTATAACAAACGAAGAATATAATCTATTTTATATAATACGAAAGAAATGTTGTAATCTTTTATTACTTCATGACTCGATGAGCAATAAATAAGTTAAATATTACTTGACAACAGCTGGCAGTACAAGATTTAAGCCTCATGTGAGGCTTCTTGAATTTTAATAGTATTATGGTAAACAAGTTGTTTTTATAAATCATTTCACAATTTTTTTCGTTAATTTTCAGAGAGCCAGAAGGTTATGATAAACAGATGAAGAATATATATTATTACTAGCAATTCCGAAAGAAATGTTGTAATATCTAATTACTTCATGACTTGATGAGCAATAAATAGGTTAAATATTGCACAACAACAGTTAGTAATACAGGATTCAAGCCTCGAGTGAGTCTCCTTGAATTTTAATAGGATCATAATAAACAAACAGTTTTTCTAAATTATTTCACAAATTTTTTTCGTTGATTTGCTCAATGCTGGGGAGGGTTATAGCAAATAGATGAAGAATATACATGTCTATTTTTAATATTAATACCGAAAGAAATGTAATAATTTATTACTTCATGACTGGATGAGCAATAAAGAGGCTAAATATTACTCAACAACAATTGGCAGTACAAGATTCAAGCCTCATGTGAGTCTCCATGGATTGCAATAGGATCTTAATAAACAAACAATTTTTATAAATTATTTCACAAATATTTTTCTTTGAATTGGTCAATGCGAGAGGGAGAGGGTTATAGCAAATAGATGAAGAATATACATGTCTATTTTTAATATTAATACCGAAAGAAATGTTGTAATCTTTTATTACTTCATGACTGGATGCACAATAAAGAGGCTAAATATTACTCGACAACAATTGGCAGTACAAGATTCAAGCCTCATGTGAGTCTCCTTGAATTTTAATAGGATCATAATAAGTAGTTTTTATAAATTATTTCACAAAATTTTTTTTTTAATTTTCTCAATAAGAGAGCTAGAGGATTATAACAAACAAATGAAGAATATATATGTCTCTTATTACTATCAATACCGAAAGAAATGCAATCTTTTATTTCTTCATGACTCGAGGAGTAATAAAGAGACTAAATATTAGCTAAACAACAGCTAGCAGTATAAGATTCAAGCCTCGTGTGAGGGTTCTTGAATTTTAATAGGATCATGGTAAACAAGTTGTTTTTATAAATCATTTCACAATTTCTTTTCGTTGATTTTCTTAATCAGAGAGCCAGAAGGTTATGACAAAGAGATGAAGAATATATATTATTACTAGCAATTACTAAAGAAATGTAGTAATCTCTTATTATTTCATGACTCGATGAGCAATAAATAGGTTAAATATTACTCGACAACAGTTGGTAGTACAAGATTCAAGCCTCATGTGAGTCTCCATGAATTGCAATAGGATCTTAATAAACAAACAACTTTTATAAATTATTTCACAAATATTTTTCTTTGATTTGTTCAATGTGAAAAAGAGAGGGTTATAGTAAATATATGAAGAATATACATGTCTATTTTTAATATTAATACCGAAAGAAATGTAATCTTTATTACTTCATGACTCCCTATTACACTAATGGGGACGCGAGCATATCCAAGAGAAAATGTTATTTAAAAAAATTGATTAAGTGACTGAAAGGAAAGAACACACACACACATACAAAACAAAATACATTTCGACATATTTAATAATTAACTTATTAAATTAAAACAACTTACTAAATTAAAAACAAATTTAATAATTATTAGTGACTTCCTTGGGCCTGTCTTTCAGAGCAAAGTTTTTCGAAGGAGGGTTTAATATTAGAAATAGACACTCTCAGTTCTTTTTCTATATTTAGCTGAGATCTATATTTTGTCTTCAAAGAAGCCACCGCAGAAAATCCAGTTTCACAAAGGTAAGATGTTGAAAATGGTAGTAGAATGCGAAATGCCCTTGTTTTTAGTGCAGAAAACTCATCATCCACTCCTGCCCAAAATTCAAAGAGTGATTTATTACTAAATTGTCTTTTGGTTTCGCCGCTTGCCGTGAAGTCTATGAAGGTTTCTTCCTCTTCAATTGAGAGTCCTTCGGGAGTATTTTGAAATGGATCCCTCACCCACTTGTAACTTGATATCAGTTTGTCGTCAGCAAGAAAGTACTTTTTAAAATTCTTTGCTAGCATTGCTAAATGATTTTCAATGGTTGCAAAAACAACTTTTACATGTTGTTCTTCAGCCTTGTAAGTTTTAATACAATCATTCAAATTTGCAAACATTGTTAAGTTTTCTTGCTTTAAATTTCTGCTCCACAATTCCAATTTCCTACAAAAAGCATTAACTTTATCACTCGTATCCAATATATGTGTATTTGCTCCTTGCAGATGAAGATTCAAGTTATTTAATTTCTCGAATATGTCGACCATGTAGCTCAATTTCATCACAAATAAACTATCGCGAAAATTCTCAGCTTCCGGTCTGTTTTCCTCTTCTAGGAAAACGGCGATTTCTTCTTTTAATTCATAAACACGTTGCAAAAATTTCCCTCGTGATAACCATCTTGCCTCGCAATAAAATAGTAACGCTGAATGTACTGCACCCATGTCTTTACAAAGTGCGGAAAAGATTCTTGATTTCAGGGGTCTCATTTTTATATAATTTACTACGGTTACAACCGTAGTTAACACAATATTCAAACCAGGACTCATTTCTTTGGAAGCCAAAGCTTCTCTGTGGATCATGCAATGTGTCCAGACGCACTGTGGCGATTTTTGTTTCACAAGTGCTTGAATACTTTGGAATCTTCCGGACATAGAACGAGCACCATCGGTGCATATTCCGACGCAATTTTTCCATTCTATGTTTGCCTCGTTCATAAAATCATTTAAGATAGCAAATAATGCGAGTGCTGTTGCTTTGAGTTCTATTGGTTTGCAGAAAAGTAATTCTTCTACTACTGACAAATCATCACAAAATCTAACATAGGCAATGAAATGAGCATCTTTATTACTATCTGTTGCCTCATCGAGTTGTATTGAAAACAATTTGTCACGCAACTTCGACAAAAGCTGACACTCTACATCTTCAGCTATATCAGCAATTCGACGGGCAACAGTATCATTTGAAACAGGTATAGACTGCAATTGTTTTGCAAAATTATCTCCAAACATAATTTCTACAATCTCAATTGCGGCTGGCAAAATAAGCTCTTCACCAATGGTGTGAGGCTTTTTACATCTGGCTATTTTATATGAAAGTTTGTAAGAGGCAATTAAAGCTTTTTCATTCACAGACAAAGTTTTTTTAAACAATGATTTTTGCTTTTCATATGATTTTAATTTTAATTCGAAGAATTCTCTGGGTTTGTTTACGTACTCACTATGAAGCGTTTCCAAATGTCGTTTAAGTTTATTAGGTTTCATGCTGTCTGCCGCCAACATTTTTGAGCAAATGATACACAGGGGCCTTTCTTCTTCATTTACTTCAGTACTAGTGAACCCAAAATTTAAGTATTCTTGAGAATATTTTCTTGATTTTATTTTCGGAACCACGCTCGTCTGTGTACTTGTTGATGCTTGTCTATCGTCTAATGCTCGCTTACGCCCGCTTAAAAATTTATCCATGATTCTGCATAAGTCTGCTGCCGTGAATATTTAATACCGTGAATTGCAATTACACGAAAATATATATAACATACACATTAAGAATAGATTCAATAGCGATAAGAAGGATCGACTCGAATGAGATTGTCTGGAATTGAAATTGGCGTCATAGAACTTTCTCCTTCTCCCTATGAGAAAACATTTGTTCACATCTGCGCACGCTCCTAACTTAACTTTTAAGCTGACCAGACAAATTCCAGACAAATCGAAACTTCTCGCGAAACCGTGAGAATGCCCGACATGGCGGGACGCAAGAGCAATAAAAAGGCATAGGATTATTGTTTTTTCAATGCTGAGTATCAGTGTTGCAAAATGTCAATAAATTTCCGTATTCTTGGTAATTTGCAAAGTTTAAAATTAAGGTTGTAGTGCAGGTTTAGCGCCATAATGCTCAAAATACATTATTATTGTATACATTTTATTGTACGCGGTGGGGAGGGGGGCGCGATGAAAATTATGATTGAAAATTGGGCCGTGAATACTAAAAGGTTGAGAAACACTGTTGTAATCTCTTATTATTTCATGAGTCGATGAGCAATAAAGAAGTTAAATATCACTCAACAATTGGCAGTACAAGATTCAAGCCTCATGTGAGTCTCCTTGAATGTTAATAGGATCATAATAAATAAACTGTTTTTATAAATTATTTCACAATTCTTTTCGTTGCTTTTCTCATTAAGGAAGAGAGAGGGTTACGGCAAAAATATAAAGAATATACATGTGTTTTATTAGTATCGATACCGAAAGAAATGTTGTAATCTCTTATTATTTCATGAGTCGGTGAGCATCAAAGAAGTTAAATATCATTCAACAATTGGCAGTACAAGATTCAAGCCTTATGTGAGTCTCTTTGAATTTTAATAAGATCATGATAAACAAACTATTTTTCTACATAACCTAGAATACCAATATAAATAAACTTATTCATATTTTTTTTTCTCTGATTTCCTTATAATAAGGTTGCAAGAGAGTTGTAACTAAACAGACGAAAAATAAGTGTGACTCTTAATACTGTTAGAGATCATACTTAATTGTAAAGATAAAAATGCATTAGTTTTGCATGATAAAAAATTATAATTTTCAGAACTACTTTTACGAAGTCCAAAATGCTCTTTTACTACTATTAAGTTACAAGGTTACTTTCCCAATTAACAAATAAAACAAGTATTAATAGTATTCAAAATTAAAATTGTTGATTCTGATGTTAAAATAAAGATATATTGAAAACTGCTGAAATTCTAACCATCTCAAATAAATTATACTAATTATAAAAATTTAAGACGATTCATGAAAAATAATTTTGGAAGCTAATTCAAAGTAAAACTAAAACATTAAGTTGGAAAATGGTTAGCTTATTCAATTAAGTATATCAAATATAATATTTTTTCGGAATAAATAATTTAACTTTCGAAACTAATTAAATTTGAAACGTAGAATATTTATGTTCATTTCATTACTCAACTAAATAAACAAAAAGAGGAATTAATGGTATTTAGAATTTAAACTACTGATTCTTTCTGTAAATTAAAAAAATATTCAAAACTGTTGAAATTTTAAAAATTCTCAAAAAAGTTATTTTAACTATAAAAAATTAAAGTTATTCCAGAAAACTAATTTTGGGAGCTAATTCAAAGTTAAACTGGAATATTAATTTGGAAAATTGTTAACTTATCCAGTATATCAAATTTAATACTTTTTCCAGATAAATAGGAACTAGTAAAAAAATAATGCACATAAATTTTGAACAAATTAAATACTGTCTCTTTCCTTATATAAAAAAATTATTAAAAATATTATGCCCTAAAAGTTATTTAAAAAGTAGCTTTGGAAATTAATTCAAAGAGAAACGTACAATATTTATATTCATTTTATTAACCAACTAAATAAACAATAACAAAAAAGGAGATAACTGTATCCAGAATTAAAACTGTTGATTTTGCCAGTGAATTAAAAGCTTATACAAAACTACTGATATCTGTAAAATCTCAAATAAATTATCTTAATTATACAAAAATTTGGAGGTTTTGGAAAGTTCAAATTCAAAGAAACTTTTAAGCTTCCAAAGAGAAACGGGAACATTAGCTGATAAATGAATAATTTACTCAGTTATATATATCAAAGATAACATTTTTTTTTCAAGATAAAATGAATTAAAAAATGAATTATAAATGAATAAATTTTAATAAATATTGCCTCTACACTTGGCCATCATTTTATACAGATAATGTAATAGAAATTATTGAAAGAACAACTTCGGAGAGAGACATAGAATATTTGATATTAATTTCATCGCACTAAAAATAAAATAAAGACGAAAGATGGCTGAGTGGTAGGGCTCTGTTCTTCGGGACCGGAACTAGCAGGTTCGAATTCCACTTCTGGCATGAAAGTTCGTAGTCATTTGGAATCAACTTTAACCCTCCGAGTGGAACACACCGATTAAAAAAAGTCTCCAAAAATACACTAAAGGTTTATTGTGTCAATGGCCAAAGCGTTCTATGATTTTTACTTCACCCTTTGTCGAGTAGAATGGAATACGGGAAACCCACTCTCATTATTGTCCCTTTACTTCCGGTTATAAATAGATATATAAATAGATATATAAATTAATTCAAAATTGCTGAAATTCTATACATCAAAAATAAATTACCTTAATCATAAGGAATTAAAGCTATTCTTTGAAATTAATTTTCGAAGCTAATTAAAAATATATAAATAAAAAAATAATAGATAAAATAGGGAACATCAGGTGGAAAAGGGTTAATTTACTCAGTTAAGTATTTCAACGATAACATTTTTCTTCCTGATAAAACGGAACAGATTAGATGATGCACATAAATTTTAATTATCTCCATTTTACCATCTTTTTTATATAGATTTTAGTCTAAAACAATTAAATTGAAATAATAGATGATACATTTTTTTCCTAACTATGCCTTTTCCAAGGGATATTTCAGACACGTTTGCTTTGGGATAGATTTTATTACGGAAAAGAAATTATTGGATTCTTCATCATAAAAAGAAAAAGGAAAACTATAACTTAATTTTCTAATAAAATATAACAACAAATTATTGAATTATTTGTCATAAAAAAAGAAAGATTAAGAATTAATTCTCTAATGAAATAAAAAGAAGAAATTATAAAATACTTGGCCATAAAAAGAAAAAGGAAGACTATGAATTAATTTTCTACTAAAATATTATTTCAGACACGTTTGCTTTAGGGAATAGATTTTATATAAAGGCAAAAGACAATTAATTATAGGATTCTTCATCATAAAAAAGAAAAAAAAAACTATAACTTATTTTCTAATAAGAATATAACAACAAATTATTGATTAATTTCGTCATAAAAAAAAAGAAAGATTGAATTATCGAGAAAAGATTAAGACTTAATTCTCTAATGAAATATAAAAGAAGAAATTATAGAATACTTCGCCATAAAAAGAAAAAGGAATACAACTAAGAAATTAAATTTTCTAATAATAAAATAAGACAACAAATTATTGAATTTCTTCGTCATAAAAAAGAAAAAAAGAAAAAGGAAAACTATAACTTAATTTTCTAATAAAATATAACAACAAATTATTGAATTATTCGTCATAAAAAAGAAAGATTAAGAATTAATTCTCTAATGAAATAAAAAGAAGAAATTATAGAATACTTCGCCATAAAAAGAAAAAGGAAGACTATGAATTAATTTTCTAATAAAATATTACAACAAATTATTGAATTCTTCGTCATAAAAAAGAAAAAGAAAACTATGAATTAGTTTTCTAATAAATTATAACAACAAATTATTAAATTCTTCATGATAAAAAGAAAAAAAACCATGAATTAATTTTCTAATAAAATATAACAACAAATTAATGAATTTTACGTCATAAATAAAGGAAGACTATAAATTAATTTTATAATATAATATAACTACAAATTATTGAATTCTTCGTCATAAAAAGGGGGGGACTATGAATTAATTTTTGAATAAAATGTAGCAACAAATTATTGAATTTTTCATCATAAAAAGATAAAGGAAGACTATGAATTAATTTTCTAACATAACAACAAATTATTGAATTCATCATCATAAAAAGATAAAGGAAGAATATGAATTAATTTTCTAAAAGAATATAACAACAAATTATTCAATTCTTCGTCATAACAGGAAAAATGACCATGAATTAATTTTCTAATAAATATAACAACAAATTATTGTATTCCTTGTCATAAAAAAGAAAAAAGGAAGACTAAGAGTTGGTTTTCTAATAAAATAGTTTTATTAGAACTATTTTGCAAGATGCGAGCATGGGTGGGCTCTTCGGTCCACTCACGGTTTTAGCTGCGAGCCGAAAAGTCCTTATCTCCCCACCCCCCAAATTACCTCCCTACATCATCAATTGTTGCCAGCATTGATGCATTACATCAGCCTGTTATCCTGCCAATACACAATGCCATCTGAACGTGATGGAAGAGGCCTGGATCAGAGGGTCATCCTGCCTTTAACACCTTCAACACCGAAGTTGTATATTTTGAGAGGAATGATACTCTCACAGCAATTTTCGAATCTCCTCTGGGATATTTTTCATCCCGATGAAGGCGGCGGCGTCAGTCGAATTTTTGATATCTCACTCTCCCCAGCAATTCAGCGTTTGGTCACGCATTTGACCGCTCGGACGTCGTTCTACATTTCACCCATCATTGTGCGGAGGGATGTTTTTCATTGTGGCGAAAATGTCTGTATCAATTGTGCGGGGTTTTTTCTCCTTCTCCCCTATTTGCATGTGGTAAAAAGGCATCCATTAAAAAAAATGGCCGCAGTATGCAGGAAATTAAATTTAGGAAATCCGTTAGGTTATTAAGCTGGAGATAATTTGGATAAAATTACTTACGGCCGGTCAAAGGTCGGCCTGTAAAAGCAACGTCGTGACATTTTGTCAATTTTCATTAAATATGCCCCTTTGTTACATTTCCCAAGCGCTTGAAAGTGAATAGGAAAAGCCGAATTGCAATGGGACATGCCCTAAACAGATAAAGCGGCTTAAAATGCAAATAAATGCAGAACCACTTAATTATGCTTTTTCGGTGGCAATTATGAGCTAATATTAAATTTCCGTGATATAATGCAATACGGAGAAAAATTCTTTTGGAAACATACAATGAATATCCGCATGAACTTTAACATACTACCTAATCTTTTTAAAGATTATTTCATGCTTCAATTTTTTTGGAGATAATAGAATGAAATACGAAATTACATTGTTAATCGACTGTGATTACAATATGAAATATACAATTAAAGTAATTAAATTAGACTAAGATATTTACTCATTCTAAAATTATTCATAAATTTATGATAACATGCATATTATATAACGAGTATTATTTTTTCCCTTTACATAGATTTAAAATTTTCCTATTCGAGTTTGATTTTTAAAGGTTAATTTCTTTGCACAAGTCATTATATTACTAATTAATTTTAACAATGGTCAACTAAAGACTATCTTAAATTCCTTTACTTTAGAGACTACGTCCATAAAAATTATTTACATTTTCAGTTTATTTACATCACAGGTTCCCGACACGGGAGGTACCGCTCTCCATTGGGTACTGAAGCCTTCCATGCAGGTGGTTCTATACTCAAAAATAAATTAAGAATGAAAAAAAGAGGTTCATACACGATTTGGTAAAGATCTATCTGAGTTTGGTGACAATGGACAACTTCTTATTATGAGAAAAAATCTGAGGACAAAAATACGCGATTTCTATTATTTATTAGTATGTATATTTAATATTAGTAAATACAAGGCAGTAAATACAAGCAATAATATTAGTAAATACATGCGGGTGGTTCTATACTCAAAAATAAATTAAAAATGAAAAAAAGAGGTTCACACACGATTTGGCAAAGATCTATCTGAGTTTGGTGACAATCGACAACTTCTTACTATGAGAGAAAATCTGACAACAAAAATACAAGATTTATATTATTTATTAGTATGTATATTTAATATTAATAAATACAAGGCACATTAAAAAAGTAATGAGCTATACATACATGGGACAGCAGCAATTTTTTAATTAAGAGATATCGACTAAGATATAAACTAAGGGACATATTCCCTTTTATTAAAAATCTGTAATTGCTCCAAGAACCAATTTCGTTCCTCATACTGCACTTCATCAGCCGACTAAAATTCCCTAATACTTAAATATTTTTGAGCTCTCCTAACACATGTAAATCACAGGCAGCCATGTCAAGACAGTAGGAGGCATGGTGAGGACCTCCATCTAAAATTCAAGCCTTCAGACATTCACCTGTAAAATTTCGTTACTTCACCTTTTTTTTTTTTTTTTTTTTTTTTTTTTTGTAAAGAATCATGCTATTACACGTTTTTCCTCGCTTCTATTTTAAAATGTAAACCTGAAATTTAGATTGAAATTTCATAAAACGTTATACAATTATAAAAGTATTCTGGGCTTAAATTTAAAAAAATCATTTGGTGTAACAAGCTCCGGCCCTTTATTTATTGAAGTCACTTTATATATGTGTGTGTGTGGTTGCATGTAGGTAAATATGTACACATAACTACAAGCATATATTATATATATATATATATATATATATATATATATATTCATATATATATATATATTCATAAAATATATATATTGATAAAATTAGATCGATAAATATTAGATAGATAAAGACTGATAAAGACCGTTCAGGCCTGATCAAACAATTGTTTTAACTGTGTATGGAAGTCGTAAACCTTTCACACCAATCCTTCTTTCTTCCTTTCCGTTTTACAATTACTAGGCTTAATGAAGTTATAGAGTTTTGGTTCTGTTTTATTATATATATATATATATATATATATATATATATACATATATACATATATATATATATATATATATAATATATATATATATATATATATATATTAATTAAAATAAAATATATAATTATACAATTAGAAATAAAAAAAAAATATTTTTTATTTAAAAATAAATATATAACAAATATTATTAAGTATTTAATATTTAAAAATTTTATAAATAATTTGATATAGATATTAATCACGGAAAATGTTAAATTTAATTACTAATTATATATACTTACAATTAATTATAAAAATTATATATATATAATATGTTGCTGAATTAAGAAAAATTATTTGTGTTTTTAAAAAAAAAAAAAAATAAAAAAATTTGTTAAAAATAAAAATAATATTTTTTTTTTTATGTTTTTTATATATATTCTTAAAAAATATTTATAAATTTTAATATATTACAAATATATAATAAAATAAATATATATATATATATTAATATTTTTATATATTATATAAATAAATATATATATATATATATATATATATATATATATATATATATATATATTATATATATATATATATAGATATACTATTATATATATATAAATAAATATATTAATATATATAAATATATATATATATAATATATATAAATATTATATATATATAATATATATATATATTATTATATATATATATATATATATATATATATATATATATAATATATATATATATATATATATAATAAGGAATGTAGCATTAAAAAGAATCCACATTGTTTGAATAAAATTAAATCAAATTAGACAAAAAAAAGAAATTTGAAAAGAGAAACAATGTTTATTGTAGCATCATCTCACGAAGAAATCAGGATGAAAAACCCGTACATGAAAATTTATAGTTGTGTGAGCCAACCAATCAGGATTATTAATGGTTAATCACGTGGAGGACGTTTAATGATGTGGTCGAAGTGAAACTAATTATATACATGTTAACTAACTAAATTATATGACTTAATATAAGACTTGCTGATTGAAGCAGAAAATTATTTTGGTGTTTTAGGGTTCACGAAATTAGTAGAAAAAACAAACCATAATAGCCAAATTTGGTCAGAAAAGAATAGAATCCCCCGAAAATTATTTTAAGGTAGACATACTTATGTTGGTTAGATTTTAGGGCAAAAATATCATTACAAATATACATAATAGAATTCAAAATATATTACAGCTAAAATGGAATGTGTTATCAGCTTTATCGAGATAATATTAGTCATTGACTCAAAATTAGTAGTAACGTGTAATATCGATGCATCAGTGGTCCTTTCTAAGTATGTCATTATATGAGAGTACAATGATAATATAGCAATATTTCCATGTTCCATTTCGAAAACAAGTACTTGTTGTTCTTTAAATAAAAACTTCCTGGACAATAAGACTCCGCGCAGAGTTATTTTTCACAATAGAACAACCCATCATGGGGTTTCAAACTTCCTCCAATAGGCATAACGATTAATATTGGGAAGATATCATTATAATATGAAGCCTCCATTCATTCCTGAACTTAGAATGCTTGATTGATTAGCCATTTAAACTCTTAAATCGCACGTCCTGTCAGACTGGGTTTTAAATCAAAATTATCTTGACAAACTAGTATGGAAAAAATACAGGATAAACTCACGGATGCATGGTTAGGGTGATTGCTTACTTTCTGGCCGAAGAGGATACCCTCTATCTAATTACTGCCGATGCGTATCGGGGTGGAGTCTCCAAAAGATTTCTCCAAGTCAAAATGACCGTCCTCGAGACAATGAGGTGTCGCAGCTAACCAACCATCAGCAGGCTTTTCGAGCCATTGAAGGGTTCCTCGTTAACATCCAAATGGCAAAAACAAGAAATGTCTCCAGAGAAGTCATTACAACGTCACGCTGTCCTTTATCATAAGTAAGTCTTGCACGCACAGAGACAGAAGCATTAAAATGAGACAAAATACAGGTCTTAGGGTTTTATCATAATTTTCCATGTTCTGTTTAAAAAATTACACGATTAGGAGGAAGTATCAGGATTTGAGTGACTTCTTGGGTGGCATATTAATGAAAGTTTTCAATATTTCTGGATTTGAAGAGAATTTCGGAACGGAAAAATATCTAAAATAGGTATTTTTCATATTTTTATTGCTTAAAATGTATTGTGTAGGATGTTTGACAAATTAGAATTTACAGGACCTTCGTAAATAAATTGTCAGTTATTATTCGTGCCCTATAAGCTTAACTCTTTGTATATTTTAAGTGAAATGTTTACTTTAATTATGTACATTTGAATGTAATTTAGGTTTTTCATAGTCAGAATACAGGTTTTTTACCTTTTAATATAAACTTTAGCATAAGGTAGTAACAAAAATCACACAAAAATTTAATTTTAAGATTTTGATGAACATATATTCTAAACATCCCTAGATCCGAAAGATAAACATATTTTATATTTATTAGTTTCTATTGTGAGTATGAAAAAAAATCCACGTGCAGTTCTTACTTCAAAATTGTAAATCTGTGTCACATTTGAGCCAAATGAGTCCAATGAAAATTCAAAGATCATTATGGAAGTTATATAAATTTTAGCATAAAGTAATAACAAAAATTTAATTTCGAGATTTTGATGAACATAAATAAACATAAAATCAAAGATACATTTTTAGAATTATAGTTAATTTATCGTGAGTATGAAAGGAAAATCCATGTGCAGTTCTTACCTCAAAATTGTAAATCTGTGTCAAATTTGAATCAAATAATTCAATTGAAAATTCAAAGATCATTATGGAAGCGTTATGAAAATTGATATCAATCAAGAACCCCTGGTTGCATAACACTTTTTGCAATCATTATAACGGATCTCTTTAAGTGGGAGGATTATGACAAAGAAGAGTGAAGAATACTCATATATTCTGAATAAACATTATATTGGATAATCCGCTAATGAGAGTAGTAATCGTGTCTCAAATAAGTAGATGGTAGCGATCCAAACCAATCCGTTAACTCCGCTAACTACGATAAAACCTGGATTTTCATTGGTCCAATAGGGGAGCAAAATAACTCGAACAACCTTGCTTTTTAAAAACAAATTATGACCCAATCATGACCCAATAATATAAAATACAACGCCCTCTCTTGTTACCATTTTCGTAGTTCATAATATAATTAGTATAATTATTTCAAAATTCAAGAGGTCTAATTTTATTTTCATGTCATGATTCAGAGATAATAAAGGTACAAAGATAATTTCTATGAAATTTCAGTTATATTTTTGTGGGAGTGTTGAAATCTAAAATCAAATTTAAACGCTAAGGTTGAAAGGATTCTTAGTTCAGTTGGGAAAAAAAGTAGGTCTTTAAATTTAAATAAAACTTGGAAGAAACCAATTGCAGTTACAGCATTTTACATTGTCCCTATAAGGGTAAGATCCTAATAACAAACGATATAGATAATGGAAGCTACATCTATTACCATGAAAGATTTAATAGAAAAATCAGTGGCTCTTGCTGAAAATAGACAATGGAGGCAAAGAAGTACTCTCCCTTCAACTTTGAGTTTTGCAATCAACAGGTACCTTGATATCTATATGAAGTTGACTATCTGTCAAGTGTTAAAAAACATTCTCTGTTATTTAATGGGGTAAATAATTTAGCCAACGGAAACAGTAGCAAAATACGTAAGACAACAAATTTCTCAACTGTTTTTTCTCAGTTCTTTTGTTATATCAATCCTTTGTGAAAAAAACAAAATGATTCTATAATTGTAAAAGGATCAAGGACTTTAGTTGAGCTCCGGAGGGCACTATACAGCATTTTTAGGAGGCAAGCAAATATTCTTCTTTCAACTTTGGGTTCTTTAAACAACAGGTATGTTAATACTTATATGAAGTTGGCTATCTATCAAATGTGAAAAAACATTCTCTGTTATTTAATGTCATAAATAATTTAGCCAATGAAAACAGTAGAAAAATACGTAAGGCTCCATGTTTCTCAACGGCTTCTTCTCAGTTCTCTTGTTATCTCTATCCTTTGTGCAAAAAAGCAAAATAATTCTATAATTGTAAAAGGATCAGGGACTTTATTTCAGCGTCGGAGGGCATTATACAGTATTTTTATATTTTGTTGGAGTTATGAAGCTTCGTACACAAATACATTACACTGCAACTAAATTAATCATATATAAAATCAATTTTTAAGTATCAGATAAATGCTTATTGATTTTTGTAAAACTTTTTGTTAATTTTTAAAATACTTCTTATAACTTAATCTTGCCTTGGTGCCGCTAAAGATCTGACAAACGTTCATATCAGACATTTAAATAAATATCAAAATTCGTTCCAAGTTTCAAATTTATTTAGATTCAAATCCGAACTTTTTCATCTTAATTATTCAAAAAAATATTCAAGCATTTAAATAATAATTTTGTCAGGATCAGTAGCCAGACAAGTCAAGTCCCCTCCCCCCTAAATTCAGGAGGTTAATGCATTGCATATTAACATTTACAAAAGTACATTTTCAAGTATAATTTTTTAATACTGCATACTCAGTCATAATTTAATTTTTAAATAAAAATTTCTCTTTTTTAAAATTTTCATTTTCATTTTTAATTTTAATCTTTTTGGTCTAATTATTCTCATATATTTATTTATTCATTGAAGAATATTACGCAAGATATTGATGAACTATTATAACATTGAATTTTAAATAGTTTTTAATTCTATTATCAACATAGAATATTAGTATTAAATTATTTAACTTTTTATTAATACTATAATTTGTTTTATAAATTTTATGTTTTGGGTTGAAAAAATAGTAAAATATATAATAATAATTCAATTGGTTTTATTATAAATTTCACTTATCTTTTAAATCAAGATTTTTCTTATTATATTATAAAATCAATTAAGTCATCTAATATCATACAAAAAAACCATTCACAGACTGTAAATTGTTGTTTTTCCATTTCGGCATCTGCAATCATAAAGAATAAATAAATAAAACATTAATTTGTTTCCTTTTCTGTGATCTGCAAATGAATTCATAAAAACGTTGTTTCTCCATTTCGGCATCTGCAATCATAAAGAATAAATAAATAAAAGATCAATTTGTTTCCTTTTCTGTGATCTGCAAATAAATCCAGAAAAATATCCCCGAGAACTGTTTACAAAACAAGTCATACACTACGGACACGTAACAAGGCACTAAAAGTCCGTTTTGCACTGCAATATTGAATCTAATCTTGCCTCTAAAAAATCAATCAATCCCAATGATTAGAGAGCAAACGAGGAAATAATTTCATATCGAACCTCCTCCAGTGAGAGAGCAAAACACAAAAGGAATGTTAAACATCATTCACAAAACACATCACTAATGAAAAAAGCATTTCTAATGTATAACATTGTGACACCATCTGAAACAATTTCACCTTTAGAATTCACCGAGGAAACACTACTTAGTGCCATTTTGCCAATTACTCGGTAAACCTCAAATTAAAAAGCGATGTCGGCCTTCCTTTTCAGGCGTTCATTACCAATTCGCGTATGCATTATAGGGAAATTGCGCTGCCATCTGTCTAACACTGAGGAACAACTGTCTCTTTACTTTTGATTGGCTTATTAATGCGCGCCGGTTCCAAAGGCCTCTTTTCAATCGGCCATTTTGGTGATTACAGTCGAATATACCCCCGGGTCATAATTGGCACTTAGTGGCTGTTATAAATGCCGTTTAAACGACCGATGCCGGTCAGCTCAGAAGAGATGATTGCAGCATTGAGATTGCTATTAGGAAATGGATTTCTTTTTATTCCACCATTTATTTCTCTGTATTGCCTTCTTTGAGTGATATAATGAGTCTCATTATAAGACAATAATTCATCTGTTATGCGACATTCGCTTATTGGGGGTCCCGGGACCAGTTCGAGTCCTACTGGAAAGTTGCCCAGTGGCGTTTTGGGTCGACAAATTCTCCATAAATTAAGGCTCAAGAGGACAGACGGAAAACGAAATGGTTTCGAATGACATCTCCAGTTCCATTGCCGATAGCCATTGTAGATGGGATTAGGCAATAAATTTCTTGAGATAATTAATAATTTTCTGTTTACATTCCTTCTTTTGGGCGTGTATTGAGATATAGTATATTAATTTAGCTTTAAGTGTTGACTTTATACTTGTGTAACATATAAATAGTTCTTTAAATTTTACAAGACGTTTTGTATAAAGTATGCCAAAATTATCCACGCGTAAATTTATAATTTTTGGACCTTCAATTTATCTGCATTCTTCTCTTATTCAGGGCTCACTTCTTTAACTTTATTTCTTATATATATGAGTAGAGGTATGATATCATGTAAAGCCTTTAAAATATTTATATTTAATAAATTACATATAGCATTACCAGGCTTCAAATTCATTACATTTTTTTCTATATTGAAAAAAATTTATATCTATTTATAATTACCATGGAAAAGTTACACTTGATTTTTAATCTATTCTTTCAGTAAACCATTTCATTTTAGGAATCAAGCTAGAAATAAATTAAAAAAAGTGTTGATACAAATTATAAAAGATTATAAAAGATATTTGTTGAATGAGTGACATTTAACAAATTTTCTCTAGTGAATTTTTGAAAGCACATAGCTTCTCGTATTTCATGATTTTTTATATATACCAGAAATACTTTGATAAGACAACTTTACTGAGATTCACATTGTTATTTCTTTCATATTTCACATTTTAATTTTTCCTTTTGGAAGCAGCTTTAAAACCAAGACTTATCATGTGAGAAATTTGGTTTAGAAATTGACTTACATGTAATTCAGTTAAGTACTTTCGTAAGTAAATAAGATAACAATTATTTTAAAAAAACATTTTGTCAAATTCTCATCAAATTAAGTTTCTTTCATGGAGTGTGCAAGAGAACTTATCAAATCGGCGTTTAGACATAAGGTACTACTTAAAAAACTACGCCATGGCAACAACTGCTGTTGATTTAGTAAACGTCAATCATGGTCTGAGTTGATTTAGTCCAACCTGGTAAGGAGCAAGCACTACATACGTAACCTCAAGACTGCCAGAAAAAAACCTAGGAAAAAGATCACCTGAAGTCTCAATAATTATTCTCAAAATTCTAAATCTTTCTTTTCCATGACACTATTCTAGTTTTTTTTAGCATATTAATAGGATTAAAACCTAAATTATTTGCACCAGTTAGTAAGTTTAGTATAAAAACTACTGTAATAAATTACGACCACGTCAAGTAAAACACACACAATTCATAAAACGACTGCAATTATCTTATTAAAACCTTAAAGCATGCGTATTATCCTATAAAAATGAACCTCTACTACTTTGAAAATAAAATTAAAAAATCTATTAGATGATGCAAATGAGAATAAATACCATGTCTGAATTTAATTATATTAATTATATACCAAACTTAGTATTTTTATGTCTCTCTCTTTATGTGCAATCACTGCGATTAAGTAATTATCTGAGGGTAATTAAGACCTCCACCATCAGCTAATATATTCCTTACACAGCAGACTTCTGATTATATTTAATTGGGTACATGAAGGGGTGATTATTTCCCTAAATTAATTAAAATGCCATGTATAAAGTCCTCTTTTTTTACCACGATAATTCACATGCAGGTTAAAACGTTTGATGCTAAAGGTTCTTAAAAGAATAAGATATTGAGGTTCTTTCATAGAATTTGCTAAAAGAATAAGGTATTGTTTAGACATGGCAGTTGAGTTTATGAAGAAGGAATGCATTTTAGCAATTCAAGTTGCTCAATCTAAATATTAATTACTAGTATTTAGCCCGTCATATGCCGGGATCAGTAAAATTTTTAATTTTCCAGAATTGTAAAGTACCCTATGAGGCATGTAAAAAAATGGCTTGTTTTTTAGCTGAGAATTATCGGGTACACGCTCAATAATTTGTTTAGCTTCATACTCCTCTAGTCTTACGATACTGTGAATGCAGTTTAGAATCACGTTGAATTCATTTAGAAAGATAATTCAAAGTTTTCTTAGCTAAGTCAAAATTATTATTAAGTTATTCCCATTTTTTTTTGACACAGTAATTAATGGAAGTAAAGGAATGAAATTATCATTTCCACTACACCTTGGATGTAGATAAAATTTGTTTTCAATACCAGTGATAAAATTTTCATTGCAACAAAAAAAATCGATGATTAAATTTAAAATTATCACATATGTACCTTATTAAGCCAAATATAAAAGAAAATCATTTACGTAATATCAAAGTTCAGTGATAAAATGTATAAAAATAATGCAGACGATATTTAAATAATTTAAAATAATAAATGATTAAATGAGATGGTTAAAGGAATGACGTTAGAATGCTAGAAAAAAATGTTTTTTTACCTATTTATTATGTGACAAATTGATAAATTTAATCTCCTGCTCTTAACTGTGGAAAATAGGGCTTGAAATAAAGGCATTAAATGCTAGAAAAGGAGGGGGAGGAGTGGATTTCGAATGTTACTAACCTTAACTCCTCAAGAATCTAATAGGGATGCCTCTATCCATTCCAGGTACAACGCTTCATAAATTCGAGGACAAACGGACAGATAACTTAGGCTGTTATTATATACGGACTAGTTTCTAAACTTTATTTATTTTATGAATTCAAAATTACAGAAAAGAGGAAATAAAAATTCGTTAAACTGATAACTTCTAAGTTCAGCAGAGATACTGTTTTAAACCTTCATTCACAGAATTTTCAAAAATTGAACTAATAACTCAATACATTTATCACTTTTTTATATAACGGGCTTTAATAATTGGTGAGTTTAAAAATTACAAATTAAATGAAAAGATACAAATAGGATACAGGTAGAGTGTTGCTTTTCATTTATTGAATTTGTGAGCAGGGCCGTTCATGGCAGTATGCAGTAAATGCCCTCCTCGTCTTCCATGATTTCTTATATATACCTTAAATACTTTGATGAAACAGCTTAGATCCACAGGCATGCTTATTTATTTTAATTTCTTTTTTTGAAAGCCGTTTTAAAACCAAGAATATCATGTGAGCAATTTTGTTTAGAAATTGACGTACATGTTAATCAGTTAAGTAGTTTCGCAAATAAATTGGATAGCAATTATATATATAAAAAAAAATTAAAAAAAAATTGTCAAATGCTCATCAAATTAATTTTCATGGCCAAATTTAGGGGATCCAAGTTTGGTTAACCCCTTCCCTGTTTTGCCCGTATGCCGTTCGGGCACAGCTTTCGGGCCTTTACTGATTTGCCCGTACGGCGTACGGGCAATCTGATTTCTATTTCGCTTGCAGTGTTTCAGCTGTATTTTTTCCTATATTAGTAACAAATTTTTCGTATAGATGTCCAGTAAATGATAGTTTGAAGTTTATTGTATTTTCTACTCTGATTGGTTCAAATTGGTTTTTTCGCATGTTTTGTATCAGAAGACGAATTGTTATCTTTTAGTGTATAGCTTTCTGGTTATATTTTACTAACCGCTTGATGATTTTTATTGATGTAAGAGTTGAATAATATATTTTTACTTTTAAATAATGGATAATTCAGAGCGTATGGAGCGAATTTCTTGTGATTCGAACTGTGACTCGGAATCAGAAACTGAATTATCTGTAAATGACTGTAGCGAAAGTTTACTAGATGACCTGGATAGTAGTGACTGATAGTAGTACAGATGGAATCAGTCAAACAAGACAATTTTTTAAAATTAATTGTGATAATCCTTCGGATCCGCCTCCTAGATTAGCTTTTAGTGGTATTTCAAAAATTAACTTGGATATCGATGAGACTAAAGGTAAACTTCAGTTCTATGATGCTTTCATAGAAAGAAAAAGAGTTGTAATAAATGCTTAAAAATATTAGAAATGTTAATTTTAATAACATATCTTTACTTAAAAATGTTAAATGAACAAGAAAATGCAATAAAAAAATGTGACTTTTTTTGACCGAATTCTGGAAAAAAATTAAACTGTCAAAGGGTTAATATACTGTAAAATGGAATTTATAATTTACAGTGTATAATGACAAATACATCATTAAATAATCTTTCTTTGTTGTTGTTATATAATATAGCAATCTCAATAAGCATGCTATTACATATTATACTCACTTTCATAGCAATACCTTTCTTATATTTTTCTTTTCAATGAAAAGATACAAACATAAAAAAAACTATCATACAAATAGGGATTTACCTTTCGTTTCCTGAGTCCGTGAGCAGGACCGTTAAATATAAGTATGAATGTAGCGAATCCCCAGTGTGCAAATGGCAATAGAGGAGCCAAATTTGGGCAGTAAAGTGGAAGTAGTCTTGTAAAGTGGAATTTACAATTTACAATGTGCACAGGCAAATGGAATATTTAATGATGTTTTGTCTAATATAGCAAACTTAATGAACATATTATTACATATAGTCATCACTTTTATAGTAAAAAAACTTTCCTATAAATTTTCTTTTAATAAAAACATACATATCTCATACAAGATTATCATACAGGTAGGAAGTTTCCTTTCGCTGCCCCAATCCGTAAACAGGGTACCTCATGGCAAGTATACATGTAATGAATCCTTAGAATGCAGGCTGCAAAATTTAAAGGGGCCTAATTCATTCGGTATCCTGTAAAGTGGAATTTACAATTTACAATGTACACAGACAAATACATTATTTAATTTTTTTGTCTATATAGCAAGAAATGAATTTTATTATTACATATAGTCATCACTTTTATAGTAAAAAAACTTTCCTATAAATTTTCTTTTAATAAAAACATACATATCTCATACAAGATTATCATACAGGTAGGAAGTTTCCCTTCGCTGCCCCAATCCGTAAACAGGGTAGCTCATGGCAAGTATGCATGTAATGAATCCTTAGAATGCAGGCTGCAAAATTTAAAGGGGCCTAATTCATTCGGTATCCTGTAAAGTTGAATTTACAATTTACAATGTACACAGACAAATACATTATTTAATGATTTTTATTCAATATAACAAACGCAATTAACACATTCCATATAATCGACACATTTATAGTAAAAAAAAAAACTTTCCTATAAATTTTCTTTTAATAAAAACATACATATCTCATACAAGATTATCATACAGATGGAAAGTTATCCTTCTCTTCTAAAATACATGAACAGGGTAACTCATAGCAAGTATGCATGTAATGAATCCTTAGAATGCAGGCTGCAAAATTTAAAGGGGCCTAATTCATTCGGTATCCTGTAAAGTTGAATTTACAATTTACAATGTACACAGACAAATACATTATTTAATTTTTTTCGTCTATATAGCAAACGTAATGACATATTATTACATGTAATTATCACTTTTATAGTAAAAAAACTTTCCTACATATTTACTTTTAATGAAAAGATACATGTATCGTACAGGACTATCAGACAGGTAGGGTGTTACTTTTCGTTGCCCAAATTCATGAACAGGACAGGTATGCGTGTAGCGAATGCATCACTCACTGACAGCAAAACTTAGTGGCGCTAAATTTGGTCAGTATCCTGTAAAGTAAAATATACATTTTACAATGTACGGTAAAATATATTATTCAATGTTTTATTTTTGTTTAATCTAGAAAACACAATAAGCCTATTATTAAATAGTATATACCCTTTCATTGTAAAAATATATTTTATAAATTTCTTTTTAATGAAAAGATACATATATCACACAGGATTACCGTACATATGGTGTGTTACCTTTCGTTTTCTGAATCCGTAAACAGGACAGCTATTGGCAGGAATACATTCAATGAATCTCCAGTTAGCAGGGGACAAAATTTAGTGCCGCCAAGTTAGTATCCTGTAAAGGGGAATTTACAATTTATAATGTGCAACAACAAATATGTTATTTGATGATTTTTTGTGTCTAATATAGCAAACATAATAAACACACACACACACACACACACACACACACACATATATATATATATATATATATATATATATATATATATATATATATATTATAGTAAAATATTTTATTATAAATTTACTTTCAATGAGTGTTATTACATTCTATTCCCGCCTTACTGCCAAAAAACCGAAAGAAATCATAGAATACTGCTCTTCTATAAGTAGACTGATCTAAAACGGTATGAAGCTATAATATCGCTGGCTTATTATGTCGACTTTTTTATACTATTTTGATTTATTGGAAGTACTCCAAAATAAACAACCTGTAAAACATTATTGCACAATATCATCTCTTTTATATTAAAAAACTTTTTTTATAAATTTCATTTTAATGAATATTACTACTTTCTATTCCCAACTTACAGCCGGTAAATCATCAAAAGTCGTAGGTTACCTCTTTTTTTTATCATACAAAGCAGTATGATGCCATGATATCGTTGACTTATTATGTCTTCTTTTCAATTCTATTTTGATTTAGATATTAGTATAGGTGAATAAAATTGATATAGAGGTGAATTAAAAAGTACTTGTACGTAGGTGTTTGATTCTTCAAGTGTGACATTGTCCGTGAATTTGAAAATTATTGGAGGTATCTTTGGAGCAAATAAATTACAAACTGCAGATGCCTCTCTGTGAATAGATTTCATCTGTTGAGGAGCCAAAATTGATGAGATTTCAAATTCTCTTCGGTAAATAAGGGGTTAACCATTTCCTCCCATTAAATTGCATCATAACTTTCAACACTGTCTACAATTTGTTTTCAGAAATGAGTTCGTGGGCTTTTTTACAGGATAGATACCTCAAATTGCATGGATAGCAATGCAGTCAGCTTCTATTTCCATTCTCTAGATTCAACATGGCTTTTGGTAATGTCCTTCACTATAATTTTTAATACCTTTTTGTTGTTTTTGAAGGAAGGTACAGTTTATTTATTGGCTTGGGAGTTTCCTCAGGAGATATCTAACAATCTATGCAATTGTAAAATCCAATACTGTGTTATTCATTCAAAAATTGAATGAACAACACTATACTTTTGTATCTTTTCTTCTAGAATTGACGTTAATAGATCACGGTTTTTAGAATTTTAAATTAAATTGAAATCTATTAATATTATACAGGACTATCATGCAGGCAAACTGTTGCCTTCGTTTCTTTAATTTATGAGTTTTGATATCAACGTTTGTATGCCGAAACACTTACAAACTTTAAATAATCCTCTGTGAAAAGAGTTCGTCTGCCTAAGAAGACAAAATTGATGAGACTTCAAATTCCCTTCAGTAAATAAAGGGTTAAGCCATTTCCTGCTATTAAACTGCACCATATGTAATTTAAAGCACAACTACAATTTGTTTTCAGAAATGAACTCATGAGTGTTTTTTACATGATAGATGTCCTCAATTACATGGATAATAATGCAGTCAGCTCCTATTCCTTTTGTCTAAGTTCAAGATGGCTTTTGATAATGTCCTCTATTATACTTTAATACCTTTTTGTTGTTCTTTGAAGAAAGGTACAATTTATTTATTAGCTAGGGAGTTTCCGTAAGCAGACATACAACAGTATCTGTAGTTGTAAAGCCCATGAAAAATTATTCAAAGTAGATAACTCAAGCTTTCGAAAATCTCGCTGAAGTTGTGGTGTATGAAACACTGTTATCTGTTGAGTATTTTTTACTCATTTCGAAAAAAAGAACAAATTATATTAAAAAAAATTTTCAGAGCTGAGCAATGTTTTTACTTATTTTTTGCCTTATCATATATTTTTAATTATAATAGTAATTACATTGGATTTTCAGCATTGAATCTCTAATTTTATTTAATTAGATTTGTTACATTAACTTTGTATCTAAAAGATAAGAACTTTTTTTTATAAAATTAAAAATGAGACCTACTTTTAAATTTTTTTTCAGACACACTATAGGTTAACTCATAACAACACTAAGTGAGTTTCGTAAATAGTTTTTCCTTCTTTTATAAACAATAGCTAATAGGTATAATTAAAACGACATATTGTATTCTCGAAAATTTCAGAGCTGAGGAATGTTTTTCCTTATTTTTAGCCTTATCATATCTTTTTTAATTATTATTGTAATTACATGAGATTTTCAGCATTGGTTCTCTACTTTTATTTAATTAGATTTTCTAAATTTACTTTGTATCTAAAAGATAAGAACATTTCTAACTAGTGAAAAATGAGAACTTCATTTAAATTTCTTTTTCTGACAAACTTTGTACAGACTTATAACAACACTAAGTGAGTTTCATTATAGTTTTTGCTTATTTTGTAAACAATAGCTATTAAGTATATTTAAAAGGATATATTGTATTCTCGAAAAATTTCAGATCCTAGCAATGTTTTTCCTTATTTTTCGCCTTATCATATCTTTTTTAATTATTATTGTAATTACATTTAATAGTATTTTCAGCATTGGTTCTCTACTTTTATTTAATTAGATTTGCTAAATTTACTTTGAATCTAAAAGATAAGAACTTTTCAATAAAGTGAAAAAGGAGAACTACATTTCAATTTTGTTTTCTGACACACTGTGAACAGACTTATAACAACACTAAGTGAGTTTCATTATAGTTTTTGCTTATTTTGTAAACAATAACTATTTAAAAGGACATATTGTATTCTCGAAAAATTTCAGAGCCTAGCAATTTTTTCATTATTTTTAATCTTATCATATCTTTTTTAATTATTACCGTAATTACATGGGATTTTCAGCATTGGTTCTCTAATTTTATTTAATTAGATTTGCCAAATTTACTTTGTATCTAAAAGATAAGAACTTTTAATAAAGTGAAAAATGAGACCTACATTTAAATTTTTTTAAACAAACTGTAGGTAGACTTGGAACAACACTAAATGAATTTCATCAATAGTTTTCGCTTATTTTGTAAACAATAGCTATTAGGTATAATTATCCATCTATTTAAATTTTTAAAACGTGTCCGCAATATTACACCAGAGGATTGAATTTCCATAATAGCAAAAAAGAATGTTTGAAAATTGCATCTCAAATACTGTAAATACTAAATGAAAAGTAGGTAGAGTTTCATCGAAGGTCTATATAATGCATATACTTCAAAAATTTGAAATCAACATGCACAGTGGCTTTCCATTTACAGCACGCGCACATTGAAAAACATGATTTTTAGTAAAATACATTTAAAGGTTTTATGATTTCCTAAACCCCTTAACAGTTTAATTTTTTTCACGAATTGGACCCCAAAAATGTCACATTTTTTTATTGCATAATTTTGTTCAAGTTACATTAGTGGAAAATGCTATTAAAAGTAATGTTTCTAATTATTGTAAATATATATAATTACTTTTATTTTACAGGAAATAAAATGATTTCCCTGGAGGTTGATTTTTCTCTCTCATGTACGCCAGACAGGGAAGCTACATTTACAGTTGTGCATATAAAAAATACAAATATTTTTGATTGCAATTACTACGTAATTATTTCCGAATTCAAATACTATAAGTACATTTACTTAACTTGTTTTTGAAAAGATCAGATTTAGTGCGATAAACCTTCAAAGAAGCAAAGTCCAACGTTACAGTCCGGACAAAAATACATAGTCTCTTTTCTAATTCCTTAACCGCTGTCATTTTTTTTTCAGTGAACACACATAGTACTAGTTTAAAGACTTATTTCCTTGTCTGTAGGCGGAATTACCTCTTATCTCTTTTGTCTCCCAAAACCTGAAGCCCAAAACTCAAAAACTCGCAGAGTAATGCAAAGCCTATGAGAAAGCCCTCTCTTTTAAACCAAACAAATTATTCTTCGAAAATTAATATCTTGTGGACTTACGACTAATTTGACATTAAAAATACAAAAGATAAGGCTATAATAGTGAGAAAGACAGATATATCAGATTTCCCGTACGGCGTATGGGTAAATCATTAAAGGCACGGTTAAAGCTGTTCTACTAAATGCAAACTTTGCCTAGATTTACAGGTTTTATTTTGAGTATTTCAACGGTGTTTGTTTTAAAAGAAATGTCCAAAGATAAATGTAAAAATGAAAACAAAAATGGAATTTTTGAAGGTTTGAAGATGATGTATCCTCTTAAACCGACAAGATTATCTTTTGTCACTGCTTGCTATATGAAGATGCAAAATGAGAAAAAGAGCCGTTTTTTCTAAGATTTCTAAAAAATCCATATAGTGCTCCTACTTGTAAAATTTTAAATGAGTCCCGACTTCGAAATGTTGGAAAATCACTCACTACATCTATCATTGGATATGAAAGCAGAACTTATCGTTGATATTGATTCCTCGGTAGTAGCTTAGTCATAAATCATAATATTATAGCTGGTACATCGTTTCCATAGTAACCACTTGGAAGTGCAAATTATGTTTGTTATCATGATAAAAACTTTCGTATATATATAAATCAAATCAATGACGAACTTATCTCCTATATAATGATAGCCGAAATTATCTGTCCACCTGTCATCGAATTTATGAAGCGGTTGGACCTGGAGTGGATAGAGACGTTCATATTGAATTTTTGATGAGTTGGGGTTAGCAACGTTCGAAATCCACCCCTTCCCACCTTTTCTAGCATTTAATACCATTATTCAACTGGATTCTAAACTGCATTAGCAGTACAGGGAGACTTTAGAGGAGTATGAAGATAAACAAATTATTGAGCGTGTACCAGATAATTCTCAGCCAAACCTTTTTTTACCAGCCTTATAGGGTACTTCACAATTTTGGAAAATTAAAAATTTTACTGAACCCGTCATAATACTGGATACGTGCTAGTCTTTTAATTAATACCATTTAATAATTTTTCCAAGAACTATTCTTTGATATTTCCAAAAGAACAAAGTCTACATCAAAACGTCCACTCATCCTGCCTGTGGTTTAATCCTCGACGGATATTAACTGCCGACTATACATCGCAAGACATGAATGTTAAAATTTATCATTTTATCATGTTGAAATAGATGTTAGAAAATTCATAGTTGTTTCAATATTAATCTACCTAAGACCAAAATAACCTATAAGGTGTTATCAATATTGCTTTTGTATTATGATATAAATAGCCTGAAAAGAGTGAATCATGTTTAAAAGTGTAGCATATATTTTTATGTAGTAAAAATTACTTCAAACTAGCTGTCTAAGTAGATATTTGTCAGTCCAAATTTTGGAAACTGCTGAAAATTTGTAAGGATTAAAAGGAAGGGTAAGACCTTTAAAAACAGTTATTAATCTCAATGCATGAAATTTCATTTAACAATGAATATGTCTTATACTTTAAAATAAATTTTTCCACTTTTTCAAATAAATGGTTGTTGAATAAATACTGAATACCTAAATTACTGACATTTAAAAGTAAAATATCTGAGTTCAAGCAGAAAATTATTTACCATATTACCGGTAAATAAAAAAAGTTGGTAAATTTACAGACCCTGGTGTCCTAATTCTTTGCCCCAGCAACTTGCGCGGGAGTTCGGCGGAGGGAAAATCCTACGACATCTGCCTCTTCAGTCACGATCTCTCTCCACCGATACTTGTATTCTGACACCACATATGTCTCAATTAGGCTGCTCGCTTTTAGCAGAGCATCAGACCTCCCCAATCATTAAAAAAAGGCTCCCTTTTCGTCATAGTTATGCCTCCCCAATGCCCCCCGTAACGATGGGTAATACCGATGGGGTGTTATTACACTCCTAAGGGAATAACTTTCATCATTAAATTTTCCACCTGTTTCGGTTTCTTCTCTCCAGCAACTATCCACTATAGCAGATTGAACTGTGAGTAAATTGATGGGGCTTGTGTGAATCGAATAAATTGAGTAATTTCATTGTTTACCCCCCCGTCCCTCTTTCTCTCTGAAGGATCATAATATGTATCGTGTTAATAGCACTTCTGATGTTTTGTTGTTTCCGGAGTTTCTAGACGATTCGGGTTTTGTGCTCTCTAACTTGCATTTTGCAAACCATGGTTGTTTCAAGTTTCCTATTATTGTAGATATAATACAGCGAAATGTTCGTAAGGTATTAATTTAATTCTACCGTTACGCAGTTTTAAGTCCCATTATCAAATAAGCCTAATTAGACAGTATAAAAGATGCTGTACTTATAGTTTTAACATATATCACAGAGAAAATTTATTGTATTGTATTGTATTGTATTGTATCATTTTTAATAGCCAAATGAAATACTGA
>CM063508.1:42701325-42718825 GCA_032207245.1 Pardosa pseudoannulata
GTGTTTTCTAAATAGTGCGAATTATCCATAAATACCAGATGAGTATGTCGAAGCATATACTGTTAGAATATTCAAAATTGTAAATTTATTTATCTTTATGATACTATGAAGATTTTGGTTTGATTTGGAGTACTACGGTCTACTTTTTGCAACTCGAGGGCTAATGAGACTGGGACCTACAGCTTCAAGCCGATTCCGAACGGCTACGAACATCCATGCCACTTTGGGATTCGAACCCACGAACTACGGTACTGAAGGCCAGTACCCTAACCAATCGGCCATCGTTCGGCGATACTATGGAGAAAAAACAACAGTATACTAATGCAATATTTCTCTATTACCTATTATATTTTTTTAATTACACCTCAATTGTCACCTATTACGCTTTGGTTAATTGCTTTGACCTCATTTGTTAGCAATCACGGTTAACGAAAATAGTATGTTTGATAAATCTCTGAAATAACTACAAATCAAGTAACATTATTACGCACAACATATTATATAAATCATTTGTTCCTACAGAAACATGATTTTATAATTAACCACCTTCTTTACCTGAGACTGGGATTTTTACTTGTAATTTCAGATAAAACGAAATGAAATTTATGTATCTCGATACTTTTGATGAAATTGATCTTTAGCTTGGAATCAAACTTTTTACAGAAGGGAAATCACGTTCGTTAGCAATAATAGTTAACGAAAATATTATGTTTGACAAATCTCTGAAATAACTACAAATCAAGTAACATTAATGCGCACAGCATATTGTATAAATCATTTGTTTATTCAGAAACATGATTTTATATTTAACCAACTTCATTATCTGTTTCTGTGATTTTTATTTGTAATTTCAAATAAAACGAAATGAAATTTATGTATCTCGATACTTTTGATGAAATTGACCTTTAGCATGGAATCTACCTTTTTTAAGGAAGGGAAATCACGTTTGTTAGCAATCACAATTAACGAAAATAGTATGTTTGACAAATCTTTGAAATAACTACACAAAGAAGTAACATATAAGGTGCACAACATATTGTGTAAATTATTTGTTTATGCAAAAGCGTGTTTTTATAATTAACCACCTTATTTATCTGAGGCTGCGATTTTTACTTTTTATTTCAGATAAAACGAAATGAAATTTATGTATCTCGATACTTTTGATGAAATTGATCTTTAGCTTGGAATCAAACTTTTTACAGAAGGGAAATCACGCTCATCAGCAATAATTGTTAACAAAAATAGTATGTTTGACAAATCTCTGAAATAACTGCTGAACGATGGCCGATTGGTTAGGGTGTTGGCCTTCGGTACCGGAGTTCGTGGGTTCGAATCCCACAGAGGCATGGATGTTTGTAGCCGTTCGGAATCGGCTTTAAGCTGTAGGTCCCGGTCTCATTAGCCCTCGTGTTGCAAAAAGTAGACCGTAGCACTCCCAACCAAACCAAACCAAACCTGAAATAACTACAAATCAAGTAACATTAATGCGCACAGCTTATTGTATAAATCATTTGTTTATACAGAAACATGATTTTATAATTAACCACCTTCTTTATCTGAGACTGGGATTTTTACTTGTAATTTCAGATAAAATTAAATGAAATTTATGTATATTGATACTTTTGATGAAATTGATCTTTAGCATGGAATCAAACTTTTTACGGAAGTGAAAATAATTACCCTATTGTCCATCAGAGAAATTACATTTGTAATAAATAAAACCCATTTAATATTTGTATACAATTGCTTATTACTTCATATTATGTTTCAGCTAAGATCTAGACTGCATAGTCAGCTTAAAGGACAATAATACACCGGCAGAAATACTACATAAACCGAAATTAACTAAGGCAACTAAGGTTATTAAGGGAGCCTCGGTAGCTCAGTCGGTTAAGGCAACGGTCTCGTAACTGAGAGGTTGCAGGTTCGGAGCCCGAGCCGGCCTAAAATCCGACGTGTTCGTTAAAGGTGACTGGGGCACGTAAAATCTGATCGTGGTCACAATGTCCTCCAAGGTCTCAATCAATACTTCTGTGCGTGGCAGACCAAGTCTATGGGTCTACTGCTTGGTCCCTGCTTCAAAATTATGAGGACCCATTTGAGAATCAATTGTACTTTAACCCTTGTGGTGCTCATTATAAACGAAAGGTATACCCCTTTCCCTTAATACTAGTAGCCTCCGGCTCAATCGTGCTTGGTTTTACCAAGTGGCATAAGTCAACAACAACAGCGTTATTAAGAAAGGTAATTCTTTGAAACCAAAATTAAAATATATCGCATCACACTTCTAGTAGACAGGTGCACTGTAGAAACATAGATAACATGTACAATAAAAGTTATAATAAAAAAAATAATATTAAAGGAAGGTTGTTTTGAAGTTGTATGTACAATTCAGTAATGATATTTAAAGATAACTACGAGAGGTTAACTTTAAGGATGATCGTCCAAAACACTGTTTAACAGCCTTGGAAGATAATCAGCTATTCCAACGTAAATACAGTCAGTCTGATGGTAGAATGATTTATAAACAACAATATTAACTCATCACGAAAATGTTCGTAGAGGGCAATACCAGCGGTATCAAGCGACATCATTTTAGAGTCGTTAACAGCAGAGAGCTTTAGGGGTTGCAAATTGCAAGCTTTCAGGAGAATAAGCTTTTGTTGTGTGAATCTCAAATAACTGTAATGAAATTTTAATGACTCATATAACAGTTAATGATACAAATACGTTGTAAGGCTATGAGTAATAAGACCCAGTGATAACAGGATTCAGCTAGGGTCATTCTGAAGCTTGGTAACATGAGTTTATCGTAGAAGAATGTCTGAAGCATTATTTGACCCATTCCATTTTGGTAGGTTAAATATTGATTGCGGATGGCAAATAATTTTAAATTGAGTGCCAAAATATTTAAAATGCTTGCATAGAAAAAAATTAGCAAACAATTAAATTCTTATAATTTTGTTTAAATCGAAAATTTATAAATATTATATTTAAATGAAGTCTAGAGAATTAAAATTAGCAAATAATTAAATTTTTATAATTTTGTTTAAATTGAAAATTTATAAAGATTAAATTTAAATGATGTCTTGAGAAGAGGTTTGAGGGAAACTACAAAAACAAAATTTTCCAAATTAAAATATTTAGTTACTGAATTTAATGTTAAAAACCACAAGAATTTCCCATAAAGATGTATCATTTTTACTAATATAAACAAACAAATATTGACACATGGAAAATATAACTAAATGGTATTTTTACGACTGATATAAGAGTTAGTGATTTTTTTTATAAGGCTCTAAAGAATGATCACTACTAGTTGAGGGTTCAGTATTTTTCCAATAAACATCAAAGTTACCAAAACATATCAAAAATAAGGGAAAAACCTCTCAACACAAATTAATATATGGGTTTGAATTAGTGTTAGCTCCGCATCTTAACATGCAAATGTAAAGCTTTGCAAACAAATCCCTGTTAGAGAGACCAATATTTACATAATCCTTTCGGCTTAGATTCAGATATCTCACTAACAACTCTATAGTTTTTGGAAGACTTTTTAAGGATTAGCTGCTTGGTTGAGTGTAAGCTGCATGTCTATGTAGTTTTTCTTTATCAAAAGCTAGTAGGACCTATTTTCGTAGAACTTAAACAAAATAATTATATTTAGATAATAGAAATTTTAATATAACTTCTCTAAAGGCTTATAGCAGGAGAAAAGCAGCAAATTAATTAAAGACAATAATGTTATTTACGAAACAAGGGGGACCTCTTTGTTATACAATATTTATAAACTTGCATTATAGCAAATAACAGTATCCGGTTAAGTTTCTGTAATAATTTTCTTTAATTAATTTTAAAAATGTTTAGTAAAAATTATCTACTTTTAAATTATAAAAACGTATTATCAGAGGCAATACATTAATTAATTTATGCTTTAAAATATCGAAGAGAAATAGTAGTTGAAATTAAAGGCGATTGATACTGTTAGAGAACACAATGTTACCTTATTGGATAATTAAATGAAAGTCTAATGTTAATGTTTTTTAATGAGGGGCACTTGCCTTTATTAGCATTTTACCATACAATCCACTGATTTTCTGCGATTTTTATTGTAGGAGCACTATATAGGTAGGACAAAATCGCTCCTTATGGTATTAATCTGTTAATGGTAAAGTCTCAATAAAGAAAACCTCACGCTTGATTTATCTTCCTGTGTTTTTAGCCTTTCTTTTTTTCTTAGTTTACTGATACAGGGTTTCAGATATGCTTCTTTTGATTTTTTATAGTGATGTGTAATGGTAAACTTTATTTAAAATGGAAGATATTGGTCCATTATCTATTTCTCGAAAAAGAAATAGCAGTACTTTTGGAAAACTTTAATTCATCTATATCTCATCTTTCATAGAAGTAGATTGCCTTCTAATTAATTGTGCTTGGGTTAATATTTTTAATTATTTAAGGATCGTATTTGTAAATAGCATTAAACATTAAAAATACATTAAATTGAATCAGCATTAAAAGCAACATTTCTAGAATTTATCATCTGAGAAAAGACACCACGGTATAGAATAATAAAAAAAGAGGTATCATTCTTGAAAAGAAGCATATTTCTCGTCATGCGCATCGTATGAAAGTGCTTTCGAACCTCCACATTTGAAAAGAATATTTGATACAAACACTCCAAGTAGTCAAGAGAATAAGCAAATATCACACCCTGGACTTCCTTATTGCCAATAAGCAACAAATAAACCAGCCGAAGGAAATTTACTTCTCGTTTGGGTTCAACCCCTGAAAAGCAAATATGATAGTGCAGGAACATTTTCCTCTTCAAATACTCTTTTATCTGCCTGTACACTTATCTTAATATCTACATCTGTACATGTGACCGAATATATAAAAATGAAGATAACAATATACCTACATACTGTTTACTTCAATCCTTAATATTATGGCAAAAAGAAATTTAGTCTAAAATGTTACATTCTGGCACCCACTATGCCTTGATTTCTCAAGAAGTCCTTAAATTTTGCCCCCAGATCCGGATCAAAAAACGCCTGTGAAAAATGGAACCAGCTGGCAAGCAACAGCGTGCACTGGCCGCAGAACGGCTTATTTGTTTCTTGTGGGCAACCACGAGCTTCGCAATCAAGCCATCATTTATCTCCAATAAAAATGAGCGTTCTCTCAAGTCAGAATCATGCAAAGGGGGGTAAGAAACATCTTTCTCTTTCTCAAGATAAATGACTTGCACCCCTTTAGCCTGAGCTTAATAGAGCCCCTAGAGATTCACATGAAACAAACGGGCTTTTAGGAGGGGAAGAAATCATATTGAGAAATTTTCACTGGATGAAAAATAATTTTTCATGAACGCGATCGGTTGTTTTTTCATCATGATAACTGGATGTTAGCACGTTCACGGGATCAGATTTCGAAGGAAGACATATCAATTTTGGACACTGCCTCAATGATTTTGATTCTCCCGGCGTTTTCGAATGGTGTACAATGTCAAGAAAGTAATCAAGTTACAGAACTGCAAACGAATAATTTAGTCAAACTATTTCTCTAAAAGAATAAATTATCAAAGACATAATTGAAAGTGAAATATTTATATAAGAGTTATTTATATATAAGTTTTTAATAATCTTAAGTGATACTTATTTAAGCACTCTTTTAGCTACGTCAAGAGAGAGGGGATTTGTCATATTGAGAATTTTTTCCTTGATGAAAAATAATTTCCTGTGAACGCGATCGATTTTATTTGTTTTTCATCATGATAACTGGATGTCAGCACTCTCACAGGATCATATTTTGAAGGAAAACACATAAAGTTTGGACACTGTATCGATCTTAGTGATTGTTTCGATGATTTCGAAACTTGAACAAGTCCAAGAAAATATAACAGAGTCATAATCTTCAAACGAATGGTTTAAATTTAGTCAAACTATATCTCTAAAAGAATAGAATATCAAAGAAATAATTGAACATGAAATATAATATTTATATAAGAGATATTTATATATAAATTTTTAATAATCTTAAGTGATACTTATTTAAGTACTCCTTTAGCTACATCAAGAGAGAGGGGATTAGTCATATTGAGAAAGTGTTCCTTGATGAAAAATAATTTGTGAGGAACGTGATCGATTGTTTTCATATCATGAAAACTGGATATCAGCACACTGACAGGATCCGATTTCAAAGGAAAACATATCAATTTTGGAAACTGCCTCCATGTTTTTGATTCTCCCAACGTTTTCGAATCGTGTACAGAGCCAAGAAAGTAATCATAGTTACAGAACTGCAAACGAATAATTTAGTCAAAATATTTCTCTAAAAGAATAGATTATCAAAGAAATATCTGAATATGAAATATTTATTTAAGAGCTATTTATATATAAATTTTTAATCATCTTAGGTAATACTTATTTAAGTGCTCTTTTAGCTACTTGAAGAGAGAGGGGATGAGCCTTATTGAGAAATTTTTCCTTGATGGAAAATAATTTATAGGAAAAGCGATTAGATGTTTTCTAATAATAATTGTGGTTATTACAATAACTGATTATGATTATTAAGGGGGTACAACTTGTTACAATTTCTTGTAATAACTTATAATAACTGGATATCAGCACTTTAATAGAATAAGATTTCCAAGTAAGACATATCAATTTTGGACATGCCTCGATCTTATTTATACTAACATATAGTAAGTCATATGACGGGATCAGTAAAATTTTTAATTTTTCAGAATTGTAAAGTACCCTGTGAGACATGATAAAATATTAAAAAATTATAAAAAATGGTTTGTTTTTTGACTGAGAATTATCTGGTACACTCTCAGTAATTTGTAAATCTTCATACTCCTCTAAAGTCTTCCAATACTGTTAATGCAGTTTAGAAACACGTTGAATTCATTTAGAAAGATAATTCAAAGTTTTCTTAGATAAGTCAAAATTATCGTTAAGTTCTTCCCAATTTTTTGCCACAGAATTTAAGGCATGTAAAGGAATGAAACTATCATTTCCACTACACCTATTGGTTGATAGAATTTTTTGTTAATACCAGTGATAACATTTTTATTGCAACAAAAAAAAATCGATGATTAAATTTAAAATTATTCTATAAGTATCTAATCTATTATTTAAGCTAAATATAAAAGAAAATTATTTACATCATATCTAAATTCAGTGGCAAAACGTATGAAAAAGATGCTGAGAATATTTAAATAATTTAAATTAAGAAATGATTAAATGAGATGGTTAAAGGAATGACGTCATAATGCCAGAAGAAAATGTTATTTTTACCTTTTATGGGATAAATGGATAAATTTAATCACATGCTCTTAATCGGGGAAAACAGGTCTTGAAATAATTGCATTAAACGCTCGGAAAGAGGGAAATTGTTGGTTTTCGAACATTTTAAATCCGACAGTATTTTTTGCTGCGATATGAAGTATATTTATTAAAATGTATTTTAGAATAGGATCGATAGTTTAGGAGAAGATAAACTTTACTCGCTTTGAATTTTGCTAACCCTAACTCAGGGGGGTGGGGTAATGAGTCTCCTCAGCAGTGCTACGGCGCAGCTCTGGGGATGAGCCTCAGGGTGTTGTACTACGGTACCTCACCTAGGACAGCTATCGGCCTCCTCGTGGCGCCCCCTGGTAACTAGGAGTGTCCCTCCTAGGCCAATGATAGCCGTCTGTAACCTCAAGGGGTATACCTCCTTTAGGTATACTCGGGTTTCATGAACCCGGGGTTTCCTGAGTGATCCTTCTCTTCAGACTTCCCTGGTAGTCACGAACATACTTTGTAGTATTGTTCCTTACTGGGGTCGTCAACATTATTCTCGAACCATGACGGAACTCTCGTAGGCCAGCAACACCTTGTGGTGTGGTGGTTACTGTCGTGCCGACTAATCATACAGACTGTATGGCTCCGGCCGGGACAGGGTTAAACACACTTACCCTAACCCTAACTCATCAAGAATCCAATATGGATGTCTCTATCCATTCCAGATCCAACCGTTTCATAAATTCGTGGACAGACGGACAGATAACTTAAGCTATTCTTATATAAGGGGTGCTTGACGTTTTAGAACCATGTACAGCACCAAGAAAATGAATAAAGCAGTAAAAATGTACACAGATAATTTAGTTAAATTATTTTTCTAGTATACAAGATTTTAAATTGAACAATCAAAGTAGAAAAGTAACTTTAAGTAAAAAAAAGCATCGTAACTTTGCTTTTCTCTAAGGCCTCGTTTTTTTAATGAAAATGCAGAGCATTTTTATTAGCATTTTACTATAGAATTTATTGGTGTGTTACCCTTTTTATTATGGGAGCACCATATAGGTAGGGTTGCGTCGCTCTCTATGATGGTACTACACACAAATACATCCAAGCCTTACTCGGGAATCGAACCGAAATCCATCGGGAGAGAGCCCAGTTTTTGCATTGCTTATTCCTATGAATTCGTATTCTAGTTTTAAATAGCATAAAATATAAGTATAAACAGTTTGAATGAAAAAAAAGTAAAAATATGTAAATCTCAAAAAGTGTTGGATAGTTTTAATAGGTTAAAAAGTTCACATTGTTAAAAAATTAACAGGCATACAGTCACCCTATAAAATGATAGACTACACACTTTTTAAATAACTACATACTCTTTAAATAAATATCTATTAGTATAAATATCTTACACACTCTTTAAATGATATAATGTAAAAAAAAAGAAAGGCAGTGGAAAGAAAGAAAGGAGAGTGGATCTTTTTTGCCGTCTTAGATATCTAGAAATTAAATTTTTCCTTTTCTTAGTAGATAGTACTGGGTACTGATTTTCAAATACTCAGATCAATATTTTTTTCGCTCATGCAGAATTTTAGATATATTTTTTCTTTTGAATAAAAAACTCTTTTTTTAATTTTTTATTTCAAGGAATTACCAAGTAACTATTTTTTAGAGAGTAGGTTTTTATTTTTTTCATAGTAAAAAGCCGGGCAATTTTTTTAATTCACTATTAGATATGAGTAGATTATTTTAACTCTGCCATAGAGAAGAGTTGAATTTTTTTCTATCTTGTATGCAGAATAAAGAAGCTTTTCTTCTTTATAGGATGGGAGCAGTGTCTCATTCTCTTTCATTCATTAAAAGTAATAGAGTATTTTTTTTTATCAGCTTAAATCAATAGATTTTTCATCGCTTTTAGTTCATTTCACTTGTGTGTCAATTTATATTTTGAAATCAATTTCTAACTACCTTCCTGATTAGCCAGAAATCTGCAATTTTGCAGATACATTCAATACCAGTGACAATACATTTATCTAATCATAAAAGAAATTAGATGGGAGAAAAAAAAAATCAGTTTGGTAAATAAAAAAAGCTGTTCAACGAATTTATTTCAATTGAGAAGTTTCTAAACAAGTATTGCCATTTATTTGCAAGCAGTGTAAATGAAAATTCAAACAAAAATTTTACCTTTTAGTTATTTTTTAATTTCGTTTTTCTTGTTAAATAAAATCGATTTTTTAAAAATTCCTTTTAATATTCCTGTTTTTCATAAATACAAGTAATAAAACTCTTTCGTCACAGATTTTTTTTTGTTTAATTTTTTAACTTCAAAACCACTTTCCTTCTTTTACAAGATGGTTATAAAAATTCCCTTCCCATCTAAAAATTTTGATTCAATTCCATGTCAAATTTAATATATTTGTTATTTTAACAGTTAATCTGCAATTTTTAAATTAAGAATGATGAACTAATCAATCGTTGACTTTTAACAAATTGTGTGCTGGTACATGCGCAGCTTAATTGTACCGGGAGCAGACGTTTTGCTCGTAAATTTAGTTATTCAGTAAAATCCCAATAGATCGAAAAATTATTTAATTTCTTAACAACTTTTCGTATTTTATATTGAAATTTATAAACAAATAAATAAATAAACAAACAAATAACAACCATATAAATATATATATATAATATATATATATGTAAGGAAAATTCTCAGGGGTTTTCAGGACTTAAATCAAGGGTAAAATTCCCACGTCACTTTCCATTCCCCTTTTTAACCCCTAACCTAAATTGACCACTGGGGCTACAGGTTACGCCCCCAGAGAAGGGGCCTGGCCAATTATAAACCTACATGTCTAGCGGACAATTTAGGAAATTTCCAAATAAAAAGGAGATACACGCTAACGGAGACAGATTTTTCTAGAGTTATTTTCCCACAGATTGTTGACCCAGGTGTTAATGGTCTTGTAAATAGAATTTTATGCTAGCTGACCCTTCAGTTTGTCCCTATGATGAAGTGGGAACCCGTCCTTCAAAGTTGTCTTAATAAAGGTCTATAGCTGAAACGGTATCATTTTTATGGCCATGACTGCAACCCCCCATCGAGAAGTCAGTCTCATTACATATATATATATATGTATTATATATATGTATATATATATAATATATATATATATATATATATATATATATATATATATATATATATATACACTAAATATATATATATATATATATATATATATATATATATATATGTATGTATATATATATATATAATATATAAATATACATATATATAATATCATTTTCGTAAGTATAAATAAAAAGTTAATTTTAAATCTAAATCGATCAACCATCCCGTTCTGTGGTTCCGCATCGACTAATGTAAAAACTAGCTTTTATTTGTCTAAATTTTTCCAGAATCTATGTAGTAGACAAGAACATTCGGCTTCGTTTCCTGTATTTACCGTTATTTTTGGACCCACAAAAATACCATGTTGTTACACTAATCCGTACTAGTACGTGACCCGCGCTCAAGTATCAATCGTCAGAAAACGTACTAGTATACGTGTCCCGCATACAATGTGTTAAAGTTATAAATATTACATTTTTTCCCAATGCACAAATTAACAACATGTCTTGGAATTTTAAAACTTACAAAAGCCAATTCTTTATGCATCATTAGTTCACATTGCTGTTATTATGGTACGATAAATTATGAAGGAACTTGTTGAACTTTTTCACCTGTAACTCAGTTAACTATAGTTATTGATTAAAACAAAGTTGAAAAAGTCAACTTAAAAAGAAATACTACAACGCGTTTTCAACCTGATTGATTAAAAAGGTAATATCCTGTTTTGCACTATCTGTTCTCACTGATGAATTGTTTCATTTTTAAAATTTTATCAAAGTATGTCAAAAGAACTTGCTAATTACTTTTCAAAAATAACTATCCCTTTATAGTTGTTATTATTTGCGAATAACTAAAAAGAACCTGCCGAGGAAAGATAGTGAGTTATAGAGGTTAAAGTTTTCAGTATAACAACTGATTTTTGATTTAGTATAAAATCAAAAGTTCTGCTTTGTTTAGAAAATTATTTTCAAGATTATTATTAGTATTTATAAAAAACTATTTAATAATTACTACTTGGTATTTTTTTATATAAAGCAATACTTTAGAAAAATGTAAAATATATACACAAAGGAAAAATTATCAAAGTAACTTTATCAAAATATGTCAAAAGAACTTATTAAGCTAATTATTAAGCTTAACTTTTTAAGCTTAGCTAATTACTTTTCAAAAATAATTATCCCTTTCTAATTGTTATTATTTGTTAATAACGTAAGAGAATTTAACAACTTCAGAGATGAAAGTTTTTATTATAACCACTGATATTTTATCTAGTGCAAAATCAAAAGTTCCGCTTTGCTTAAAGTAAAATTTTTTAAAGAAGTTCTTATAATAAAGGCGAAAGTCTTCAGTATAACTGCTGATTTTTGATACAGTATAAAATCAAAATTCTGCTTTGTTTAGATTAAAATTTTTCCAGGATTATTAACAATACATTTAATAATTAACAATACATTATTTAATAATTAGAAACTATTTAGTAATTACTATCTGGTATTTCTTGTTACATAAAGCAATACATTTAAAAAAAACTATAAAATAATACATCAAGGAAAAAAATAGAAATTCAAATACTTCCAAAATAACTTTTGAAATTTTCAAATTAGAAACTACTTTTTAAATAAAATATATGCTAATTGTCTTATTTTGCTCTTTGAAACATAATTTTATAAATACAAGGATTATTTTTTTATTTTATACAATGTTAAATTTAAAAATTTTTAAATTTCAATTTCTTAAAAGTTTTTAATTTTTTATTTTAAAATATCAGACACTTTTAAGTTTTTAATTTACAGAATAAGACATATGTTTTATATGTTTTATATCAATTTAATACAAATATTGAATTTTTAATATAAATATTCAAAAGTTATTTTGTAGTCATATGAATTTTTTTTCTCTTTAGTGTATATTTTTATAATAATTTAAAAATGATTACACCAAATGACTACACTAAATATTTTTAAGCTAGAGCATTATTAAAGAACTTGTTATATATTCATCTTAAAAATGGAGTAGAAATTTTTATTTTATGGAGAATTTAAAAAAAGTTTGTTATAATAAAGATTGTTATTCTCGAAAGATCCCCTTGAGGTGGGTTTGTACCTGCCTTATTGGGTATTTCGCTCAATGATTAGTGCTTACCTATGGGAATGCTTACCTTTCGCTCAATGCTTACCTGTGAGAAAAGTCAAACTCCCTCTGGCCGACTTGTCTTTAAAAAATTCTTTAAAAAGATCTAGGTGCTATCATTCCATTTTTAAAAAAAAACATCTTAAGAAATATATTTAATTTAAGAATGATGGTCGATTGGTTAGGATGCTGACCTTCGGAACCGGAGTTCGTGCGTTCGATTGCAACTGTGGCATGGATGTTCGTAGCCGTTTGAAATCGGCTATAAGCTGTAGGTCCCAGTCTCATTAGCCTTCGTGTTGCAAAAAGTAGACCGTTGTAATCCAAACCAAATCTATTTAATTTAAATTATTTTAGATTATTAGAAAATTTGGCATACTCCTTTTCGGATTCAAATAAAAGCATTTAACAGATATGAATTTAAAAAAAGAACAGATAGAATTCTAGAGAATTTGCTGTTTTATCTCGTATTAAATTTTAAAAAATTCTTTAAATATCACCCAGCAAGAGAAAATTTTATTTTCCCTCTTTAATGACATTCAGAGAGAGGAATCCAACTTGGATATCATAGACAAATCTTAAGACACATGAAAAATAAATACCATCTTATAATTTGAACTATTCCACCAACATAAAAACAAAATATAATTTAAAAAAAAACTCTTACCAGCAAGAGAAAAATTTCATTTTTCCTATCTACTGACATAAAGTGAGAGGAATCCAATTTGGCGGTCATAGATCAACCTTAATATACATGAAAAATAAATACCATAAGTTGCGTTATTACCCCCAAAATAAAAAGAATGTATAGTTAAAATTCTTTAAATGTTAACCAGCAAGAGGGAATTTTATTTATCTCATTTCCTGACATTAAGCGAAAGGAATATAATATGACTAGCATAGACCAACTTTATTACACATGAAAAATAAATACCATCTTATAAGCTGTGTTATTCCACCAACATAAACAAAAATTATAATTTTTAAAACATTCTTTAAGAGTTAAATAGCAAGAGCGAAATACATTTTTTATCTACTGACATAAGCGAGAGAAATCCAAAATGACTGGCATAGATCAACCTTAATATACATGAAAAATAAATACCATATGTTGCGTTATTACGCTAACATAAAAACAATGTATAATTTAAAAAATATTCTTTAAATATTAACTAGCAAGAGGGAATTTTAATTATCCCATTTCCTGACATTAAGCAAAAGGAATACAATATGACTAGCATAGACCAACTTTATTACACATGAAAAATAAATACCATCTTATAAGCTGTGTTATTCCACCAACATAAAAACAAAGTATAATTGTAAAAAAAAAAATTCTTTAAATATTAACCAGCAAGAGATAATTTTATTTTTCCTATCTACTGACATAAGCGAGAGAAATCCAAAATGACTGGCACAGATCAACCTTAATATACATGAAAAATAAATACCATATGTTGCGTTATTACGCTAACATAAAAACAATGTATAATTTAAAAAATATTCTTTAAATATTAACCAGCAAGAGGGAATTTTATTTATCCCATTTCCTGACATTAAGCAAAAGGAATACAATATGACTAGCATAGACCAACTTTATTACACATGAAAAATAAATACCATCTTATAAGCTGTGTTATTCCACCAACATAAACAAAAATTATAATTTTTAAAACATTCTTTAAGAGTTAAATAGCAAGAGAGAAATACATTTTTTATCTACTGATATAAAGCGAGAGGAATCCAAAATGACTAGCATAGATCAACCTTAATATACATGAAAAGTAAATACCATATGTTGCGTTATTACGCTAACATAAAAACAATGTATAATTTAAAAAATATTCTTTAAATATTAACCAGCAAGAGGAAATTTTATTTATCCCATTTCCTGACATTAAGCAAAAAGAATACAATATGACTAGCATAGACCAACTTTATTACACATGAAAAATAAATACCATCTTATAAGGTGTGTTATTCCACCAACATAAAAACAAAGTATAATTGTAAAAAAAAATTCTTTAAATATTAACCAGCAAGAGATAATTTTATTTTTCCTATCTACTGATATAAAGCGAGAAAATCTAATATGGCTGGCAAAGATCAACCTTAATGCATGAAAAATAAATTCCATAAGTTGCGTTATTGCCCCAAAATAAAAACAATGTATAGTTTAAAAAAATTCTTTAAATGTTAACTAGCAAAAGACAATTTTATTTTTCCTATCTATTAACATAAAGCGAGAGAAATCCAATATGGATGGCGTAGACCAACTTTAATACGCATGAAAAATAAATACTATCTTATAAATTATTTTATTCCGCCAACATAAAAACAAAGTATAAATTAAAAAATATTCTTTAAATTTTAACCAGCAATAGGGAGTTTTATTTTTCCTATTTACTGACACTAAGTTAGAGGAATCCAATATGACTCGCATAAACCAACCTTAATATACATGAAAAGTAAATACCATCTTATAAGTTACGCCCACCAATATGAAAGCAAAGTATAATTTTTAACAAAAAATCTTTAAATTCTTTAACCAGCAAGAGAGAATTTTACTTTTTCCATTTCCATTTTCTTTTTCTTTTTTTTTACATTGAACAAGAGGAATCCAATACTGGTATAGACCTACCATAATGCACATGAAAAATAAATACCATCTTATAAGTTGCGTTATTCCTCCAACATAAAAAACAAAGTATGTTTTGGCAGGTAATTCACTGTCCGTTAACTGCATACTACGAGAAATAGAACCCATTTACTGCAAACAGTCACGACCCATTCATAATCAAGTTGTCATTTATCTCAAACAACGGCAAAAAGGATTGAATTCATACACAGATGCGACCATGTTTACGAAACATCTCTTTTTTGGCCAAGATAAATGGCCTGTAACCTTTACGTAAGTTTAATGGATCACTTTAGGACCAAGAGAAATGGATGGGTTTTTTTGAGAGGATTTGAATGATTGAGAAATTTAATGTGAACTCCACTGCGGAAACTAATTTATCTTGATTGTCTTTACCTTGAAATAGTCCAGATAACAGGACGTGGGCAATCAAATTCGGCAGGAAGACATATCAATTTCAGAGTATATCCAAGCTAAAGAGGTGTGTCTAGGTTTTTTTAGATTGATACCTTGTTGTTGATTATTTTGTTGTAAAATTCTGTAGCTCTTGCTTTTATTAGAGTCTTATTATAAAATGTCGCCTTTCCAAAGTATAATGTAAACGGATAAATTTGAATTCATTGCATTTTTATATCTTGCAGCAATGGTTAATTTTTTATCTCCTTCTCAATAACAGTTTTAATCAATTTAACAATAAGTTAATTCATTTTTCATATAATCAATTTCTTGATACCACGCTGAAATTATTGCCTTCTGTGGTAATGTCCTTTTATGGCTAATATAAGAAAAAATATAAAAATTCTAAAAGCCATAAACATAAACAGAATAGCTATAATCATGCGTCAGTGATTTTGTAAACAATTTTCTTTAATTTTTCTAATCAAAAACTGAACATTTATCTGTAATAATAGAATATATGTTTTCAAAGAGATAAAATGTTTGTAATGTATGTTGAAAACAGTTTTTCCATTTAAGAAATTAGGTATTTAATAACATGTAGAGCTTAAGAAGAACAATATATTGGGTTATCGAAATACGAAGTTCGTAGGCCTCTAAGATTTTAATCTCTTTAATAGAGTTAGGTACTATACAACATTTTAATATTTTGCTTAACAAACAGTTATGGAAAATGGGATGCTGAATTATTTTTGTTCTCGCAAAAGACACAGTGGACTACGAAAGGTTTGAAAACTCTCCTCTAAAGCCATTTTTTCTATTTGTAGAATTATTTGGAGCAGCGGGTGATCTAGAACCAGAAAACAGAACCCATGTCCGGGATGTCATTTTGTCGTATATTTTTAAAGTGCTTTTGTTAATAAAATTAATTTTGTTTAAAATTATTTTAGAAAATTTAGTTCATTATAGCTTGGAAGCCTCGAGCATTACTTTTTATTAGATTTAATTGCTATATCATAAAATACAAGAAAAATTGTGTAACGTAGCAGAATATATACACCGAAGAACCATTGCATTGTGACCACCCTTTATTTATAACAATGGGCTCGTCCAAGAACAAAACCATTGAGCATGCGCGGCTGATGTTGGAGTATGTAAAGTGGTTATACTCGAAACATAGTGCAATCAGCTGAATAATGGGAAAAGCAGCTAATTTATAGGACTTTGACAAAGATCAAATCATTATGGCTCGGTGACTGGGAACATCAATATCAGAAACGACGAGTTTGGTGGGCTGTTCAAGAGTAGTTGTTGTGAGTACATATCGAAAGTGGTGCATGGATGGTGAAAAGACGTGTTGCCCACTACATATGGATTCCAGAGGAGAGCGGAGATTGCTATATATCGTTCTCCGTAAACAAAGGGCTACAACAGCTGAAATCAAAACTAGCTACAACAATGGCGACCCAGACTGTGTTTCTCAACACACTGTGCAGAGTACATTGCAGTGTATGGACCTATGCAGCTGGACGTCGAAGCATGTCCCTGAATTTACTGCTACTTTGTACACTTTTGGTACCCAGTGCCCGGTTCGAGTGTTCAAATCCACCTTAAAAATTTCTATGCACATATCTTATATACGTAAGGATCACAGTGTAATGATTCAGTGTTCTTTTACAACCACCTATGGATTCACCAACACTTTAGCAGTACTACCATAGAATAGATGCAGGTAAAATAAATTTTCAGACATTTAAACAAATATATATGACTTATTAAATAAAAAATTCTCATTTATTTCCACATCACTTTGAAAGGTACGGAGTAATAAAAATTAAATAGCTGCAGTACAATGTTTGCACTTTATAATTGAATAAATTAAATCAATTTCAGTTTTAATAGACACTGTAAAAT
>CM063508.1:42723825-42733825 GCA_032207245.1 Pardosa pseudoannulata
ACCTAAACTCCTCAGCCTATGAGGGCCCCTTAAAATTAGTAATGTCAGGGTCATCGGATGTCACTTCGGGAACTTTAAAAGTGAAAGCGAACCAGCTCTTGGCTTTTTGGCTTTTTGAAACCGTGCGTCGCTTGGAGAATGATGTGTTTTGGTGTGAGTCAAGAGGCGACTTACGTTTTGCCGACTTCGGACTGTGAGCTAAGTCCTGATTGTTAGACCACCAGAGTCTAAGAAGAGAAGCTTACTCTTCCTTTCGCGACCAAGTAGCAGTAAAGAATTTGGGAACAATAAGCTTCATATTGACAGCAAGCAGCGGAAGAAGAACAGGTTTCTGCATCTGATATCGGCAGTAGAGGAGCTCCGTCATAGTAAAACACGAAAACAAAAACACGAATTTATTAACAGAACAATGAAAAGTTCTCAGCTCAAAATATATTTTATTTCAAGAATAGTTAGTACATTCCAGAACAATACAATACACTTTGAAACAATTGAGTGCACAGAGTACATAAAAACACTGCTACACAGCTAGCACTTAAAACACTATAGAACGGCGAGGTAAAATGCAACTTCGCTATATATACATTGTTTATACCCATTTCATCTAAGGTAACTTCAATAAAAGAAATTTAATTATACTGGCTGTCTTGTGTGATCTCCCGAAGCACCTGTGCACTTTAGTCTAGGTGCTAAATACGTTACAACCTTGATCTTGCCAAGTGCGGTTGACTTGAGGCTCAATGATCCTAGTTAGCGGTGTATAAGTCCTCTGGATTTAAGCAATAACGACACGATTGTATGCAATGCCGTTTTTATTTATTCCTTCGAACAAACATCGTTAGTGAACTGTACATTACAATAAAGAGAGGGTATGTGGGAATGCTCGGAAAGCTCTTGGCGGCCCCGCGACACATTAGCGATCGCCAAAGCGAATTCCCATCAAACAGAGTTGCATTTTGCCTTACCGTACTACAGTGTTTTAAGTTCTAGCTGTGTAGCAGTGTTTTCATGTACTCTGTGCACTGAATTGTTACATAATGTATTGTATTGTTCCGGAATGTTCTAACTGTTCTTGAACTACATATCTTGTACTATATATGTATCTTGAACTTGAGATATATTTTGAACTGTGTACTTTTCATTGTTCTGTTAATAAATTCGTGTTTGTGCTTTCTCTGTCTTAAAAGTCCATTTAATTCCCGAACCCTTGAGAGAAGCTCACAACAATATAAATACCCTCTTATAATTATGTATTCAACGGAGTACTACAGCTTTATAAAGTCATCAAAAGATTCTAGAGTGGCCTAATTTCTCATATTAGATTACTTCTGTTCTATATTAGGACAGCTATTTTTTTAAAGTGGTGCAAATCCAATTTGAGAAAAATAATTACTTAATGGCAATTTTTATAAGAATAAGAGCACCCTCTTATAACCAGACATACAGGCTGTAGAATTTTTATGATATCTTGAAACAACTTTTCGTTTTCAAGGAAGGTATACTATAATTCTATAAACAATCTTCCAAATTTTCGATCATCTCATATTATTCATAATTTTGTCATTTGTATCGACATGATATGATTTTTTTAGACTTAAATTTACTTTTCCGCAGGTACATCTACTGGTTTATAGCTTTATCTCATATACAACTTCTCTTTACAATATTGTAATACCGTATAAACCTCTTATAACGAAGTTTTACTTTTTTTTAATATTGATATTCTATATTGTGTACAGTAACAGCTTATTACTAATAACGGCTGTTTATAACATTCAAAATCGCTTAAATTTAATATTTATTTTACTCTGTCTATCTTTTAATATTTATTTTATTTAGATTTAAAATATTCATAAACATATATTTGTCAAAAATGATTTGGAAATTAATGATTTAAACGCAATTATTGGTAAAGACATATTTAGAAACATTTAAAGTATAGAAGGCTCTAAATTGTTCCATTTACAAATTAATCATTAATTATACACTGGTTTTTGAAGAAAGATTAGATGAGCACAGAGAAGGCACAAATTATGATGGCACTACAGGGTTGAATTACACTTCATTTTTCAATTTTCCTGATACCATATGTAACATATATGTGCCATAAGACATGTGTACCGTAAACTAAACATTGTGTAAGATTCTGAAAATTCACTGAGATGTATTCAATGTTGTAGAAAGTTGCTGAATATTTTAAATATTTGAGGATTTTTTTCATGCAAGTATCAGTACTAGAAGAAAATTAAAACATAGGGCACAGATTGTTGTTCAAAGCATAGCTAAATATGTATTGAACATTTCAACAAAATTTAAAAAACAGTATTATTAAAATGTTTTGAGTGTACAATCGGCTTTTGCATGTACTGGATCGATTAAAAAGCTTTTCAATAAACACATTTAAAAGTTGTATTTTGAAGAGAAACTATAAAAAAAATTATTTTGCATTTGGTGTTTTTAGCATTTTGTTTTGACACCCACCCAATTTGTTCGAAATGTAACCAAAAGCAGGCTTCTCCGGCACGTATTCTTGTGCCGCCAGGTTTGTCCTACGACGAGCTATCATATTTTCCTGTGCTAATCTATAACTTTTTGAGGTTGAATAAACTTGTAGATCTCACCTAACAGTGGCTGAAATCGGAGATTAGCAACAACAACAGCATTTTATTTTGACTTGGATAGTCTAACAACAACAACATTTTATTTTGACTTGGATAGCCTAACAACAACAGCATTTTATTTTGACTTGGATAGCCTAACAACAACAGCATTTTATTTTGACTTGGATAGCCTAACAACAACAGCATTTTATTTTGACTTGGATAGCTTAACAACAACAGTATTTTATTTTGACTCGGATAGCCTATAGTTTTGATTTTCAGTCTGGTATTTTTATATTTACAACTAGTATTTTTTGTGAGTAAGCAGTATTTAGGTCATTTTAATTCGCTCACTGCCGATTCAGCATATATTTATAAAGCATTCCTTATTCTATCTCGTTCTTTTCATTTCTCCATCAAAACGTAAAAATCAGTAAAAGTCTCCAGAAATTATTACACGATTACACTACTTTTCCTATACGAGAAAGTGACAAAAAGATTTGTTTTGAGTTTGTTTTGTCACTTTTCAGACACCCACTTTTCAGTCTTGTGCTTACAACTGTCACCGAGAAAAGAATCTTATTCGAAATGACATGTGAGAATTTATGTATTAAAGATGTACTAAAGTAAAAAATTTGTTGAAAAATTATTTTAAGCTATTTTTCATTACTTAAATTTGAAACCTTATTTGATGACCACGTAAAAGAGAGTGTTAAAATTTAGTTGAGGAGAAACAGGAATTACTCGAGGTATTTTTCTTTTGTTTGATTCTCTTCAATAGGGATATCTTGGTAAAACTACAGTTGTCTTTGAGGTTTGCCGCAATGGGAGAATATTTCATTTCACGTACTTCTCAAACAAATAAAGAAATAAATAAATCCATCTTTTGTCTCGATCTGCTATTCTAAAATGGCTTGTTTTTTTATGTTCAATTATATGAAAGACTTCGTTGATCTTACATTTTGATTCTTTTGCAGTAGTATATTCAAACAGAATGATATATTATATTCCGAACCATGTTTGTTTCATACGGTATTGTTTTCTATTTTCTTTATAGAAATAGTCAAAGGAGAAATTTTCCTCCAGATGTACTGCTAATGAAAGGTCACAATTATTCGCCGATTGAAATGCAGATGAGATTTAGGGAAGTCGACAGTTTTACATGAAAGTCATGTTACCGAAAAAATAAAATAAATGATGTGTTACACTTAGGTGCGTAACCTGGGGGAGGGCATATGTCAATAAGCAAAATGATCAACGTCATAGAAAAAAGTGAACATCTATTTTAGATACACAAGAAAGCAAGAACATCGTTTTAACTTCTTAAATATCCATAAAAATGTTGAAGCCAACAAGAATGACATAATTGAGGAATTGGCAAAGAGGAAAGTAAGATTTAATTTTGATTTATAATTTCTTTATATATTTTAATTATAATTGCCGAATGATAGCCGAATGGTAGAGTGTTGTTCTTCAGGTACAGGAGTGCTCGGTATCGAATACTGCTGCTGAAGTGGATGTTCGTAACCGTTCGGAATCGGCTTTAAGCAGTAGATCCCGGTCTCATTACACTTCTTGGTCAAACCAGTAGACTGTAGAGTTCAAAATCAAACCTTTATATGCAATTTTGTAAAATTAAATTAAATTTTTTTGCAGTCCTTTTTAAGTTTAGTGCTATTTTATGCATTTCAACCAAATAAAATCAATGGGGAAATGATTAAGAAAATAACTAATTAAAATAATTTATTTGCATGAATATATTTTTCATGGTTTATTATGACTTATCTAACTTTGTGAAACGAACTTGTTTTAATTATTGATTCCCTCCTAACACAAAATCATGGGTGTTCAAGAAATTACACTCACAATTAAATTTGCAACTATTGGTATTGTTTCATCTTTTCTCTTTAGAAAGATCACTTCACAGCTAATGGGACGAAATAACTGTCCCTATCACATAGAATTTATAAGGCTTTAAAATATATTAAACAAACAAAGAAGACAAGTTCTATCTCAAAGCGTATCTCTTCAGAGTTATGACCGGTGATAATACAATCACAAGTGTTTAATAAGCAGTTGCCATCTTCCAATAGTAAAAGAGTTAGAAATTGGTAAGAATTATTCTAAGATTCTTATCAATTTCTGACTCAGAATTGGATAGATTTTGCAGTTTTTACAGTTACGGTGAATACTGGAAATTTCGGTACACTCTGTTCACCACCATTTTGTTTCTTGATGGTGGTTTGGTTTCATTAGATCTCAAAAGGTTTTCATTACCATTTTAAAGATAAATATAAAATAAAACACAGAAAACAAAATTATTATTTGCATAAAAATAAAAAAAGCATTTAAAATTTAAAATTTTTATAAAACTTCAAATCAAAAGTTAAAAGTTCTCAAGTAGCTTCGGATATTTTGTTATTACAGTTCACTTTATTTATCTAAATTTACAGTATTTTTAAGGATAAATGATTTTTCAAAAGAAACAGAAATATACTAAAGTATAATACTTTATGCATATCTTTATGCTAAACTAGAAAAGTTCAGGAAATTTCATCTGCTTAAAATAGGAGCTAGCTTAAAAATTGTTTTGGAACAGACTATACTGCAAATAGTAAAAGAGTTAGAATTTAATGAGAATTGGATAAATATTGGATAAATTGGAACTCAGAATTGGATAAATTTTGCAGTTTTTACAGTTCCGATGAATACTGGAAATTTCGGTACACTCTTTTTACCACCATTTTGTTTCTTGATGGTGGTTTGGTTTCGGGCCATCTCAAAAGGTCCACTTATTTTGACTCTTTTTCATTGCCATTTTAAAGATAAAGAAAAAAATAAAACACAGAAAACAAAATTATTATTTGCATAAAAATAAAAAAAAATTTAAATTTTAAATTTTTATAAAATTTCAAATCAAAAGTTAAGAATTCTCCAGTAGCTTCGGATATTTTGTTATTACAGTTCACTTTATTTATCTATATTTAAAGTATTTTTAAGGATAAATGATTTTTCAAAAGAAACAGAAATATACTAAAGTATAATACATTATGCATATCTTTATGTTAAAATAGAAAAGTTCAGGAAATTTCATCTGCTTAAAATAGGAGCTAGCTTGAAAATTGTCCTGGAACAGACTATACTGCAAATAGTAAAAGAGTTAGAAATTGGTAAGAATTATTCTAAGATTCTTATCAATTTCTGTCTCAGAATTGGATAGATTTTGCAGTTTTTACAGTTACGATGAATACTGGAAATTTCGGTTAATTTATTTCACCACCATTTTGTTTCTTGGTGGCTGTTTGGTTTTGGGCTATGTCAAAAGGTCTACTTATTTTAACTCTTTTTTATTGCCATTTTAAAGATAAATATAAAATAAAAAACAAAAAACAATATTATTATTTTCATAAAAAATACATTTAAAATTTAAAATTTTTACAAAACTTCAAATCAAAAATTAAAAGTTCTCAAGTAGCTTTAGATATTTTGTCATCACAGTTACTTTATATTTATCTATAAAGTATTTTTAATGATAAATGATTTTTCAAAACAAACAGAAATATACCAAAGTATAATACATTATGCATATCTTTATGTTAAAACAGAAAAAAAATCAGGAAATTTCATCTGCTTAAAGTAGGACCTAGCTTGAAAATTTTCCTGGAACTATACAGCAAATATGAATCACACAGAGAATAAATATTCATCGCAATTTGAAATCTTTTATTTTTTCATCATTTTTAGGACTGAAACAGTTTTGAAAACTAACAGTTCTGAAAACTTTTAGGATAAAATTATCTGCATGATTATCTTTATTTTCAATGAAATTTTGTAATAATATAAAGAAGTATGTTGTACCTGTCCCTTGAACTTGCTAGTCATTTTGCAGCTCATTCATGCAATGTATGACCTACATAAAGGTATAGAATAGGGTCTCTGAAAGTGTGTTCGCGGAAACCTAGGGTTCCGCATCAACCTACTAGGGGTTCCACGAGAAAATTTTAAACACCATCGACATTTTAAAGAAAATCTGTAAATTCATTCTCTAATTTTTCCCTAATTTCTTACATAGAATTAATAATAGTAACTGATTTGCCAGAAACGCAAGAAAAAGGAACGGAAAATCGAAGTGACAATGAGTCAGTCAAACCACACGTAGCAGTACAGCAGAAGATGTGAAACATTCGTCAATGTATTATTTTACTTGTATCATTCCATTAAAATATTTTTGCTTCCATGCAACATTTTGTAAGTATTCACTACATTTTTATACTGTTTTATATTGTTTAGTATTTATGTTTACGTGTATTCAGTGGCAAATAATAAGAGCTCAAATTCTTAAGTTTTATTCAGGGGTTCTGTTGATATGTATGTGCTAAGAAAAGGGGGATAAAAAGTTTGAGAACCACTGGAATTAATGAAACAACCATTGCACTTCGAGGCAGGTTGTGTGTGTATATCTTTACATATAAAATTCTCCTGTTCGTGTGTTTTTAATAGAACTTCTCCTAAACGGCTGGACTGATTTTGATGAAATTTTGTGAATATAATTAAGTTTACAAGACATTGGGTTAGATTCACAATTTGATCATATCGAAAATATTTTTTATTAAAAATCCAGAATTGTACATTCCTATTGATATTATTATAATGTCGCTGAAAACCCTTGTATCTGTGGCGCAGGGGTCAGCGAAATGGGCTTCAGTGAGAGAAGTCCCAGGATCGAATCCTCGTAAGGTGATGTAGACATTTTAATTTAATCTAATTACGTTTTTGATGACTGTACGCGTGATGGCGTCAAGTATTTTTAAAATAAGTTTTTTCTTACTTTTCCATCAAAACGATCCAATTTATAATTTATTTAAAAACCTTCTACAATATTTGGATTTACAGCGTTAAAACAGGACAACGTCTGTCGGGTCGTCTAGTTTATATATAATATATATTAATCTATATATATATTTTATATATATATATATATATATATATATATATATATATATATATATATATATATTATATATATATATATATTATAATATATATATATATATATATATATATATATATATATATATATATATATATGTATATATACATATATATACATTATATATGTAATATGGGCGAGACTCATTCAAAATCAAGACATAGTTTATTTCTGGTAAGACATGAAATCCATACAACAGGTAAACACTTTTACATCGTGCACATAGACAATGTGATCCAGTACATACACTTTTCAAGTAGGGATTCCTCATATACCGATAATCCGTAAGCACAATTGATCATGTGATAAATACCCATGTTTAAAGATACTAATATTGGCTAAAGTAGTACAGACAGAGGCTGAATTAAGTCTATATTTTAGGGAAAAATCAGAATTATTCAAACGAACTTACTTTATGAAAAAAAGTTATTATAATATTAAATTATAAATAATTGATTTTAATATTACATATATATATATATATATATATATATATATATATATATAATATATATATATATATATATTATATATATATATAAATACACACACACATATATATATGTGTGGGTCTGTATGTAGGCATTGAAACATTTTTAGTGTTACCCTTGGGGTATTAGCCTGGATATTTTTATTGCCAGAGTTTTACACAGTCCATTTTTTACCGTTTTACACAGTCATACAAGAGTTGTATTCATTCATTAACCCGTTCCCGACCAACGTCTCGTGGACGCGACGCAGCGATTCAATCAGCGCAGCGTCGCCTCCACGCGAAGAGCTCCGGGTGATATTGAGAGACCAGCGTCGCGTATGGATCGGAGATCGGAATGTTTTATTTGAATTTTTAATAGCTAGATTTAAATACTATGTGGTGTTAAACGGCAACAGGTTTCACAACGGTCGACTCTTATAGCATTTACTAGCTGGTTTTCAAGGGGTTAAAGAGACGAGGTAGAAACTGCATGAAAGCTAAATTAATTCCACCATATCAGTTCTCGGACCGGTGTGGAACATACCCGACAGCTTCAAGAATCACCGTGAGTCTATAAGCATGTAAACGAAGTTCAACCGATTATACGCTCTTAGTTCTTGTATGACAATTTTTGTACGATATCCTTATTTGTTTGTTGCTGCTGTCTGAAGAACAAAGCTGTAGCCCAAAACGCACAAAAATCATTTATAATTTCCTAGAATTTTTTGATTTCCTGGAAGAATTGACATTTGGATAAGATAAATGTAGTCAAGACTGCACATTTGGTTTTATTATTTAAATCTATGGATTTTAGAATCATGGAAAGATCCCAGTCTCCTGAAATTACTCATTCCTTTCTCATATTTGATGGCTGGGAATTTGAAAATAATAGCTGAGAATTGGGAGAGTTTTGAGAAACTTTAGAGGCAATAATTTTGTATATATTACATACGTATGCATATATATATATATATATATATATATATATATATATATATATATATATATATATATATATATATATATATATATATATATATATATATATATATATATATATATGTGTGTAAGGAAAATTCTCAGGGGTTTTCACAACTTAAATCAAGGGTAAAAATTCCCGCGTCATTTTCCATTCCCCTTTTTAACCCCTAACCTAAATTGACCACTGGGGCTACAGGTTACGCCCTCAGAGAAGGGGCCTGGCCAATTATAAACCTACATGGCCCTAGCGGACAATTTAGGAAATTACCAAATAAAAAGGAGATACACGCTAGCGAAGACAGATTTTTCTAGAGATATTTTCCCACAGATGTTGACCCAGGTGTTACTTGTCTTGTACATAAAACTTCATGCTAGCTGACCCTTTAGTTTGTCCCTATGATGAAGTGGGAACCCGTCCTTCGAAGTTGTCTAAATAAAGGTCTTAAGCTGAAACGGTATCATTTTTATGGCCATGACTGCAACCCCCCATCGAGAAGTCAGTCTCATTACGCACACATATATATATATATATATATATATATATATATATATATATATATATATATATATATATATATATATATATATATATATATGACAATCGTGATACAGAGTTAAGGCGAATGGAAAACAGTCTTCTTGATAATAATAAATTTTATTAACTCATCGTTCTTAAGGAAAGCAACTTGAGCCATTTTCATTGTTCGTGGCGGAGCTCAGCGTGGAATAGGTGTTGGCAGCTCCATGTCCACAAGCTCACTGAAACTTATCTGTTTGCAAGCTCATCAAATAGCTCAGAAATGCTTCCGCCTGACCGGAATATCCTAAAAGCTTACGCGAGCGTGGATCTTTTTCATTTATTTTATTATTATAAAAGAGTTCTCTTTTTAAAATCGTTTTTAACTTACATAATTTCCAACTACCAATTTTTTAGACCTGACACACACACACACACAC
>CM063508.1:42736325-42741325 GCA_032207245.1 Pardosa pseudoannulata
TCTTCTTTTACGTCCCTTCAAAAACCTTAACAAAGTAAATAAGAAAAAGTTAAGTATTCACTTGATTCTTCTTATTGGTAATATGACTTTAATAGAATTGCACCGCAGGAATTTTATCGACCTCGGTATATGACTTGTGCTGTATTAATACCTGTTTTAACACTCTCTCAGAAATCGTGTAGGCAAGTGAGATTTTTGCGGTTTTCGAAAGTCACAATTAGGCCATTTATTCCCACCTTTTTTAATATATTTTGTTCTTATTACCCTCATAAAATATTTCAAAAATTATCGCTAAAATAAGTCACTCGCTCATTTAATGGTACGGTGGATGTTTAAAACTGTTTGAGTAAATTATTAATACAGTTTTAACATTTTTTGTACATAAGTAGTACAATATAATTAAATAACATTAAATTAAATTGTTTAGCTGATCGTCAACTTCTGTAATGTTTCATATTATTTTCTACTAATCTTCCTGTCTTCTACCTTTTTAATATATTTCATTAATATATTATTATTTTTTAATGTATTATTATTCCCTGAAATCTTTCAAAATTCATCTCTAACTCATGCTTTTATTTAATGGTACGGTGAATTTTTGAAACTGTCTGAGTAAATTATTTACACAGTTGTAAAAAAAATTTTGTGTACATAAAAAGTGAAATATAATTAAATGATATTAAATAAAATTTTTTAGCTTATTCTCAATTTTTGTAATATTTCCCGTGCATTATTTTCTTCTAATTTTTTCACCTTTAACACTCTGTTGAAAATCTTGTGTAGGCAAGTGAGACTTTTGCGGTTTTTTAAAGTCAGAATTAGAACATTTATTCCCACCTTTTTTAATATCTTTTATTAGTATTATTCTCATGAAATCTTTCAAAATTCCTCTCTAAAATAAGTCATGTTTTCATTTAATGACACGTTGGATGTTTGAAACTGTTTGAGTAATTTATTGACACAGTTGTAAAATATATTTTTGTATATAAAAAATAAAATATAATTAAATAGCATTAAATTAATTTTTTTTTTTTGCTTATCGTAATTTTTGTAGTGCTTCCCGTGCATTAATTTCCAATTATTTTCTCCTAATTTTACTATCCTAATACGAACTTTAACTCTCTCGAAAATCGTGTGTATGCAAGTCAGAATTTTGCTGTTTTCAAAAGTCACAATTAGCCCATTTATTCACAACTCTTCAATATGTTTTATTATTATTATTCTCATTAAATCTTTCAAAATTCATCTCTAAAATAATTCGGGCTTTCATTTAATGGTACAGTGGATGTTTGAAACACTTTGAGTAAATTATTAATACAGTTGTAAAAAAAATTTTTGTACATGTATAAAAAAAGTAATTAAACAACATTATATTAGTTTTTTAGCTTATTGTCAATTTTTGTAATGTTTCCAGTGCATGAATTTCCAATTATTTTTTCCTAATTTTTCTATCCTAATACAAGATTTAACACTCTCTCGAAAATTATGTGTAGACAAGTGAGATTTTTGCGGTTTTCGAAAGTCACAATTAGCCCATTTATCTCCACCTCTTTTAATATGTTTTATTATTATTATTCTAATAAAAATATTTCAAACTTTATAACTAAAATAACTCATGATCTCATTTAATGGTACGGTGGATATTTGAAACTGTTTGAGTAAATTATAAACACATTAGTAAAAATAAATTTTGTACACAAAAAGTAAAGTATAATTAAATAACGTTAAGTTTATTTATGTACCTTATTGTCAAATTTTGTCATGTTTCCCGTGCATTAATTTACAACGATTTTCTTCTAATATTCCTATTTTAATACGACATTTAACACTGTCTCAGAAATCGTATATAAGCAAGTGTAAAAATTACTACACAATATTGACTTTTACGTTTTTTGAAAATTCAAATAAGCCCATTTAATCCCACATTTTATTTTGTACTAACATTTTTTTCTAAGGATTCATCCAACGTCTGTCTTAAACAACGTCATATATCCACTTAATAATACGGTAGGTAACGGAAAATTTTGGGAAAAATTATTAAAATAGTTGTGAAATTTTTGTGCACATATAAATTGAAATATAGAAAATCATTTTAAATTTGGTGTTTTGATATTTTTATTAATTTTTCGATTTTTATCGGTCTTTAATTTTTAATAATCGACTCCTAATTTTGCTATTTAATGCTGTTGCGAAAATCGTGTAGACAAGAGAGATTTTTGCGATTTTCAAAAGTCACAATTAGCCCATTTATTCCCACCTTTTTTAATATATTTTATTCTTATTATCCTCATAAAATATTTCAAACTTTATCACTAAAATAAGTCATGCGCTCATTTAATGGTAGGGGGGATGTTTGAAACTGTTTGAGTAAATTATTAATACAGTTTTAAAATTTTTTGTACATAAATATTGTACAAAATAGTACAATAATAGTACATAAATATTTGTAAAAAAAATACAATATAATTAAATAACATAAAATTAAATTTTTTAGCTTATTAATTTTTCGACTTTTATCGGGCTTTAATTTTTAATAATTGACTCCTAATTTTGCTATTTTAATACTGTTGCGGAAATCGTGTAGGCAAGTGAGATTTTTGCGGTTTTCAAAAGTAAAAATTATCCCATTTATTCCCACCTTTTTAAATATATTTTATTCTTATTATCCTCATAAAATATTTCAAACTTTATCACTAAAATAAGTCATGCGCTCATTTAATGGTACAGTAGATGTTTGAAACTGTTTGAATAAATTATTAATACAGTTTTAAAATTTTTGTACATAAATAGTACAATTTAATTAAATAACATTAAATTAAATTGTTTAGCTGATCGTCAACTTCTGTAATGTTTCATATTATTTTCTCCTAAATTTCCTATCTTCTACCTTTTTATTATGTTTCATTATTATTATTCTCCTGAAATCTTTCAAAATTCATCTCTAACTCATGCTTTCATTTAATGGTACGGTGAATGTTTGAAACTGTTTGAGTAAATTATTAACACAGTTGTAAAAAAAAATTTTGTGTACATAAAAAGTGAAATATAATTAAATGATGTTAAATTAAATTTTTTACCTTATTCTCAATTTTTGTAATATCTAGCGTGCATTATTTTCGAATTATATACTTCTAATTTTTCCACCTTAATAATGATTTTAATACTCTCTCGAAAATCATGTGTAGGCAAGTGAGATTTTTGCGGTTTTTGAAAGTCACAATCAGTCCATTTATTCCCACCTTTTTTAATATGTTTTGTTAGTATTAGTCTCATGAAATCTTTCAAAATTTATCTCTAAAATAAGTTATGTTTACATTTAATGACACTGTTAATGTTTGAAACTCTTTGAGTAATTTTTTGTCACAGTTGTAAAATTTTTTTTTATATGAATAGTGAAATATAATTAAATAACATTAAATTAAATTTTTTGGCTTATTGTAATTTTTGTAGTGCTTTCCATGCATTAATTTCCAATTATTTTTTTCTAATTTTCCTATCCTAATAGGAGTTTTAACATTCTTTAAAAAATCGATTGTATGCAAGTCAGATTTTTGCTGTTTTCGAAAGTCACATTTAGCCTATTTATTCACACCTCTTTAATATGTTTTATTATTATTATTCTCATGAAATCTTTCAAAATTCATCTCTAAAATAATTCATGCTTTCATTCAATGGTACGGTGGATGTTTGAAACACATTGAGTAAATTATTAATACAGTTGTAAAAACATTTTTTAACATAAATAAAAAAATATAATTAAACAACATTAAATTAATTTTGTAGCTTATTGTCAATTTTTGTAATATTTGCCATGCATTAATTTCCAATTATTTTCTCTTGATTTTCCTATCCTAATACGAGTTTTAACACTCTCCCGAAAATCGTATGCCACCAAGTGAGATTTTTACGGTTTTCGGAAGTCACAATTAGCCCATTTATTTCCACCTTTATTAATATGTTTTACTATTATTATTCTCATGAAATCTTTTAAAGTTCATCTGTAAAATAAGTCATGCTTTCATTTAATGATACGGTGAATTGTTTGAAACTGTTTGAGTAAATTATTAACATAGTTCTAAAAAAGTTTTTTTTGTACATAAATAATAAAATATAATTAAATAACATTAAATATGTTAGCTTATTGTCAATTTTAGTAATGTTTCCCTTGTATCAATTTTCAATTATTTTCTCCTAATTTTCCTAACCTAATACGAGATTTAACACTCTCTCGAAAATCGTGTGTGTAGGCAAGTGAGATTTTTGTGGTTTATTAACACAAATTATTACCACATTTGTAAAATTTTGTAAAAAGGAAATATAATATGTAATAAATAAAAATAATAAAAGTGAAATATAATAAATAATAAGAATAATAAAAGTGAAATATAATATAATGAAATTTTGAAAATGTGAAATATAATTAAATAACATTAAATTAATTTTTGTAATGTTTCCCGTGCATTATATTCCAATTACTCAATCTTATTTAATTCAATCTAATTTTCCTATTTCAATAAGGGAATTAATACTATCTCGGAAATTGGGTGTAGGCAAGTGTAATTTTTACTGTTTTAAAAAATTCAAATTATCCCATTTAATTCCACATATTATTTCGTATTAATATTTTTTTAATGATTCCTTCAACGTCTATTTTAAACACAGTCATATATCTATTTAATAATACGGTAGGGGACTGAAAGTTTTGGGAAAATTATTAACACAGTTGTGAAATTTTTGCTCACTTATAAATTGAAATATAGGTAAATCACTTTAAATTTGGTGTTTTGATATTTTATTAATTTTTAAAAACTTTTATCGGGCTTTAGTTTTCAATAATCGATTCCTAATTTTGTTATTTTAATACGTTGCGGAAATCCTGTAGGCAAGTCAGTTTTTGCGGTTTACGGAAGTCAAAATTAGCACATTTATTCCCACCTTTTTAATATGTTTAGTTATTATTATTTTCATGAAATCTTTCAAAATTAATCTCTAAGTCATGC